>JAPDEJ010000010.1:600000-1125000 GCA_027569045.1 Aspergillus biplanus | reverse complement strand
GCGCGGCCGCTGACCTTACTGACCGATAGCCAGCTCGGAGAAGCGGCCCTCCAGATATGGAAGGGGAGTAGAGAGGTTTCGAGTGCCCAAGCCGGAGCTGGACCTCTTCCCTACACAGTCCCACCGACCCCTGGTTGGGGGCGGAGGGGTCTGCAAACGTTCGTGTTGCAAAACATGGCTGGTGGGGGGCCCAGTAGGGATTACAGAGAAGCGGGGCAGGTGGTCAAAATAAACTTGGCGCAGCCGGACCGGATGAATAGATAATCCGGCTCCCCCCCGGCAAAGAGGTATGTAAGATAGGGGTAATCGACGGATCCCGTCGATTCCCATGGACAGACAACCCCTAGAGTAGACAACACAGACAGTCTGTGCGTTCCACCGCTTAGCTACCGTACGGAAACACCATATTTCCGACATGACGGACGTTGCCCTACCATAGACAAAGACTGTTCGTGCATCGCACAACAGTTCTTTCCCTTCTTCATGCGTCGTATTCTTAGTTTAATACTACTTCTTCTTCAGATTGCAGTTCCTTACACAGGGAGGCTAGGCCAACATGAAAGCTTCAAAAACCCCCGAATATAAGGGCGCTGTTATTATTCGCCCGCCTGCCAAAGGCATACAGTTGTGATTTTGGTAGAGCTTCGCACAGAGAGGATAGGGCTCAATCACTTTTTCTACAAGATTAAAGCCCCTGGGGACGGGGCTTGCAGTTGTGGAGAAGGTCTACCGACTATCAGCCACGTACTGGTGGAATGTGAGAGGTGGGAGGCCCCACAATGCAGATGAAGGAGAAAATCGCCGCACGCACGGATCTAGGTCCAAAGGCCCCACGCTACGAAGAGGTCATTTCACGCTACGCCGCCGAATTTTTGCTGCAAACAGGCCTGATAATCAATTTCGAGAGGTCCCGATAGAACCGGAGCCTCCGGGATAGCCAGGCCACAAACTAAAGACCCACCAGCCAGGAGGCATAACGCTGAAAACGCTGAGAAGGAGGCCCCGTACGGAACACCGGGGCAGTCTACCGGCTTAAAAACACGCCGAAATTGGCCACACACCATGAACCAATACCAGGAATGGAGGGGGATAGGGGATGGAAGAAGCGAGCGGAGTTGTGGCACCGACCTTTCCGTATTATTACGTTTCATTTCGTGCTGTGTATAGCTTTATTCTTTCCTATTTGGGATTTTCTTTATATTTACTCTGGCGTTTGGTATCGAGTTCTTGTTTAGTTACGAAACGCCTACATAGCCGGCGCAACTAGCCAGGCTTCATTAGGTTCATAGAATTTTGATTGATTGATTGATTCTGCACGCTCATAAGCGCTTAGAACCGGGCCTTCTCCAACACGAGCTTGTTCTCCACCATTAGGGACAAAACATCCTCAGCCACACCGCGTGATAATTCGAATCCCCGTCCACCCGCACCATATGCGTGCACTATTACTTGGCCATCGGAAACCTTCTCCGCCTCAATTCTCATACCACCCTTTCTTGCCGGCCGACGACCCACAATATCCCGGATCACGTCGAATTCGCCATTACTCTCTGGGGTAAAAGGGAACCACTTTGCAGCATTATCAAGCAATTGCTTCCTAGTTTCTGGGGAAGGGTTGGGATCCCAGTTATGCGGTTGCTTGGTTCCCCCGATAATGGTCCCTCCTCCGAGCGGGCGGGGGATGCAGAAGGACCATGTCCCATCAGAGTTCTGCCTGGTAAGTGTTACAGAGCAAGGATTGCGGACAAGGCAGGTTTGGCCTGGTTTTATTTTGATTAATAATTTGGATATCATGGGGCAAATATAGAATGTAATTAGGAACTGGCTTGCCTCGGATGATGAATGACTTAGGGTCTTGAAAGCCCGTCCCCGAGCAGTTAATGACAGTCTTGACGTTATTCGCCAGGTGAAAAGCCTCTAGAGGACTGGCAAGAGTGTATTCTTTCGTCTGGCCGCCTTTTAGGATGATTTGTCGCAGCATATACGCGCAATAAACAGGAGAGTTAATTGCGAATGCGCGATAGCGTGCTCCCCACTTGACAACCGCGGGAAATTCATTCGGAGACAGCTGGCGGAATTCATCAAGATGAGAGTAAGAGCGCTTGATGTTGGCACTGTCTAGATACTCCGGTGGCGGGGATTCGAGGTGTTCAATCCCATCGACGGCTTGAACGCCCGCCCCCGGTTCTTGTACAGCCAGGGCTTTGAAGTACTGGTATGTACATTGAGCTTGCTTCTCCTCTCGGAGGGCTTGGGGCGTTGAGCCTGGGACTGGTCGGTAGTGTGCGCCTGCCCATGGCGAAGCGTAGTTCAGTGAAGTGGTGTTGGGGAAGTCTTTCGCGACGATCAGGATAGACTGTGAAGGGCTGAGGTGTTGCTGGACACAGAGCGCCGTGGAGAGGCCGATGACACCGGCACTTAGTTTCTGTTAGCTAGCTAATTTAGATTTTATGTCTGGCGATGCTCATGTACCCGATGATAACGATTGTCTCCTTTTCCGTCATTGTTTCCCGAGAGAATTATAGATTACAGATGCGCTTTCTCGTCTGCTGTGACAAAAGTTTGGAAATGCGGCGTGGTGGCATGACTCAACTGAGGCGACGCCGGGCATCCCCGCAAATATGCCTCAGGCACCAATCACCCCAATCGGGATCGGCGGCCACGTGGCTACGGCCGGCGAGCCCACACCTCAACCCGCCACCGCGTTGTGAATAGTTTCACTTCTCCCTATCTTGAGTATTCTCGTTGATGGACTACCTAGTGTTGAATAGAGGTATTTGATTACTACACTAGGTCCAACATAATACTAAAGATCCTTCCACCAAAGGCCTGGAGGTCATGCAAGGCAATTCGTGAGTGTCGTCTCGCCGGGCCACCGTGGCCATCTCTGTTTCTGTCGTGCCTCTGCTCCGTCGATTGCTTTTAGGATCAAACTTCTGTGTCTTTTTATCTGTTCCGGATCTTCCGAGCGATTTCTTTGTGATATGTATGATCAAATATCCGTCCGTCGTCGACTGCGAGCACTACGCGAAACCCTCCCGCCGACAGACGAAATCACCGCTTGACCGACGCTCTGGACCCGTACGGTCGATTTCGGCTCCGTTTCTGATCTGACCTCTGGTTCCTCTTTGAGAAAACCTCCCTTCCGTTCTTCTGATTCGCCGCCGTTTGACTCTGAAGCGTCTCGTTTTCTCATCCCCTTTTACCAACACTACATGGATCCCCTAGCCGCCCTCCGCGCCGAATTCGACACGGCCATTCAAGCTCTACGTGCCGAATTCCATACATACGTTACTACTGCGAATCCTGCCTCTAATCGTCGCCCTCGTCCTTCGTTGCCCGATCCCGAGAAACTCACCGCTAATACCCTGAAATTTGACACCTGGCTACCCGCTATCGAAGGCAAAATCCTTGTGGATGGTGATGCAATTGGCAATGACATGGCACAGTTTTATTACGTCTATTTGCACCTAGATAGCTCCGTGCAAGCCATGGTGCTTCCGCAGCTCCACCACGCGCGTGATACGGGTGTTTGGGATTATAGGCAAATCCTGAGCCAATTGCAACGCGTCTATGACAACCCGAATAAGGTCCGTGAAGCTGAGGACCGCCTTCTAAACCTTCGCCAAGGCGATGACTCCCTATCCGCCTTCAAATCGAAATTCGAATCCGTTCTGTATGAAGCACGTGGTCAAACCTGGCCGGATGCCGCGAAGATCTCTGCCTTTAGAAGAGGTCTTTCTACAACCATCAAAAATCGGCTATCTCAGCAATTGACCTTGCCAAATGACTACCCAGGTTTTCTACGCGTCGTACAGCAGCTTGCCGAGTACTCCGCCAGCTCACAAAATGCCTCGCACGGCCCGAATACCTCCGCCGCCGCAGGCACTGCTCGTTCCCACCCCCGAGCCATGGATCTCAGCGCTGTCAACACCTCGTCGATATCGCCCGCGCCCGCTCCGCAGGTCGATTACCGCGCCTCTAACCGCTGCTTCCGCTGTGGTGGAGATGACCATCGGGTTCGGGACTGCCCCCAACCGCCGCCGGGTGGTGTACGACTTTCCGCCGCCGATTCGACCAATTGAAGCTACCGTTCGACATGCAAGACGCTAAGGTGCTGGAACAACGCTCGGGGAAGTCTGATGAGGAGCTTAAACGAAGGTTGCTCATTGGCTGGTTGAAAATGTAGATATCAATCGTGGACGCTTGAGCTTCAACAGGGGGTCATGTGACGGCTGGCATGGCCGCAAACGTGCCTCAGGCACCGATTACCCGGACCAGAGTAGCTTTAGGAACCTTATTATCAACCATCTTCTTTGGTTTAGATGTTGAAGGTATAGATAGCTTCTTCTTACCCTTTTCGACCATAATGAAGTTGTTTTGGAGTTGTAGATCCTCTTTCTTTACAGTCTTTTCCTCGTCTTTTTGACGCTTCTTTTCCGCCGCTTCCTTGTCACGGTCCTAGCCCTACTAGGCACGTGACTCACGTGACGGACGTTGCCCTACTGTAGATAAAGACTGTTTGTGCTTTGCACAACAGTTCTTTCCCTTCTTCATGCGTCGTATTCTTAGTTTAATACTACTTCTTCTTTAGATTGCATTTCCTTACAATCTGCAACGCTAATAAAAGGTGGCCTTGGGTCTTCTAGATTTGCCAAATGACATACTTTTGTGTATTATTATCAACCAATGCGATGAAAAGCGGGATATTTTAGCGTTGGCATGTCTCACACGTGCCACATAGAAGGTGTTTCGCAACGCAATTTTCAAACGTTGTGCTCAACAGCCTAATTGTCCCGCCTTACATTACGTTTAGGGCACGGCGGGTACTTGAACTATTATTGTCTCGGAACAACATCCAAGTTAATCTCCAAAATCCACACGGCGATACAGGATCGTGCTAGTTACGCCTTTCTGTTTTATTTTGTAATTTCTAAGATGTGCTACTACATAAGTGGTTAGTGCAAGAGTTATCTGTCCAATGGTAGCTATGTATGGCTATTATATAATCACAAATATTTCAGAAGCTAACTACTATTAGAATGGTATATCTTGCCAAGCACAAAATAACGAAGAGAGTGTGTCGAAAAGTGTCAGGGTGATCTAGCACGATCCTGTACGGCGCTGTGGGCTGCTGTTTATGAGGGAAATAGAGAAGCCACCCTCTTACTACAACACCACCAGGATACTGAAATCGATAGAGCGGAAATGGATGAGCAATGGACCCCATTTACAGTGGCCGTGGCTAGTGGGTATATTGATAAAGCAAGAGATTTCCTTCAAGGAGGCCGCATCAACGTAGATGCTCAAGATAGAGTTGGGAAAACCCCCATATATCATGCCATTTCATCCGGGGATATTGAAGTTCTATCCCTGGTCCTCCTTGCCGGAGGGGTTGAAATTTGTGTACAGGACCATCATGGGCGCACCCCCCTGTGGCATGCTGTACATTGCAATAATGTCAAGGCTGCTGAACTGCTCCTTTCTCGTGGCGCCAATCCCAATACTCCAGACAACTATCTAGTACCGCCGCTCAATATAGCAATTCTTCTTAGGAGCAACGCTCTGATCGAGGTACTGATAAACAGCCACGAAACTGATCTCTCTCCGCTTGCCAATATAAGTCGAGAAGGTCCAGTACAGCTCCCTATCCGTCTTGCACTCTCCCTCGGGAATAAAGACGCAGTGGGGCTACTGCTCCGCAGGAGCGCCAGTATCCGCCTTACCGACACGTCGAACAAATCACTATTGCATTTAGCCAATCAAGACATAGAACCTGAGGTATCAGATCTTCCCTTATGCGATAATTATGCCAGCACCAGCCGACGCGACCCGATCAAATCAGGATCATAGTATTGCATAATGCTGCCAAAAGCGGTAGACTTGATATCCTCAATCTCGCTCTAGCGAGGGGATTCGACCCCAATATCCAGGATAACGGAGGCCGAACAGCATTGTGGTGGGCGGTTGTAAACAACCACCCCTCAATTGTGGGGAGAATTCTATGTAAAACCACAATTCGGGGACGTAAGTGCAGTTGATCCAGCATGGGATGCTGGGAACTGATGACCATACGTCCTCTCTGCGACTCGGCTCCATGCGAGCTGCCGCCCCGTCAGCTTGGCTTCGGCTGGTACGTGAGGAGGCTGGCTACTGCCTGTGGTACGACCCGTACCTTGCTTTAGAGCTGGTTCGTGGCGCTGGGCCGCTCCACGATCGAGTGCCAGCGCTGGTCTGCCTGCTGGGGCGCGGACGGAAGGATCGGGCCTTGCGATACCTCTTCCCGGACAACCCAGCCTACAAGACATCTGGGCTTGGCTTGCAGATCGATAACCGCCACCGGTACTCCGAGCGACCGATTCTGGTTGTCGATGGGGATCCCTACCAGGAATCACTGTCCTCCGATCCCGACCGGGTCGGCCCCCTTGAGCGGATCCCGATTCCCTGGGCCACGGATGCTGATGGGCCGCTGCTGGATGCCCTGCTCGCCCGGTTCGTGCTTCCTTTCTCCCACGTGGTCTGTATTTTTGCAGCCGATGTTGGGGGAGTTGCCGGGGTCCAGGCGCTGCTGGCGGGTTGGGCCCAGGTGGGCTAGAAGCGAGCAGCGGTGAGGGAGTTGATTTACGGGGGTATCATGAGGCATGGTGGGAGGTTTGATGTGATACTGGACGAATAGCAGTTCTCAGAGATATAAGATCAATTCATCCCCAACAAGTGTAAAGTTTACTCGTGAACCAAGGTAGATATCTACGGCTCAATATGCTACAGCTGATAGTCCGGGTCCTCGTAATAAGTCCATGCTGGCCTGTAGTCAATGTTGGCACACCCTCCGCTCTCGGGTAGGCCGAAGATCTCCTTCTGGTCCGAAAGGTTCTCGTACCAGCAAGTGCAGGTCTTCTCGCCCCCGATCAACCCATCGGTGTCTTCGCATATGATGTCACCACGGTCCCCGCTGGGAATGGTTCCTGTGGGATCAGGCTTATCACTGCTGACGGCCATAACCTGGTAGACGAGGCAGGTTTCCTGGAGACTTCCTCCGTACTTTGTCTTGGTTGTAGATTCATCGCACTATTCCGGTTAGTTAGTAGGCGTTATCACTTTTGGATTTGGAAGGACACGTACCCCATTTATGATGGCTCTGAATCTGTCTAGGCAAAGATCTGTATCACGAAGCCCGTCACCTGTTGGTGGCCAAGTGTACATTCCGGTGCAACTGCCACTGGCAAAGTAGGCCCCGAGCCACAGCTTATCTTTGCCGCTGTTGATGTCGTAGCTCCCGGTCGCTCCGAGAGCTTTGGTCTGACCTTCTTTAGTTTGACCGGTGCCCTGACTAATAGGCGGAGTGAATACCACGTCGTAAAGGTTCGTGTCGCCACAGAATTTCTTGATAGCGGACTCGGCGTCGGACTGAGAAAAGAACGAGCGACCAGCTGGGGCAGAATCCCCGGTTTTGGCGCATTCGGGATCCGGGGTATTAATATACAAGCTCCACAGATCAATTTGGCTGTTAAAATCATCCGGGTAGTCGGACTCTGGTGTGATTGTATCGGTACCAGGATCATTATCCAGCGTGATGATCTCGTCATCGCCGAGATCGTGGGCCGTGTAGTTTCCATCGTTGCTGCTGGCGCTGACGTCGGAAGGCAGGGCATCTACGTTGACTCCGAATTGTCCGTTGCTATCGTAGATCATGAGCGCGCTGGTTTTCTTGTCCCAATCTATCGCTTCCCTGTCGCCGAGAGGCAGCCACGGGTACTGCTTATTGGCGAGTTTTGACTGGACATATTTTGCTGTAGATAAGTCAGCCATGTTGGCTATCTGGAGGATGGAATGGGATCAAACTTACACAAAGCATATTGCGCATAGTTGTCAGCTAAGACGGGATTTTATATCAGTACTCGCGACGACTCTGACTGCAGGAATGGGATCTGCTCAACTGACCGTTCATGCTGATACCTTCCTGGGCAATATATTCCCTGACAGTTCGGGCAAGAATCTTGCAGTAGTACGGCTGATAGACATCGACCTTGATGAGCTTCCTCTTCCAGTCGCGGTTGTCGGGATTCTTCTTGTACTGATATATGTGCATGCTGAGATCCGTAATACGGCGCTCTTTGTTCTGCGTGTAGGTCATAACGGTGGCATGCATCATTTCGTGCAATATGATATATGCTACACATTGGGTCAGTTAGGCTACCAGGAAAAGATATTGGTAGGGAGCAGCCTTACCTTGGTTCTTGTATTTGGTCAGGTTATATCTCCATTTAAAATCGTCGTTATCCTTCTGGTCGGCAATCATCTCATCCAACGACTTGAACACGAAGAATTGGTCACAGAAATGCATATTCGACACGGCATCCGCCTTGTCGTATCGTTCAGCGTTGTTGGGGTTCTCAGCATCGGTTTTCGTATTCCACTGGTATGCAATCTCACCGAGTTTGTAGCATCGGTCCTGATATTTCTCGTCATTGGCCAAGCCGCATCGCGCGTTCATCCTGTAGCCGGGCCACACGTCACTGAGTCGGAAGGTGGAGATATGCTCGAACACAGCCTGGATGCTGCCTTGATAGTCCTTGTTCAGCGCAGGAGGGCCGAAATAGTCCATGGCGCCGGGGTCGTTGGCGAAGTCAATCGATTTGACCCGCTCGGCCATGGTAACCGCGTCCTCGTGGGCCGCTTTAATCGCATCTTTTTGCTTGGTCGTGCAGCCCTCAAAGTGCAGCCAGGTCCACAGAGGATCAACACCGTCGTCGATTTCGGTATCATCAACGTCGTCGAGGCCGCCGGGAATGGGCCAACAGTGGTTCTCCCAGAGATGCACAGCGCCACTGTCGGGGTTGATAGACACATAATCGGCACGTTTATCGCCAGTCACCTACCGAGCACCAGGTTAGGAAAGGACTCTTTATCTGGTAAGATTGACCTGCCTCTGTGATCCTGATCGTCCGTCCCGGGGTTCCCACTCCATCTGCAAAACTGAGAGGCGTGTTCCAGCGAATGGATCCATCATTCCGGAAACCAAGATGGTGCCAGGACCGCGCACTCCCCGTCGTGCTGCCGACTACCACGTAATCCAAGAGCCCATCACCATTGGTATCAGCAAAGTGAACCTGTCGCGCAAGAACACCCACTCCATCCGCAACCAGCTTCGGGGGTTCATAGTACGGTGCTTCAAGGCCGCGGAACCGCCACATGACCACGGCTCCTTGGTCATTCACGTAGAGGTAATCATCCAGGCCATCTCCGTCCAAACTTTATAAATCTCGTCAGCCAGCTGGAAGCATGCAAAACACAGAAAGGGTAACATACTCGGCGAAGCGCACATTGCTGGACTTGAACTGCCAGCCAAACTGCGTTTCAATGGTGTTCCTAGGGCCTTCCGCAATCTCACCCCGAGCACTCCAGCCCCAGCCGCCAGCTGGGCCCAGGTTCTCGAACCACTCAGCTCGGCCATTGTCGTCGAGAACAACATAATTCGCACGCCCGCTAGATGTAAGAACGGCCATGCGAATATTTTCGCGCTTGTAGTCTCCAAAGGCAGTCTGCCCCAAGTCATTCCACCTGTTTTCGCCTTTTCCCACATTGAGGTAGCCCCAGCCTTTGCCGGTGTGGTCAACCCAGAAGTAATCGCTGGCCCCGTCGCCATCCACTAGATATCACCATGTTAACTTTCATATCCCATGGGAGAGAAACATGATTGCGGAATAATTGCAAACTCACAGTCACATAAGATAACCCCTTCGCCTGGCTGGTACTTCCCTCCTGTGCCGATATTTTCCCAGAGGGTGACCTTGCCGGTCTTCTCATCAACCAGCAGGTAGTCAACCTTACCATCACCGGTCATGTCTACCAGACGAACCTGGTCCTGCTCGGCGCCGTCCGGCCCTTCCGCAAGCACAAATTCTTCCAGCCAGCGGGGAATCAAGGTTGTTTCGCGCATATGGTTGGTCAATGCCTTTACTCTGCCGCCCTCTCCAGCAATCATATAGTCGGCTCTTCCTTCGCCTGTAAAATCACCCAACCACACCGTTGTTCCTGGGGCGGCAGAGGCTCCGGTGCCAATAGCGCCGAGTTTGTAGTAATCAGGCATGATATCTGCGCCGGTATTCAGCCAGCCGGTTATCTCTCCAGTGCTCTTGTTAATGAGACAGAAGTCGGCCCGTCCATCACCTGAAGTGTCCGGTAGTTAGTAAACCTAGATTTCACAAAGAGATTGGGGATCCTGACCATCAATGTCCACCATTTGAAGCGTATCATTGGTTGCGCCAACTCCGCTAGCAATCGTGCCAAGAGACTGCCACTGCCACACGCCGGCATCGCTTTTCAATCGGTTGATCCACGCTGAGACGTCTCCAGTATCGGGGTCCACATAGATATAGTCATCGCGGCCATCGCCATTCAAACTAAAGGGCAGTCAGTCTACTACATCTTTTTTCTTCTTTCATTTTCCAAGGCTGTTTGAAACTCACTCGGCAAACATGACGCCCCCACCATCTCGGCCCGTGGCACCCGTGGCTACCTGCCCAAGCTGATTCCATTTGTTCGCGGATTTCCCATTAGCATCCGGAATATTCAGCCAGACATCCGTTGCTCCCGTCTTCGGGTCAACACAGGCATAATCCTTCAGGCCATCTCCATCAAGATCCATAAAATGAAGCTGAGCCCGGGGGCAGGCCCCGTCAGCGATCACACCGATCTTAGACCACGCAGGCTGAAACGGACCATCGGAAGTCGCAACCTTGGCGCCAGTTGCAATCTCACCGACTCGATACCAAGATGGCGTTGACTTGCAGCCCTCTGGAGAGGTTGAGTCCGCTGGTGGGCTCAGTAGCGTGCCTGGCTCTGAGATCCAGCCTTTCTCATCGACGGCCTCAATGGCAGCGTAATATGCATCTGCCATTTTCTTGTACCCCCCATCGTTGGGGTGCAGGTTATCTGCCAGATCAGCGGTCGTCAAGGCCTTATTCATCGCAACCAAGGCAATCCTTTTGCCCTGGGCCAGATAGCCATCCACGAGGGCGGGGATCGCTGCATTGAAGACCTCAACCCGTGCCTGGTACTCAGCGGTTGTGGATGGAATAATCTGGCACACGAGGACGACTGCATCCTTAGAATGCTCGTAGATCAAATCAATCAAGTTCCCGAGGCGGGTAGGTGCATTTGACACGTCCACGTCGCCTTTCATGTCGTTGGTGCCGGCATGGAGTAGGACAACGTTAGCAGCGGCGTAAATCCCAGTTAGACTGTCGTGGGCAATCTCCTCGATGGTTTCTCCTCGGTGGCCCTCATGCTGGTTATCTGTTAGGGTGGTTCCACTCTTTACCGATCCAACAAAGTCGACAGAATTTCCTCGGGCGTCTAGCATGTCATGAAGGTACTTGCGGTAGCCAGCGTCGTCGGAGCTTTGGGCTCCCCAGGTGATCGAACTAGCATGCCGTCAGATATTCCAAGTCATGGGTCAAAGTAAAGTAGGTGAGGGCAATACGCACTCTCCGATAGGAAGGACTCTCAGCTCAACGCCATTGGCAATCGGGGCGCGTAACTGCAGGGTCCTGGTTGCCAGCGGTGTTGCGTTCGATGCTGCCACGAGCAGCAGTACCATCAAGGCCAGCCGCGCATTGCACCAGGTGATAGCAGTACATTGACCAAGCCAACCCAGCGTCATAATTGCTATCCAATTACCGGTTCAACTTGTTTGCGCAGCTTTCGAGCTGCTTGTGATGACTCCATCACGAAGGGTCCGTCCAAGACCTGTATTATATGTATATCCATCCGACAGGCATAAAGGAGGAATTTGCCGCGAAGAGGTTTCCCCAATCTCACTCAGGGATCGGTTGGCGTGAGCTGGTGAGATTAGCTCACTCTCCCCTGTCCAAGCCCCACTAACTCGCTTTGGAAGCATTCGGCGCCTGTGCAGCTAAGCCGCCGCCACCCCAATCTCAAACCCCTCTACCTTGCTGCAGGTTCGATTCAAACGGAGAAAACCCTTTTTTGGATGGTGCCTCCGCTCGGAGATTAGATGCTCTCGACTCCCAGCCTCTTCTTTTCCAGAACCTGACCAATAATTACGATGCATTTCCCAGGAAAAGTCTATCCACCTTCCGGCCCCAAAATCGAGGCATTTCCCATCGCTTTAAAGCGACTTTCTTGTGATTGAGCCCACTTCCTCTGATGAAGGTGTTCAGGCTCCGGGCAGCTTCTGAGCCAGAATCGCAAATATGGGCAAAAACAGCCGACGCACAAATGAACAGCCCACCACGGCTCGCAACCAATCGCTATACGCTCCCACTCTCGGCAAACTGATTCTAGCACTTGTTTCAATCCTCCTCCTTGCCTTCTCTCTTCGCGGATCTTCCCGCTCTCAACCTTCGGCCCCTACCGCCCCGAGCCTGGCCGTTTCCCACCAGGTCAACGATGCCACGAACCCCGAACCTGAGGACCATGAATGCCCCCTCCCTACAACACGATACAACCTCTACACTGGAAAGGCCGCCTGCTACCCGTCCTCCGGTGGGATCTGGATGGCTGAACTCGGTTCCCTAGAACTATTACACCTCGGGGTAAACCGCTTCCAGAACACCCCACGCTCCCCGGTCCAAACAGACGAAGATGCTTTCTGCATCCAGCTCCGCCAATTCGGCGGCGATTGGTATAATCCTGCTTCTGGGGAGGATCTACGCGTTGCCGGCAGCTGTCATGAACTAGCTGAGTTCGAGCCCGTTTTCTCGATCTCCCGCAGAGTCGGGTTCGCGCGAGACGGCGGAATGTGGATTCTCAAGCCAGATGAGGAGACAGGAAAGTTTCCAGATGGGATAATCACTGTCCAAAATGCGTTGACGATGGGCGAGCGGTGCAGCGCGCTGGAAAATCTGGGGGCCGTGTACTGTGACCGTGTTGACAACTGTAATCTCCTCCGGGATCTAGAAAAACAACCATCCGATCATGCCAAGGATTTCAGTGGTCTTGGCAGAAATAAGAGATCTTATCGGTAGAGCTTGATTGGCTCAAGAAAGCACTTGGAAATGACTCATCTATCTCCTTCAATCAACATCCAATTGAAATCAATAAGAGTAGCATTTCAGTCTCCACTGTGCATTGAGAAACACCAAAATTTCTCCCTGTACCATCAAGGCACTATTAAGTCCAGAACCCACTTTTATCTCTTCAAGGGCTTGATCATTAAGCTCTGGCCTTCCCCTCCTTTAAAATGATCTTTCGAATTGAAATCCTTGACAGGAAATGGCTCTATCCGGACAGCCACCACCTCCGTCAACTCCAGTGGGAGGAAATTGAAGCGGCCTACGGTTGCAACGACAGCGAACCCGGAACTCCGCCATCTGCAGATGATATCTCAGCTTTCCTGGTGGCATACCTACATTCCGAAAGCACAGTAGGACCAATTCCAATCGCCTGTGGGGGTCTTCGCATCATACAGCAGGAGAACGACAGCAGTCCTGGAGATGTGGAACTCAAGCGAATGTATGTTCACCATGCCTATCGCGGAAAACCGTGGTTCGCGGCGAAATTGGTCCTGGATGCACTTGAGCATAAGGCTAGGGAGAGAGGGTGGATGAGGATTGTGCTTGAGATGGGGACATTGCAGGCAGCCGCTATCAAATTTTACCAGCGCGAGGGATATGTGGAGATTGCGAAGTTTGGGGCTTATGCCGAGTCTGAGTTGTCATTATGCTATGGGAAGAATTTGGGGGGGTTGGAGGAGATAGAAGTTTGTCAACATAATACCCAAAGCTCTGGTAATAGTGTAATCCGCATTGAGCGATTAATCAGGCCGAAATTTCTATTTATTGAGAATAAATAAGTCCCCAGATCTAACTCGTAGCAAAAATATATAATATTAGCGGACAGGTAGAGAGAAGATGATAAGGCATATCCCTATCAGATAGATTAGTGGTGTTACCCTCTGATTATTATACATTAAAGAAAATTGCCTTATAATAAGTGTGCCTGCTAAAATTTTTAAAGATATATATATATGACTGGGGGAACTACCTGTTTTGTTGATAGACTGCAGGACCGCAAAAGCTGAGGTGGTGGAAACCGAAAATCTATCTGTGTCTGATTGGTTCTCATTTTTAGACAGTCATGTGATACCAGTTCATTCGACGATGTGATTAGTCTTTGCCATAAACAACGCCTCAGGCTTCAAGGCTGTCACGGTCCTCGCCCTACTAGGCACGTGACTCACGTGCCGGACGTTGCCCTACCGTAGATAAAGACTGTTTGTGCTTCGCACAACAGTTCTTTCCCTTCTTCATGCGTTGTATTCTTAGTTTAATACTACTTCTTCTTCAGATTGCAGTTCCTTACACTAATACAACGCATCTTCTCTATTCCTTAGGTCTTTTTTTCAATTCTCTGTATCTCTAGAGCCCCTTGCTCCAGATCTGTGACGTTACATTCACGCCCTGACACTGATCATCGCCGCCCGTGGTTAGCGAAAACCCACAACGGCCCCTAGTTCGCCTCGGAAATTACAACCCGAGCTCCACGACCAACCACTGTCCTTCATTCATTGCTAAGCTTTATTAACCGTGATATTAGCTTACAATAACCCCCGAATTATGCCACCGAAGAAAAGATCAAGCCAGCCAGCTCTCCGGACTGTGTCCCAGTTTCAGTTGGCGATATCGGCAGTGAAGGTGCAAACAAGGCTTCGGGATGAGCCGTTCGGGAGGATCCGCGGGCGGAATCCCCTTGCCTAGTGGCGAACAGACCCCAATCTGGGAAGATCGGCTGATAGCTTATGCGTCGGAGTTTGGGTCCTCCGTATACGTGTCCAACTCCCTAGCATCCAAATGAAAGACGCGGAAGCGGGGCTGGGCGGAGCAGAGATGGTCCGGACGAGCCTCTCTTTGTGCGTGGACATGCTGAGCAAGTGGCTGGTAGGGAGGGACAATTGATCCACTGGTGGAAGATGAAGCATAGCCGATCTTTTAGAAGAATCGCGCACAAACTAAGATCGCATTTTTCTGCCGACAGAAGTTCTCGTAAGCCCCAATCTCGAGACGTGTATTCTAAGTAGGTAAGATTATATCGCCAGGTAGAATCTAGTGGGTGGTCACTCTACGGTCGCAGGACTGGCATCTTCTACTATCGACAAGACACGTTTCCATTCCGTCTCATCGTAATCCTCACACGTTTCTGGCCCCTCCCCCATTTGGTGCGGTTTTATGGTTGATTTAATGAGAAGGTAAAGAAAAGAAAAGAAAAGGGATAGCACAGAGACGGGAGTTGAATAAATCCCTAATAGTAAGCAATAAACAAAAATCTGTCGGGCTTAATCTTCATACTTGCGTCCATCCGGATAGCCCAAGAGACCCTCCAATGCCTTCAGATCCGGCATCCCAGCCGGCCCCGGCATATATTGCCAGTTATCCCGATGCCAGGTGCCATTCCACCACAACTCATTCTTGTGCAGTGCATCCGTAATCCGACCTGCATCGATGTACGTGCGAATCTCCACCATCTGCTTCTGGTGCCATCGGGTGACCCAGACATTGATGACCTCAAAGTCATCCCCTGTATTTGATTAGCATATTTGATTAGCACTATTATTGATTGATTGGTAGTTGTAATATCGATACCTGAATTCATCTTCCCCTTGAACAGAACCTCCTGCACCGACCACCGGCTATTACACCCCCCATGGATAGCCTGCGGATGGACCTCGAACTTCTCCTGGTGGTCGGAGAAGAGAACCGCCACTCGCCGCAGAGCATTCACGTAGAAATGAAGGAGATCGTGATAGCGGCCGGCGATCGGGTGGTGGCCCACCACCGTAAAGTCCACATCCTTGTGAATGATGGTGAATAGCTTGTTCATGTCTTTTTCCAAGACCTTAAAGGTGTCGTAGATGTACATCTGGGTGACAAATTCACAGTCTGTGGATGGGTTATCGAATTTGAATCCCTCCCGGTCTGGATCGGGGGGGTTGTCGATGATGCCGTTGCCGTTGCAGCGGCCGTCGGGGTCCACGAGGCCAGAACCATCGCATCCGGGCCCTTCAAAGGGGACTTGGGATTGGAGGGCGGGGGTGTTGTCGTTTATCAGTAAGGGGATGAGAGCATAGCTGCCGGTGAGGCCGGCGAGGAGAATAATATAGGCCAATACGGCCTGTGGGAGGTGCTGCCAGAAGATCATGGATTGGATCTGTAGATGAGCGTGCGGGTTTTTTTTCTCTTTTTCAAACAGAGGGATTGAATAGGTTAGGCTAAGTAAAGGATGCAGAATGGTGACGACAAGAATGGGAAATGTGATACATATATAAATGATGAAATCCCCGATGGCGCTTCCCAGTGTGACTCGAGCAGGGAAATATACCGATGGTGACGCTACAACTCTATGTAACCATGCCCTTTTCTCTCGTCTTCGCTATGAAAAAGAACCGCTACTACTGCTAGAAGGAAAGAAATAAGCCGGTTAGATGATTGAGGTAATTAGAATAGTCTTACGGCGTCTATATTTGGTGTGGACGGCCTAGGGTGTTCATTACAGTCATCCTATTGCTTTCCCTCTCTATCCTGTCCCTTGCTTTGCTGTCCGTTTGTCGCTCATTGTGGAAGTACCCTCTATACCATCCAGCGCCAGACATAATCCTTCTCTTTTTCTTTTCTCCCCATGCTCAGCCCCTTTTGGGATGCTGACCCCCTCATATTCATTTCCCGGCCAATCGCTCCAATGATGCATGCTTCCGTCTCGTCGAAATGAGGTTGACTCGTGTGAAGTCCCCGTGGATCAACGTGGTTATCTGAGTTAATTGCCTTGTTAGCCTTCTGTAGCCTGGTAAATTCCGGGAGCCAGTGGAAATCAACACCGGTACCGGTTCATCTGGGTTCTCGCTCGACAAGACATTGGTTGTACGAACAAAGTTTTGGTGGCTGGCTTGGTATGTGCTTCATGAGTCCGATATTTTGAGATTGGTTTAGCTACCGTCATTGACCTATGTTTAGTCTATGACTGATTCCATCATGTGCCACACCTGTTCTGGTTGAGCCGCTATTATGAGGCCGTGATCCCCTGCAGCTGCAGCAAGGTCCAGCTCAAGCCGGTTTATGATGCATAGATTTCTTTTTCCAGGGTCTCAAAATACAGTTGGGCGTACGGACTAAGGGAGGAATGCATCTCATGAGACTATCAATGAAACGGTTCTTGCCGCCATTCTTCTTTAATGTTCGCTTCCTCAGTAAGCCACACATGTCATTGGTTGGGGTTTTATTCATTTCCACCCCTACTTTAACAATATCTATTTTAATTCGCCTTAAACTAGGCCATAATCCTCTTCAACTCCGCCACGACAGCATCCCCAAACTCCGTTGTAGTAGCCTTACCTCGCAGATCACCCGTTCGGATACCCGATTCCAGAACATTGCTCACCGCGTCTTCAATCTGCTTAGCCTCGTTCTCCATATCAAACGAATATCTGAACATCATCGCCACACACAGAATCATAGCTGTCGGGTTCGCAGCATTCTTGCCGGCAATACTATTCATACATCACGTTAGCCTAACCAAACCCTTTGACCCCAAAGTATAGAAAGGTAACGAACTCAGGTGCTGAGCCGTGTGTCGGCTC
Organism: Aspergillus biplanus; assembly: GCA_027569045.1. NCBI lineage: Eukaryota > Fungi > Ascomycota > Eurotiomycetes > Eurotiales > Aspergillaceae > Aspergillus > Aspergillus biplanus. Next base: position 1,107,407 of record JAPDEJ010000010.1, on the reverse strand, counting down.
ATATAAACCCTTCTGGCGGGTCTCCCCTTCCGTCCTCTGCCCAGGAACCGGGAGCATATTTAAACTAGCAGAGGGCAATACACCTAGGGTACCGACAATACTCCCCGCTTGGTCGGAGATAATATCACCGAATGTATTGTCTGCCAGCATAATACCGTTCAATTGGCGCGGGTTCATCGCGAGAATCAGCGCTGCAGAATCCGCCAGCTGAGTCACAGCCTTCAGTTGCGGGAACTCCTCTGCCATGGTCTTCTCAAATACCCTTCTCCAGAGACGCGATGAAGCCAACACATTTGCCTTATCGAGTGAGATAACAGGCTTGGGAGGATCGCTGCGCAGGGCCAGCTGTGCCGCGACACGGGTCACGCGCTGGATCTCAGCCGTCGTGTAGCCCCATTCGTCCATGGCTTCACACCGTCAATACCAAAACTATGCCCATTCACGCGAGAGAAGGAAGGAAGCAAGGGGAAGACGAACCGTAATCCCCATCCTCCACCTTCTTCCCAAAATACGCTCCCCCGCAATTCTCCCTCACCACGATAAAGTCCACCCCCTCGATCGCCTCCGGCTTAAACGCACTAAACTCCCTCGCGATACTCGGACACGGCGCACTGGCCGCACAAGGCCTCAAGTTCGCAAATACGTCCAACGCCCGTCGAACCTGCAACAATCCTCCCTCGGGGCCGTCAAGGCCTCTGCGCTGACTATCCCATTTCGGCCCCCCGACGGCGGCGAACAGGACAGCGTCGGCCCAGTCCTTGGCTACGGAGAGGACTTCGGGCGTGACAGATTTCCCATGCGTGTCAATGCTGATTCCACCGATGAGTTCCGTGCGGAAGGAGAAGGTGTGGGTGGATGCAATGGAGGGAAGCGAGGCGAAGTAGTTAAGCACTTTAACAGCTTCAGCCATCACTTCAGGCCCGATTCCGTCGCCGGGGAAGAGGAGGATTTTGTGGTTTTCGGCCATTATTGATACTGATATTGGGTTTTTGGAAACGATGTGCAAGTAAGTTGGCCGTGGTGATGCACCATAGTTGGGTGCTGGATCATAAATAGTGGTGGACGGGTTATTCTCGGCTATTCCCCGCGGGGGGGAGAATGGGCGCCGGCGAGAATTCCGACCAAGACTCGGCGTCTTGCGAGCGGCGATTCAAGCGTTTAGAGGGGGGTTGTGAGTGGTAGAATGCTCCGACCTAGTTATAACAATATCTACTGTGGGCTCGTTCTGCTTCATTGCGGCTCAGTCTGCGACCAGCCGGTCACTATCTATTAACGGTAGAAACACGCTTTCTACTCTACACATTACACTGAGATAAAGAACGCTGAACAAAGCATTGAACCATCATGTCTAATAGAGAAAGGGAAAGTAGCACCTGGTAAACTTGGCGATTTCCGGAAGGACAGGCCTTCGAGGATCTGATCGGCCAGCGATGGCGCGACGAAGAGTTCGTTGAAAAGATCGCCGACGGTGAGCTCGAGATTGGTATTGTGGTGTTGAGGATCCGTGGGGCAAACATGTCAAACAACCCTAATTGGGACTAGCGCACTTGCCTAGTTGAGTGGCTGCCCGAGGCCCGGAGGTTCCAACGGCCCCGACGGCCGTGACAAGGAACTCTAGAATCAGGAATCATCCCGAGTTCTGGGAGCACAAGTTCAGTTGTCATACTGACAGATCAGGCTGGCGGGGCGGAACTCCAGGCAGGAGCTTATTATACTAAATGCTTATCTTCTCAGTCACAATAGAAGAGAGGGCATAGAGTCAATCGAATGGAAAAAGGAATATCTTCAATCATTTAACAAATCATATCTATAACCTCTAGCATTGTGGAATGCAAAAATATATGTGATCCTCCGCTATATACGATTCACCCGCTTAGAAGTAGCCAGGGAACAGCCAATTCATCCTCTCACAAGCCTCGGGACTCCAGTTTGGCTGCGAGGTGCTAAGCCCAAACTTCACAGATCCAGCATAATGCTTAGCCTGAACAAGATCGGAGTTATGATCAGCAGCTAGTTCATCTAGGACAGCAGTGACGAAGTGCTTTGCATTCAGGGCATTGGACTTCATATTTCCCATCACCATTTCAACGGTGACGTCCTCAGTGGACTCATGCCAGCAGTCATAGTCTGTAGACATGCAAATCATTTGGTAGGCGATCTCGGCTTCACGAGCGAGCTTGGCCTCGGGAAGGCAGGACATGTTAATGACACTGCCTCCCCAGGAGCGGTAGAGCTTGCTTTCTGCGCGTGTGGAGAATTGGGGTCCCTCTATTAGAAGATATGGTGTTAGCAAGCTAGGTCAGGATATCCAAATCATTTACTATGATGCATGTATGATAATAAAAGGAAATAAGAGGGGATTCAAAAAATAGAATAACATACCCATGCAAATCAGTGTGCCGCGATCGTGCAATACGACACCCTCTCCCTCTAAACTATGTCCACAGGCCCTCACCACCTTGGCAACTCCCTCGTCAAAGGGGTCTCCAAAAGGAACGTGAGCAACTACTCCTCCTTCAAAGAATGTAAATGGTCGGATTCCCTTGGTGCGATCAATGACTTGGTCGGGGACAACAAAATCACGGGGCTTAATCTCTTCCTGCAAGCTACCAACTGCGGAGAAGGCGATGATAGTCCGTACGCCAATCGAGCGCAGGGCCGCAATGTTAGCCCGGGCAGGGACCTCATGCGGGGCAATCTGATGGTGTAGGCCATGGCGGCTCAGGAAAGCAATGGCAACGGTTTGGTTATTATGAGTGCACTGGTGGTGGAGGATAGTAATCGGCGAGGAGGGGGTGCCCCAGGGCGTTGAGATATCGAGCGAGGCAACCTGAGTAAAGCCAGGGAGTTCACGAAGTCCTGTTCCGCCAATAACAGCGATACGGACGGGGTCTGTTTATCCAGAGAATCGGAAAGAGGGTAAACATTAGTCTATCTTCCAGCCTGTAAATCACTTTAAAAGCGGGGAGCATACCCGAGTAGGTATCAGGAAGGGCAGTCATTCTTTAAGCAAGTTGTTTTGCAGATTCGATTCTCCTCAGTGTTGAAAGTGAATAAAGGACGAAGCCTGTCAGAATGCGCCAGAGAGGGGTCGCAGGCTTAAGTGTGTTAGCTCGTACTATTAGGATTAAGCGTTGCAGGTCGGTTTATCACAAGTGTCCCACCGTAAAAAAGTTCTGGGCGGGGTTGATCTCCTGATTAGGTAATTTAGAGCCTGGCCGATTGGCGCCCCACGTTCTCAATGCCTCAGGCACTCCGCCCACGTGCGTCATTTCTGTTCATTGACTGGGAAAATCAACCACTTCTGGGCAAATCGAATTATTGAAAGTTCTCCACGAAACCACGTTCAATTAAACCCTCCTTAAATTAAGTTTTTCACACGGCCGACAGCTATCGATTGATACCAGATTTAATGGGTATTTGTCGCTATGTCGCCGCCTGTGAAGGATTGGCCGAATTTCGCCACGAAATGCACGTGACTATCTGTCATTGTCGGAAATACGATGTTCCTATCGATTATTATCGTGCCTGCCCACAGCTCCGTCATCATCCTTTCGACTCCTTTTCTCCCGATATTCCATCTTCTTGTGGCCAATTCAGCCCACCATTGGCTCTTGAAAACCTCCCATTTCCCCCATCTTGCCGTCTCCGTGCATGCGAGCATCCCCGTTCCGACACCTGTTGCAGGTGCTTCTTCCTCTTCACCCAACATGGAACAGAACAACAATTAGCCGTACTCGAATACGCCATGCATTGAACCGTCCAAGTCCGTTACCTTTGCAGAGCCGACCGTTTTCAGTTTCCCCCCGGGCTCGGTTGTTCGATGGCGGAGAGTCAACAATATATGCCCTTTCCACGGCCCCTGGTCGGGCGGCCATCGCTGTGGTACGAGTGTCTGGGCCAGCATGCGTTTCGATCTACAATTCAATATGTCCTACCACCCCTCTCCCTCGAGCCCGCGTAGCAGGCGTGCGCACACTCTACGATCCCACATCTACGACGTTCGACCAATCCGCCGTCCTAGACGCTGGTGCATTAGTTCTGTATTTTCCGGGCCCCAAGACAGTCACCGGTGAGGATGTCCTGGAGTTTCACCTCCACGGGGGGCCGGCTATTGTTCGGTCGGTTCTAACTGCCATTGAACATGCGAACGGCAATTCCGGCTACACGGTACGCTATGCGGAACCCGGCGAGTTCACCCGACGAGCGTTTATGAGCGACCGACTGGGTCTCCCACAGATTGAGGCGTTGGGGGACACGTTGACAGCGGACACAGAGCAGCAGCGCCGTCTCGCAGTCCGGGGCGCCAGCGACGCTTTATCCAAGCGGTATGAACAATGGCGGCGGCAACTGCTCTATGCACGGGGGGAGTTGGAAGCCTTGATTGACTTCTCGGAGGACCAACATTTTGATGAATCAGCTGATGAGCTAGTCCGTTCGGTTGCCTTGCAGGTCCGCGATTTGCAGGTTCAAATCGCATTACATATACAGAATGCCTCGAAGGGGGAACTCATGCGGAATGGGATCAAGGTTGCACTCCTGGGCGCGCCGAATGCGGGAAAAAGTTCATTGCTCAACCGGATCGTTGGACGAGACGCGGCTATTGTGAGCACCGAGAAAGGGACAACCCGGGATATTGTGGACGTGGGCATCAACCTGGGTGGATGGTATTGCAAGTTAGGCGACATGGCTGGGATCCGGTCCGCGCTCGTAATCGGTGCGGTCGAGAAGGAGGGGATTCAACGTGCGAGAGTTCGTGCGTTGGAATCCGATGTGGTCGTCGTGGTTATATCACTCGAAGTAGATGGGTCTGACCAAGGCGTACCTTGTCAACTTTCTGTGGAACCGGATGTTCTTAGAGCGGCTTATGAATGCATTCGCGCTGGTAAGAATATCATCATTGCGGTTAATAAATGCGACCAACTTGCACCTCAGGACGAGTCTGCGCTGCAATATTTTATGTCGACAGTGCACCAGCTATTCCCATCCGTGCCGACGAACCGAATCTTCGGCATCTCTTGTATTGACCCCGATACCACCGTGGTTAATAGTAGCATGGAAAGCTCCTGGCCGAATTTCCTCTCCGGTCTAATCACAACCTTCGAAGAAATGGCCTCTCCCTTGGAACTAGAAGGAGACTCAAACGGACATTATGATCGATCATACTGGGAAGACTCTCTCGGAGTGACTCATCGCCAAAGTACTAATCTACAAAAATGCCAGGGTTTCCTTGATGATTTCCTGGTCCAAACCTCTCATGCGACCTCTTCAACACCAGCTGACTCAGTGGAAACAGATGTGGATATCGTCACCGCCGCTGAAACTCTGCGTTACGCCGCTGACACTCTCGCCTCCATCACGGGCAGGGGCGAAAGTGGAGATGTTGAAGATGTCTTGGGTGTTGTATTCGAGAAATTCTGTGTTGGAAAATAGCCAAGTGATTCTTGACCTCATCTTGAATGCCACCAATATCCTTGATTGGTCAATCAAGTTCATCAACCGAATGCAGCCTGACCAGTAGTAGTAGTAGTAGTAGTAGTACGCAGCTGGCTGGTGATCTGGTGCGGGGATTTCGGCCAACCCTCTCGAGCACATACAAATCGTGCCTAGCCATCGTTCACCGTCGTAGGACAATTCTATACACACAACAAAAAAAAAGGCTTGGAGACGCAAGATACAATTCAGTCTCGTAGTTACAGCCACTCTGGCCCTCCCGGAATCGGCATTGACCAAACCTCCTCTATGATGATACTCACCCCTCCAAGGGTTTCAGGTACGGAAGCCTCGTAGATCGCTCACATCTGCAGGAAATAGCACCTTTTGGAATAACCTCCTCTTTCCCTCTGGGTCTTCCACCATCCCCCGCAGCACAAGCCTTCCGATGGAGATTCTTCATCGGGATCCAGAGATCTGCGCGCTCCACCTCCACAGGGCCAAGGCCCGACAGCAGATGTCCGTTACGGATCCGTCACTAGCCCCGGATGGCGTCACTCAAGTCTTTGCGGTTAAAAGCCACATCGAATAAGGATTTTGTGGGCCTGCCTCGAACGCAATTAGCCCCTCCCAGCAAACGGAGCCTAATCTCCGTCTGCCATTCTCTGTCCAGAAAGGGAGTTGTTCCTGGCTATCGAACACGAACTGTCACTGGTAGAAAAGCGCCCCTGATCATCACTTGCCTGATTCATGCTGAATCCCCAGCACTGGCTCCCTCGGGTCTGTTTGAGCGGTCTCAGGAATCCGAGTCTTGCCTCAGACTGGTGGGGATCTCCAACTTTCCGCATAAAATGCGGCCTCATCCGGACTTGAAATGGTGGAAGAGATCATTTTCTGTAGACCCGTTCCACCAATCCATCGCTCTCGACTCTCGAGCTCTCCGACTGGGTTGTTCACTATTTATACGGCCAAGCCCCGGCTTTTTTTCGACTTGACTGGGGTAGCAGACTCAACCACGACATTCGCTTCAAAAGATCTGCGAGACAGATAGACCACAGAATCCAAGATGAAGGCCATCACTCTTATGCTACTGGCTACCGCAGCCTCCGCCCTTCCTAAGAGGCAGGTCAACAGCACACAGTACCTGATCAGCTTCGGGGACTCCTACACTTCCACCAGCTTCAATATCACCACCGGAGACCTGCCCTCAGCGGCCAACCCGATCGGGAATCCACCCTTCCCCGGATGGACTGCCGCGGGTGGTCCGAACTGGATCTCACAGCTGGTCGGAACATACAACACCTCACTGCTCCTGAACTACAACTTGGCTTACGGTGGTGCTACTGTGAACGCGAGCCTCGTGGCGCCGTATACCCCGGAGGTGTACTCGCTCATCGACCAGGTCACCGAGTTCACCGAATATCTCTCCCCGCCGCCATCGACTGCCCCATGGACGCAGGAGAACACCCTGTTCGCCTTCTGGGAGTGAGTCCAACCCTCCCGATTATTTTCCTTCTTATAATAGCGGACGTACGCTGACCAAAGCGAATAGAGGAGTCAACGACGTGGGTGGCTCATGGTACCAAACCAACCCTGATGCCCTGGCACAGGAAATCATGGACCAGTATTTCCAGCAGGTTGAACTTGTCTACAAGGGTGGCGCAAGGAACTTTGCATTCCTGACCTGTCCCCGTAAGTAGTCGTCTATTGCCCTAAGGTCAACCGCGAGAAACTAATCCCACTTCTTAGCGACCGATCGCTCTCCTTACATCACCCAGGGTGAGAACGCCAACTACACGATCACTCACCTCAAGGCCGCCATTGAGAGCTGGAATGTCATGCTGAATGACAAGGTTGATGCCCTGACAGCTGCTCACCCGGACGCCGTGGTCAAGCTCGTGGATACGCAGCCCGCCTTCAACGATCTCTTGGATGCTGACCCGACCGCTGCGAACTGCTTCAACGAGGACGGCGTCACCTGCCTGTGGTTCAACGACTATCACCCCGGACTTGCTATCCAGGACGCCGTTGCGCAGGCTGTTGCTGATGCATGGGCCGGAACCTTCTTTTAGACTCTCCAAAGCAGGGCTCTGTGAGTGTTAGGGATCTCGACCAAGAACAGCTGGCGATGTCTCTTAAATGTATATAGCTATATTCCATTCGTTCTTTCTCTTCCTGTCCGTGTGTGAATGGTCGACTATTTTTTCCACTCCATGGAAAGGGCAATCCAGCCTCAGCCGGGTGGCCAAGTGGCCTTTTTCCTGCCGACGAATCTCAGCCTCGTTTCTCCCCCACCCGTTCACCGTATGACCCGCACATCTCTTCCATTTTCACTGATTATTCTCATCCCACCGAGTAAACTACATTATTAATCCTCTTGATTAGAAATACCCTTCCAGGGTTCTTATCACAGACGCCCCCCTGGGGAACCCTGCCGTCATGCACTCCTACTCGTATTTCTAACAGATTTAGGTTTCGGAACCCCAGCCATCGGCCCACCCAAGCTTTCCCAACAAATCAGCAGCTCTCCCAGGATTGAGTGGAAGCTGGTGGAAGAGCTTTGATTAATAATTGCTTCGTATGATCAGCTCAAAACAGTCGCACAGCTAACCAATCGCAGTGAGCAAACAGAGGGAGTGCAGAGAAGCTTATGTCCGGTAAATGCGGGGCAGAGCATATAAAAAGACACATCCTCACTGTCGAGCAATGCACTCTCTGAACCCAAACAACTCGTCCTAGCCAAGAAAACCCAACCCAGGACCTCTAAGAAAGAAAAGATAAGATAAACGAAGAAAAACCTCAAGATGACCTCCCCAGTCTATTCCTCCACCGTCCCCCTCTTCATTAACGGCCTCACCACCCTCTCCACCATTCTCAAAAAGGCCGAAGCCCACGCCCAAGAAAAGAACATCCCCATCGATGACCTCTTCAACGCCCGCCTCTACGAGGACATGAAGCCCCTCCCCTTCCAGGTCCTCATCGCCACCAGTACCGCCTCCAAGACGCTCGCACGCGGAACCCTCTCCGAGCCCGGCGACTACCCCGACACGGACAAGACCTTTGAGGACTTCTACGCCCGCATCGACAAGACCATTGCTGAGCTCAAGGCTGCTGACCCCGCCACCTTTGTCGGCAAGGAGAACACCCAGTTCAAGGCTCCGTTTGGGCCCCAGCAGCTGGAGTTTACCCCAACGAGTTATGCGAGTGGGTACGGTATTCCCAATTTCTTCTTCCACCTTGATATCGCGTATGCTATTTTGAGGGCGAAGGGGGTTCCGATTGGCAAGCGCGATTACCTGGGAAGCTTTGTTACTTTTTAATCGGTAATATGCATGCTTTTCGACTGTTGTTCTGGATGAGGGGGTGTGATGCTGGACATTGCTGGTAGGAGATACTTATATTGGTAACATGAATATTTGAATGACAGATCTGGAAACTACTCTGCTTTCAGCTTTAATCTCCCGGTAGCACCCAATTAATTCCCCAAAAAAGAATTCCCAATAGAATGAGTGATGTGTTCATGCCTGAAAACAGCAGATCCCATCCAGGCACAATACCTAGCCAACCCTCCAGTATCCCCAACCACCATCTCAAGCATAAAAGTATCCACCCCCAGAACCGTTAAAAATCCAGCCAAAAAAAAAAAAAGCAACCTTGAATCCCCATTCTCCAGGAATGTGTATGTTGAAAATGAAAATTTTGGCTAGAGTCAACCCACAATCGCTCCAGACAGGCTGTGAGTAGAATACTTGCTAAGGTATTCCCAATTATTTAATACATGAACCTTGAAGAACTAGGAAGGGCAGCTAAGTTTTTTCCTTTGAAATAAGTGGAATAAACTGTATCTCTTAATTTTTATCAAGTTCAATCGATGTAGGGAAACCAGCCTGGGGTACTAATAAACTCGAAGATGAAACAAAGAAGCCCGACCGAGACAAGAAATAATAATACAATCTATCAAGTTCTTCCAACATGAGCTATTCCAACTTCTCTAGAGCCTCAGGGCACGGTACGGATCCCGCTCAAGATGGTCGGAACCGTCAAATCGGAGGGGAGAGATATGGAAGAATTTCTCTCGGCTGCACTTGACGAGTGCGGACCGTTTATGTGGTAGATCAACCAGTTTCTCGAGATTGAAGCCAGTTGCATGGTCATATGCTAGCGGAGTGAGATTGGTGAACTTGGGCTCTCCCACAATATACTTCGTTCGCTGCTCGTCCAGGAACATGTAATGCATGATACTACACCACCATACCATCACCCGGTGCTGTCCACGGAAACGAACATCTCCAACCAGTGAGTGGCGGCCACGGTCGTAGTCGCCTGCATCATAGTGTGCTCCCAGGTGGTCCTCCTATTATAAAACATGTTAGCATCATGGATTGAAGTGAAATTCTTGGCTCCAGGTAGTCAACGCACCTTGGCCCAGTATATCTCATGGTAAGAGAAGAAGACGTCGTTAAACTTAGCCAAAACAGTTATCTGGTGAGGGTCCTCCTGGATCTTGCGGAGGTACTCCCGGTGCTGTTCCAGCGTTCCCGTCTCATTCCACCCCTTGGCTACACGAGGGTCGTTTTGCCACTTGTGGAACAATTGCAGATGTTCGTCATTGGTATAATCCAAGGCCCAGATAGAGAAGAATTCATCGAGGTGAGGGATATAGCGACTGTAAATGCGGGAGCCTGGAGCTGGCTTGGGGGGTCGAACTGGGTGCACAGCGTGAACGCGGACTTCGGGGAATTTGGTTGTCAAGGTGTGTTGAATGGGGTATGTCGGGAATGAAGTCAGAGGCCGGCGGAGCCCGTTGTAGATCTCAGGGTCGCAAACCCACACGGGTCGAGAGCCAAAGGGAGAGCCTGCGCCCTGCCAGAAGGTGCTGCGGTGAATAACTAGCTGGTCTGAAAGATCTGGAGATTGGGGAACAGGCTGTCCAGGAGGGGCAGAGGGAGCAGGATGCTCAGTTGCAAGTCCCACAGCTTGTAACTCTTTGGCAAGCAAATCCTTTCCTGCTCCAGAAAGCACTGCGCGGAAAATCTCAAACTCAGGTTGCAGAGTAAGGAGGCCGTAGATAGTGTTCCAAATTTGCCCAACGGAGGGAGCCTCTTTCCCTTCCCAAGTCCAATAAGTTGCAGGACTTCTCTGTGCGCGAGCCCAGGCAGAATTATTTCCTTCTGGAGGGGTGGTAGACTGACCAGGGACTTTTAGATCAGTAAATCGGAGAGAATCATGGTGCAGTGGCTCGGGAGGAGGAATGCCGTCATCAACCCGAGGAGACCGGCGCAGCTGGAGCTTCCGTATCCCATGCTGAACAGAGACAACGTGTAGCTGATAAGTTGTCCTGTAGGGTTCGGGCAATCGAACCAAGGGGAGCTTCGCGTCGGGATAAGAAGTCATTGTGTCGAGGCAGTACTTGGTTTTGCCAGAAGATGGGAAAGTTTTGACAGAAAAAAGAGGAACTGGAGGAGTCCGGATATTTCAATCCACCATCGCTGACGATCCCAATCCTCGGAACCGAGGTGGTATACAGCTTCTTCATTAGTTGGCCTGCCCCATATTGAGCGCCAATCCTCTCCCGCTAGCACTGGGCGGATTGCGCGTTTAACCAGTGTCGGTGTTTTATAGCCTGGATGATGGAGCATGATAAACCAAGCTAGATGCCAATCTCAACCGAAATTTGCCAACTGGTGGAGTCGGAGTCGAGTAAGGAGGCCCATTCCAGGGGAATTCGGAGGATGAAATAATGTGACAAGGTGGGTTCTCAAAGTGTGGGGACATCTTGTATTTGAGAGACATGACCAGCTCCAACTCACGTTTCTCTGCCAGCTGGTGGTTGAAAGGTAGAAGTTATCAATTGAGCGCATCGCTGACTATGCTATTGAAACAGCCACAAAAGCATGATTATATGAGGCAAACCTATAAAATTTAAGGTCCAGCCACAATCTTTAGTATTATCCTTAGGCGTGGGCGTGAAACATCTTGGCTCGTCCCACTGAACGTGGGAAAAATAACCACAAGAAAATACAAAAACCTTAATAATTTCTTGGCACATTTGTTAGATTAGATGATTATCTAATCTGATTGATAACATCACTGAAACCGGAAACAAAAAAATACTTACCCCTCATCCCGAAACTGCGTCATCTGGAATCGCCACAAGCTAAATTATTATTATAATAATAATAACAGTAATAATAATAGGTTTGTGCTATGGTTTTTTGTTGCTTTTTTCGCCAAAGCCTATTATTATGTTCCTTTCCTTCGAACAAGCGGATCCGATTTGTAGAGTCCTTAGAGTGTATGCAGTAAACCCCTCTTCATTTTTAACTTTTAAACTGGCAGAGGGAAAGAAAAAAAAAAGTCTAAAGGGTATAAATCAACAATTGCTATAGGATATGTACAGCTCTATAAACAAATATCACCTGAAACTTAATTTTTAGTTCTTCGTCTTTGCCCGCTGCCCCAGAACCTTGGCCGCAATATTACGCAAATCCACCTTCCGAACTTTGCCGCTTCCAGTGACGGGGACCGTGGGATCCACCCCTTCTTCGCCAAAAACAAAAAAATATTGTGGTGCCTTGTGCCGTCCCAGAGTCTCTCGCGTCCAGGCGCGGAGGTCTTCGTCAGATGGTCGCTTTCCCTCGTGGCCGGGAGCTACGGCGATGAAAGCCCCCACCACCTCGCCATATTTGTGGTCAGGAATCCCGATGACGGATGCCACGTTAATCGCTGGGTTGGCGGCGAGTCGCTCTTCAATTTCTAAGGGGTAGATATTTTCCCCGCCTATCCCAGACCGCCGAGTCAGTAACAACAACTATTTAGGAAGATAATAGGCAGAGATGTAAAAGTTGAGAAAAGAAAAAGGGAAATAAAAAGGAGTAGATCCCACCTCGGATAATTATGTCCTTGAAGCGACCGGTGATTGTGCAGTAACCCTCCGGAGTGAACATAGCTTCATCACCGGTCTTCAACCACGTAATCCCCTCCTCGTCGGCGACAAGGGTTTCGGCAGTTTTTTCGGGGTTGTTCCAGTATCCTTTCGTCAATTGATATCCGGAAATGCAGAGTTCCCCACGTTCGCCGATCGGGACAATGTGCCCTTGCGCATCGATGATCTTCGCTTTGGCGTGTGGCATGATCTTCCCGACGGTCATCAGGCGGGTCTCAATACTGTCCGTAGTGAGTGCATTAAAACAAGTGGGCGATGCTTCGGTGAGACCTAAATGTTGAGAGACACGCCATGAGCAAGGTTTCCGCGTGGTGTATTCGCCATGGATGGAAATTCACTTACCGTAGCTGCTTGTATACTGGGTCATATTCAGCTCTGCGAACAGTCGCTTCATCAATGGGCGGGGGACGGGGGCCCCGGCGATGATTCCGGTGCGCAGATTGCTGCAGTCAAAGTTCGGTGGCTTGGGAAAGCTGAGGATGGCTTCGAACATGGTTGGCACCCCGTGAAGCGCAGTGCACTTTTCGTCGGAGATGGCGTGAAGAGCCGCGAGGGGGTCGAATGTTTCGCTCGGGAAAATGATCTTCGATCCGTGAGTGACCACGGCCAACATTCCCAGGACCAGTCCAAAGCAATGAAACAGGGGCGGGGGGCAGCAGAGAATATCAAAGGATGTGAGGTTCATGCGATCGCCAATGAACCGCGAATTATTGACCAGGTTACTGTGGATAGGAACGGAATGTGTTAGTCCGTGTCCACTAATACTCCAGTGAGATGACTGAGCTCATGTACATACTGATGTGTCAACATCGCCGCCTTCGGATTGCCTGTTGAACCACTGGTAAACTGTAGGTTGCAAACGTCCTCCGGCTGCAGCTCGGCCTCTCGTTCTAGCAGAGCATTGCTCGGTAATAGAAGTCCTCGCTGGACGACATCGCTGTAAGTGTTGAAATTCTTGTGGGTTCCCCGGATAATAATGATTTCTTCTAATGCCTTTGATATTCCAGCTTCCTTTGGTCGTGGGCCCAGTTTTTCCAAAACTTCTTCTAGTGAGTGGCGGCCGATGCGAGGTGTTAGGAACAAGAGGCGACAGTCTGTAGATAAAAGATTAGAATTGCGAGCCAGGTTAGGACTCTCAGCTATACGAATAAGCAGATCGGGGTGTTGACCAACCTGTGTGATCAAGCGCATAGTGTAGCTCTGAGGGGGTGTAAGTGTTGTTCAGTACCACCAAAATGGCTCCCACTCGAGCGGCTGCGAAGAAGATCGAGATATACTGTTCACAGTTCCCTGCCATAATGCCGACGCGGTCCCCCTTTTGAATTCCCATTGCCAGCATACCACGAGCTATACGGTCTGCCTCGTCGTTCAGGTCTGCATACGACCACCGGGCCCCTGTCCAGGGGAATACCAGGCACTCATAGTCCCCATACTGGAGGCTCTGGAGAGTCAAAAGCTCGCCCAAAGTAACATCCAGCAGTTCTGGCTGTGTTGGCCCATACACAATTGAAGGCTTTTGAGGGGCCTTGACAGGTTGAATGTGAGAAAGAGTCTGCTGGAGACGTCGTACGCTCGCCATGACTGCGGATTGCTTGGATTAATATTAATATAGATGTGAAAATGTTGGAGTCGGGCAGGGAAATATCCCAGTCATTAAATACAAATCCTACATTACAGTCGATAACCGTGCTAATCAGCCTACTTCGGAGCCAGCTCGTCCACAATCTTGCCTAGTCTGTCTTCATTTTTACTCCAGCGTGGGCAGCTAGAACAAGTCAGCCGTCCGGCACTGGATACCCGAAGAGACAAATGGGCTCTTCAAGGCTTCCACCACACGTTCTTTTGGACATTTTTACCCACTTTACAGCCGGTTTTGTCGAAACGGTAAGCTGGATGTCACACTCTTGAAGGCAATAAAATACAGGACAACAAATTTTTATCAGATCCACCGCATCGCCAGCCTAAAAGGAACTCTTGGCAGTCCAGGAATTTCTCCACTACAGAAACGAGCCAATTAACAAGGCCAATTAGGCGATGGAGAGCGGAAGATTTATCTAAGTGGCCAAGCTGTTTCTTGGAAGCCCCCACGAGTGGCTTTTCTGAACAACAGGGGTTAAATCAGATAATGAACGTGGGCTCCTAGAAAGAGACATGATTTGGTGGTCGTCCCGCAGGAAACAAGGCGTAGAGGAATTATCTGATGATCCTCATAATAATGTACGGAGGCTCGAGCAGAGAAAAGCACGAAAAAAATCACGCAGCATCCAACTTCTTTTGAACTGGGCTGAACCCTGGGAAAAAAAAGAGCGAGACAATAGAAACAACCCCATTATCCACTGTCACCTGAGCGGGGTTTTTGGACACATGGACGGAATTGTACTGCACATTGCACAGCAGAGGGCCTAACCCTGAAGGATTCTTATACATAAACGGCTTGCAGGAGACTCAAATTACCATGTGACGGCAGGAGGAGGTTACGTACCTAAATTACAAGCGAGGTGGATGTTGCAATTGAATTGGAGGCCCGGGAACGTCCGACTCTCAGCGCACAAGATTTGGAGACTTGCAGGGGCTGGAGAATGATTATTATTGCATTAAAATTCACCACTAGTTAGTTGATTCTTCTTGAAGGCTGTTGCACCTTTGAGGGCCATGGGCCATCTCTGATTTCCATGAGGTCATTGTTAAATTCTTAAAAACTTCTCCGTGCCGAAAAATTTTAACGCAGACAGAAAAAGCTAGCCTCCTGCAGAACCGAGGTATAATACTCCACTTCGGATCAGATAATTCCTTCCAAGACAGTCCCTGGTGTATGGTATTAATGAGTGGGAGAAGGAAACAAAAGGTTTCAAAAGGTGGGGTGGGATGCATCCAGGCTTCAAGGTCATCCTTGGTTTTTAAGGTTGTGCCCCTCCAGCAAGATTTTGTTGCTCCCCTTGTCAAAATCATCTCAACGTGCAGTGTACCCACAAGGTAACGAATACTCTAGGAAGCAGGGACTTTGCCTTGCAGATGTGACAAGAAAGCTCGTCTAGGGTACAAAAGAGTTACACAGACACACAAAAAAAGACCCCGAAACCCACCTCGATCGTAAAAGTTTCTCCTTGGCCCGCCAACCTCGGGCAAGGATAAAAAACTTGGACCACTCTTTGGAGGGCCAATCAAGATAAGAGACCTATTTTAGCAGATGGGCCAAGACCCCATCAAATCCCAAAATTTCAAGGAATACCCTATGAAACATCTAAGTGTAATCTTGTACCGAGAAACATGATGTGCGGAAACGGTGTATTAATCTAATCAGATGATCTAATCAGATAAGTAGTTTGCGTGCCCGATAATCGGAGACTGAAATCCCAGCAAGAGGACCAAGAGCTGTCTCATTCAAAAGACTGAGAAGTTATAATCAAAAATTAAAATATTTAAGCCGCAATTAAAGGCTCAGGTAGATGTCATTTAGCTTGTGATAGTTCAGCAACCTCCCTGATTCCTTTGCGTTGGCTATTGGGCGTGCAGCCACCACTCTTCATACGACCTCCACCATCGGCGGTCTTGAAATGAGGCATTACTCACAAAATGTCAAACATTTAGTCCTCTTACATGTGCTACGCCATGCATAGTTATCCTTTCTTCTTTCTATTTTTTTTTTTCTCCTTTCGAAGGGCGGGGATTCTTTAAGGTTGCATTTACCTTCGGGTTGGTGGACAACACCCCATGCGCGATAGAAGATGGTCCTGCGTATAAGAAGAAGATTGATTGATTGATTTTCTCATACGCGGGCCTGCCAGCCGATCACTGAGTGCCGGAAAAGGTCATGGTCCGATGGCCAGGTAAGGGGGTAGCTCCTCCGTGCTTGTCCGTCAAGATGTCAAATTTTACTAGTCCTAATTAGGTACTAGATTTGCTTATGTAAAAGTAGCGGGAGTGAAGGGTCATTGAGTCGTGACCTCCAGCCTTTTTAACTTCCTCCTGGACTTCCGTGTTCAGCCACGCAAGCAAGGGATGACATCATGGCGCTGAGACCGCCCGGAATGGCTGATGCCTATTCCAAAGGGGCCATGGGGTTTCTTTTCTTCAAAACACCATTCCCACGCCCGCGATGCCCGGACATTTTGGCCAGAAAATCCTCAAAACCTTTGGTTTGGATGACCCCAGAGGTCATCACCAACCCCATCATGGAGGCCCTCCCCCAGAAGCTCGCCTCCCAGGCTCACGCCTCATAAACGACGATGAACGTATCCTCTCCTCCGTTCCACGCGGAACGTACCCCCGACTCGCAAAGCTTTCCGACGGTACGATTTTGTCTGCATTCACCCGTTTCGATGGCAAGCAGAGAGTGTTGCATGTCGGCAAAAGCACTGATGGCGGCCGAAGCTTTGTCGACTTTTCAGAGGTCACCCGAGGTGTCGGGGATGTTGACAACATGTTCTTGCTAGAGATTGCGCCATCGACGGTCTTGGCAGCGTTCCGAAATCACGATCTCGGCCCGACCGGTCCTACCCACTATCGTATCACAGTGTGCCGGTCGACAGATGGTGGGAAAACCTGGCGATACCTCTCTCAAGCCGCGGAGAAGCGGCCACCTTGTGGGATTTGGGAGCCGTTCATGCGGCTCGGTCGTCAGGGCGAGGTCCAGCTCACCTATTCGAAAGAGTACGCGCATAATAATCAGTGCACGGTGCTGGTACGCTCATTCGACGGGGGTGCCACGTGGAGTCCACCCCAGTGCCTTGAAGGAGAAAAGGATCCATTCCGGGATGGAATGAATGGAATCGCAAAGACATATGATAATGGACGCGAGGCGTTAGTCATGATTTTTGAAACCACGACATTCGGTACTTTTGACCTCGAAGCCCTGATCTCCTACGACGACGGCCTCACTTGGGGGTATCGACATCGAGTCTATGTGCCACCCCGGGGTCACAATGCAGGATCACCACAAATTGCTTCATTTGGAGACGGCTCGTTGGCCGTTATTTTCATGACGGATGAGGATTCACCGCAAGTCGAGTGGACCAAGAACGCTGCGATTAAGATAGTTTTCGCTGGCCCTCCAAACAACGGACAGATTATGTGGACAAGGCCGTCAGTGATATGCCCACATCGGAGTCATTGGCCTGGGATCATGGAGCTCGACGACAGGACGCTGCTAGCAACATATGAGTGTGGAGGGGCACCCAAGGCAAAGTCGGTTACCCTCCAGATGTAAGGAGTTTGGGAAGGCAAGATATCTAAGATATACTTTATTTTATTCATTGATTTGTTTCCTATTTTTTGGGACGTTTTATTGTGCTTGTGTTCGAAATATAGCTGTGGCATATATCATCCAGGCATATAATTATCATTATTTCAAGGCCGCCACAAGTTCATCCACGCTCTTCATCTCCCGCGCGTTGTTTTCCCCAACATCCAAAGCAACCAAAACGCGGCTCACGCAGTTGTAGCCCGCAACCCCAGTCGTTAATTCCACGATTTCGCGGTCAGAAAATCCCACCGTCTGTAGCTGGGCAAACGTCTCGTCCTGCACCTTGACGGTCTGGGTCATCTCATCCGTGTATTTCACAATCGCCTTCTGCTGGGCGGTCAATGGGCTCTGGGCCAGTGCTTCCACCGCCGCAGCCACATCCCCCTGGGCGGTGGAGGGTAGTGTGCGAACGGCGTGCAATTCAGCCGGTTGGATTCCGCCCTTGAGTGCCAGCGGGGCATGGGCATTCCATTCGTAGATCGCATTCGTCAAAACAGCTACCCGGCAGACAGCCATCTCTAGAAGGCCCTGGTCAACGACTGTGCGGGTACGGATGGCACCGATGAAGCTGTTCCAGCCATCTGCAACAGGTGGGGAATGCAGCAGTGAGAGATCGAGGGGGATGAGGGGTCGAGGGCGGCGGCGTTCGGCAATGCGGGCATAGATCTCGGCAGTGTCGGCATCGGAGGTCGGAGGCTCCGACGGCGCATAAGGAAGACGCATTGTGAGTGAATGGGTTGTAGATAGATACCTGGGACGGGGGAAGATGCGCAATGTTTTTCTCAAACTCATGAAAGAGGATTTGGGATATGGGGAGCTACAAGAAGACCCATCGTTGGGTCCTGCTGTTCCGATACCCTCGGATCAGGTGACTGTGCGGGTAAATATTTTATTCCAGCTGTGCGGATTTCTCCAACAAACCCGAGAGGTCGAAGGTCTCTTGGGATCTCAAAGAGGCTATGATCAAAGGCTACTAGGAAATGAATGATTCTACATATTGATTGAAATATTAAGAGAGAAGCCAAATATCCAATAAAATTCTCCCTTGAAACGTTCTTTCCCCCTCCGCGAGCCAACAGTTTAGATAGATTCAGACGGTCTATAGATCGTGGACGCCAAACTATGGGATATCACATCATCAATTGTATTGGCTTACACTTACACATGCATATATGCCTCTTTGTCAACCATACTCGCGAAGTACTCGTCGAGTCTTACCAGTCAGTCTCTTCACCCCAGATATCGACTCGGTGTATCGGTATACTTCAACGCTTGCCCCACATCTCCGCACTGACCTGCTTGGTAACTTGTTGCCCTCTCAGCCTCTACTGGTAGCACGTATCGCAGCAGGGAATCCTCATATTCCCTCGTAACCATCCAGGGGGAATATTCCCTATCGTATTAAAGCAATAGCTATCCCATCTTGCAAATATTGGAGCTTGATTCTTCCCAAGCTTGCCGTGTGCCAAGTCCACAAGGTGCCTTTGCAATAGATACGTCACATCCACACCTACAATTAGTCGCGCACCAGGTGGCTCCACAACGCCAATAGCACACACCTCGCCTTGGGTGTATTGAACCAACCTCATCCTTATTAAAAATATTGCCATGATCATCTAAATAATTTATATTGTGGCTGGTTTTCCTATAGCCCCTTCAACTTCTATAATCATGAGCTCTTCGGTTGTCCAATAGTTGACAAGTCAGGTTATACAAGGTACAGTTCCCTATCCCTTACAGCGCCACTATTGGTATCTTCGGAGTATTAATTGAGTCTTCAGCCATCAACAGCAAAGGATGAATGAAGTTGACTCGCGGTTGTTGATGCGGTGTGCAGACACCGATGATTGACAATGCATGCATACACGAAGCGGCAGTGGACACCGCAAGGTCCTAAAGAAAGTGAATCTTCCTTATCACAAGAGTCCTTATTTAAAAGGAAAGCTCGCTCGTGGTAGGAAGACACCGGTATGCATTCCCCTGAACGTTTTACTGCAAGACAAGATGGCCCAACCGTGTGAGATCGTTCATCCACCCGCTCAACGGGCCGGTTCTCAACGGACCGGCTCTCCACCACGAGAACTGGTTTTGTGTTTCGATGGCACAGGCAACACTGTCCGATCTGAGCCAGCACAGAGTAACATCCTGAAGATATTCCGGATGGTCGATCGTGACAAGCCCAATAGATGTAAGTGGCAGGTGTTGGGTTCGGCGTCCCTTCTCTGATCCGTCTAGCTGACAGCAGGCCATAGATTGTTATTACCAACGTATGAGACCAAAGCAGGAGGAAACCCAACTCTCTCCCTGCTATCCCAACTGTATCCTTTATGCATGAAGCGACCAAAAGACTAACCACAACTTTAGCCGGTATTGGAACCGGAAACGATACTAGTAGCTTCGGTTCCCTTGCAAACACTTTGAGCAACCTCCCAGCCCACAAGATCTATGAGCAGGGTTTTGCCAAATCGTTCGCCCAGCATGTTATTGGTGGTTATCGATTCCTCGCCCGACGCTGGGAATCGGGCGCGAGGATCTATCTCTTTGGGTTCTCTCGTGGGGCCTACACCGCACGGTTCCTCAATGAGTTGCTCGACTTCGTCGGTCTCATCTCCACCGACAATGAGGAGTTGATTCCCTACGTCTGGGAGGCCTTTACGGAGTGGAAGTTCTCCCCACCGGGCAAGGAAAGGGATGCCGCCTGGTCTTTTCTGGATTTCATTCGGGACACGTGCCGATCGATTGGCTATGTGCATTTTCTGGGTCTTTTCGACACAGTCAATAGCGTGACCAAATTCAACTTGAAATACGACGGAGAGGAAAATGACGATGCAATACAGCCCAATCCACGGATCTTAAGGCATGCCGTCAGCATCGATGAGCGCCGCATCAAGTTCCAGCCGGTCCTCTTCGCGAAAATGCGCGAGTCAGGAGCCCGACCCGGCCGTGTGAGTACGTGGGCCGCCCACGGCGATGAGACGTATACGGGTCACCCCTATCACGACGGGAGTGAAAAGGATACCGACTCAGACAGCAGGGCGCTGCCTCCCATGCTGAACCAGGATTTTGAGGAGGTGTATTTCGCGGGTGATCACAGCGACGTCGGGGGTGGATGGCCAGCGGTGGAGGGGAACAAGTATACCGCCAGCCAGATTCCATTGATGTGGATGGTACACGAGGCGGAGCTGGCTGGCTTGACGTTTGTTCCCGCCAAACTTCGACGCTGGGGGTGTTTCCATGCCGATGGAAAATTTGATCAGGCGGTGATCGAGGCTGCCAGTCGGGCTCCGCTCCACGACTCGCTACAGTACGAATCCGGCAAGATCATCGATACGTTCTTATGGCGCGTAATGGAATGCCTCCCCTATAAGCGGCCCAAGATAGCACCAGACGGGACGGTGGGAATGTCGCGGTTGCACGGATGGGGTCTGCGCCGGCTACTTCCTCCAGGAGCCAAGGTCCATAAATGTGTTCTCGATCGGCTCAAGAGCGACCTCCACTATAAACCGTATAACCTGGGGCAGGGGAAGAAGCCGAAAGAAACGGATGAAAACGCAGACGAACGCCACATAGGTGAATGGAGATTCGTTGGGGGTAAAGGGTTTCGCGACTACTGGGCGCGGATTGAGCGGATGCCGACGAACGAGCCTGTGAGCGGTGCAATCGAGGAACCTGCCCAGAGTATGCCTCCGGCGTCTGAGTAAATGATTCTTTGTTTGTTTGCTCGTTGCGTATTAGCGACTACCTGCACGTGTACTATGTATTTCATCTATATATACCTCATTAATTCCCTTGTCTGTATGGAGACAGGGTGCTATCTCTTTTTCTCTCAACTCTCCCTGCCTCCCTCTCTTATCCATAATATGCCGATAGTAATAAAGCAAGGGGAACAAAGAAAGAGGAAGAAATTTCCGAGGAGAAGTATACACACGTTTTAGACGCAGCTTGCAAAATATATAATCGATGGGGAGTTTGAAGCTTCCACACCGGACTCGCCCAGGACACAACCAAGACTATCCCCGACTCATTTCTATTCTTCCTCGCGTATGAATTTTCCAGACAACGGAGGATGGTGGCCAGGTATGGGCGACGGAGAAGGCCAAACATACGGTTAGAAAGGTGCTTCGAAAGGTGCTGGTAAAGAATAGACCCAGACTAAGCCTAATTAGGAATTGTGCAGCAAGAAAATCGAAAAATGATGTTCTGGCGGATTGGCCGCTATGGCTTGCCGTAGCCGTAGGTCACTTGCAGGAACCAGGGAACCTGTAAACTTGACCTTCACAAGTATCTTGTCCAGGTGCCGGCCACACCTCTTCCCCTTTTCCGATGCGTCATATATCCGACCAGACCTGAAAATGGCGCCACCAAAGTCCGTTACGGAGATTCCTCGCTCCATCCTCCCACGTCTGGCCTGGAACGGTTCCTCTGCTCGGACTTCCGTCACTGCCTCCACTCTTTCCCCGGGATACCGGCGGAAACAACAAAGCACTCATTTTGGGACTCCGATAGCATGGCAGTCGAATAATGTCTTTGCCCCTTCCCGTTCTTCCGTTGCTTTTTCTACCATAAACCGAGAGGCCGACTCTTCATTTTCGATCGCGAAAGGTTTCCCGCTCTCAACCACCACAGTCAGACGTGAAAGTCTGTCGCCCACCGGCAACCCAATCCGCCATAATGGTGTTTATGTCGCCGCCTTCAGCCCTGCTCGACGAGCTTTTCATGCCTCCCCTGTCCGAGGGCGCGAACATCATTTTGATACACTGAAGTTTGTTCAACGATTAAAGGATGAGGGGTTTAGTGAAGAACAAGCTGTCGCGATGATGAGAGTTCTGAACGATGTTATACAGGAGTCAATTCAGAATTTGACGAGAACGATGGTGTTGAGAGAGGGTTAGTTGCTCCTGAAAATTCCCTTTTGAATCGTTTAGTGGCATATGTCCGTGAGTTCCGGGACGGTGGTTGATACCTGAGTAGATACGGAGAGATCGACATATACCCAGAAGGTGGATTTTGCCAAACTTCGATCGGAACTTCTCAACGCCGACTCTACAGAAGCGCAGCTCACGCGTTCGTCACATGAAAAGATTGCCGCGGACCTTGCGAAGCTCAACTCCCGCCTTCGGGATGAGATCGGGCGCACCCAGGCATCCGTTCGCCTTGACCTGAACCTCGAAAAAGGCCGGATCCGAGAAGAAGCGAACAGCCAGGAAATGCGGATTAAGGAAACGGAGACAAGAATTGAGCAAGAAGTTGCAGGACTGAGGGAGCGTGTGGAAGCGGTGAAATTTTCTACCCTCCAATGGCTTATGTATGACCAGCTCAAACCCGCCATTTTCTTCTTACCAATTCATGCTAACACATTTCTTAGGGGTGTTTGCACTGGTACCGCTGCTCTAATTCTCGGTGCTTGGCGTCTCTTGATGTGAGTTCTTATCTGTTAGAGATTCATGTCCTTTTATTTGTGACGAGACCCGCTTCGCATCGGAAGTAATTATACTGTAAACTACTTGTCTCTGGAACGTTGGTAGAGGATATTCGCCAAGTTCTATCCCCTCTCTTATTCCCTTTATTGTTGAAAACGGCCGCATGCATGTGCAGGGAGCGAATATCACTCGCTGCTAAACGACTTCTCAACTATAGTTGTACGCAAAAAATAATGAATAGACTCAAAATACTTTCAGTTGTTTTCAAGTTCTCAGAATCAGTTTCCCAAAACTCTAGTGCTGATAGTGGTGCTTGATAAGAACCGCCTGGTGTAACTGGCTTGGCATTCATGTCGCCCGCTCTTTCCTAAATCTGGAGGCTGGTAGGTCAACTCTGGTAACTGAGCATTACATATTCTTCATGTTCTCTCACTTAAGAATTAATTTTTTTTTTTTTTTTTTTGGATAACTCAACCCCCACCTCTTGAGCTATTATTGCTGAATTTTTGAGTCGCTTCACAAGAGGCGACCCGTCTGACCTTCAACTCCCGATCCCCACCGATCCTCAATCCGACTTGGCTCGGCACTATTTTGTTCTATTAAAGAACTATTAGCGCCAGGTTCCAATATGGCCCTGAGCTCTATACATCGTTATCGACAAGCCAACTCTGTTGCTTTTTCTCCAGGCGCTGATTTTCCGAAAAAGGGGCAGCTCACAGATGTGCAATGGATTTCCATCGTCGCCGGTCCTTTTTTGGTTTGCATTTGGGCGTACCTGAGATTCCGGCAAAGAAAATTACGGGCGCGGTCCAGTTTGAAATGCGAGCCTTTCTATAATGACTCTAAAGTTCGCGCTTCAGTTGGAAAGAGTGACTCAGGGCCGACACAAGTGGAAACACCATCCTACCTTGGACATTCACTAATCAGGCGAGAAGAGAAAGGCAAACGATCGCTCATTGTAGCTATGCTGATTACATTTGGTCTTTTCGTGTGGCTACCTTTTCATCTATTCTCTCCAGGCTCAGCTGTTCTCGAAGTCTTTCAGGTATATCAACCTATTCCAAGCAACGGGGATGGCAGTGGCGTCTGCGGTGAGGAAGCCCTGCTCGTACAACATGTATTTGGCTTTAGTTACGGGCATCCGTTCATAGGTGAGCGAGTTGAAGTTCCTGACCACTTCCAGAAACATGTTAATATTCCAAGCGAAAAGGCAATTATGAGCCACCAAGTTGTGAATTTGATACTGTTATAATCAAGCTCACGGTCGAGTCCCAAGGTCGGCAATTTGATCGGCTAGCCCACATATATCTGGGAGATATAGAAGTTTTCAGGACGTCAACTGCGGAGCCTACGGCGAACGGCATTATTTGGACCTACGTTAAGGATATGTCGCAGTACAATACCCTTTGGAGGGAGCCTCAAAAAATAATCTTTGAACTTGGCAATTTGGTTAATGAGATATACACCGGATCATTCAACGTGACCGTGACAGCTATTTTCTCACTGCAGGGGAACGTCCCGACCCCCGATGTCATTCTCCCGATATCTGCGCGGAAGTCGGCGCTCAATTCATCAAGCGCATTTAATGTTCCCTCCGAAAAAGCCACCACGCTCCAAAAGATTCAGCCGGGAATATCCCGCGCTGTTGTGTCCATCTCCGCTTGCGGGCAAGCGGCAGAGGAATTTTGGTGGTCGAACGTCTTCTCACTTGACAGACTTACGTTCAACGATACGGTTGGTGAGCTTTATGGATACTCTCCTTTCCGCGAGGTCCAGCTCTATATCGATGGGATCCTCGCCGGCGTTGTCTGGCCATTCCCCATAATATTCACGGGTGGGGTTGCGCCCGGCTTTTGGCGCCCCATTGTAGGAACAGACGCCTTCGACCTCCGCCAGCCTGAAATCGATATCTCTCCGTTCCTGCCCTTACTTACAGATGACCAATACCATTCTTTTGAGATCAAAATAGTGGGGCTAGATGTTACAGCTGACGGGACTGCGACGCTCTCCGACACCGTTAACTCTTACTGGTTGGTTACCGGAACGATTTTTCTTTATCGGGGCGGCAATGATGCAGAGCCGTCTCCTGTAGCCATTTTTCCCCATCTTCGAGAGCCGCAGGTGCTGGCACCCGCGCCAGAGTTTACCACGAGAAGGGAGATCATCGTGAATGACAATGGTCACAATGAAACATTGAGGTATTACGTTAGAGCTCTAAGGACACTGACAGTAAAGACTCCAGAGCTCTCATGGACTCAGAACGTCTCATTTGTCAACATGGGCCTTTTTGACCAGCAAGGTGCAAGACAGGAAAATAATCAGTTTACGTATTCAATCAGCCTCTTCGAAAATGGACAAAGCTTAGACTCGACCAGTGCGGAGTATCTCTTAGCAGTGCGGACGGAATCGGAGGCCACCGAGGACGAGCTCACGATTGACGCTCAGATGCGACGAGGGCTTTGGGTGGAAGGGACAGGAATGCCTGGGGTTTCTACGTTTACACTTACCTCGGGGCCGCTCACTCTAGAAACAGAGCAACATGGTACGGCGTTTTATCACTCATCTTCAAGGGAGAAGAACTCGACATCCGCGGGTGACACGACTGATGTGTTCCGAAGCAACGCTGGGGGGCGATCATACGATCAGACTGTCCACGCAGTCAATGGGAGCGTTGTTTCGGCTGTAAATAGAGCTCCACCACCGACCTTCGGCCGAGATCGGATCCGAACGTTGGAATGCTGGAAAGAAATCTGTACTTAATAATAAATAATTGGGTCGATTATTATCTGGCGAAATCCTGTCTTATTTTAAATCTTCCCCTCCCCTCCCATCTATTCTGAGAACCTTTCCCGAGACCTTTCCCCTAAAATTTTTTCGCGTGGTGGGACGATCAGGAGTGTGGTCTCTCTGAGATGCAGCCGACCGGGTATTCAGCCAAGAGGAATACCCCCTGATGATTTACTCCGTATTCATTCCAGCAAACGCTACTCCTCTATGATATGGGGTACAGCGAATTCTTCATCATCAATCCTCGTCGATTCATTCATATACAGAATTTTTGAAACAGATTCTGTCTATCTCACTGGAACAGATCCCACAACTCAAGAAGCCCCACGCTAACATCGCAGCCCACTAACCAAGGAATGGTATGTATAGAAAATGGAAATATGTGAAAAAAATATGAACAAAGGGATGGCGGCAAGATTGGAAGTCCGTCTTTCAACCGTTTAACCTCCCAACTCAAACATCCGTCTTGAACGAAGCGAGGCGTGCCTTGACTACTGTTTCCGGCTCAGCGGTATCCAACTCCCTCAGCACCCCGCTGGCAACATCATATATCAGCCCGTGTACCTTCAATCCCCTCTCTTCGATGGCCTCCAGGACCACGCTCTTCTGCTGCAACACCTTCAATCCGGCGAGGACGTTCAACTCTACCATCTTCAGCGCCGCCTCCTCAGCGGACAGACTCTGCAACAGTTCCAGATTCTCCGATCGGATCTGGCGCAGAGGAAGCAGCCATGGATCCAGAATGCCGAGCTGTTTGTTTCCCATGGCGGCCGCGACACCGCCGCAGCTGGTGTGTCCGCATAGAACGACGTGCTTGACGCGCAAATGACGGACGGCGTACTCGATAACGGCGGACGAACTCAGATCGGCCGGGTGGAGGACGTTTGCGATATTACGGTGGACGAAGACATCGCCCGGGTTGAGGCCTAGGAGTGTGGTCTCGGGGCAGCGGGAGTCAGAGCACCCGAGCCACAGGATCTCGGGTTGCTGGCCGACCGCAAGACGGGCGAACAGGTCTGGGTGTTCCTGCGCCATTTTGGCGGCCCAGCCCTTGTTCTGGTCCAGAGCGGTCGCGAGTCGGTCTGCGATGGATTGCATGTTATTATGATGGGGATCATTACAGGCCCGAGCTGGTGACCCGGAGAGGTGCCTGGCAGTTCTGGCTGGGGAGAACATGGTTCGGGGTGTGACTCGAATGGGGGAGGGTATCCGTGGAAGAAGAAGCCTTGAGACCTTCATCGCAGCGACTGGAGGGGTTTTTTTTCCTTTTTTGCGATTGATTGGTTCAAGGGTTGGGCAATGAAAGCCCGTGGAGCAGCCAGGAACGGATGATGAATAGGGGTGCGGGGGGAGAAAAAAAAAAGAAAAAAAGGGAAAAAAAAAAAACACAACAAAAAATGGGGGGGGTGAAAAGGTAAGATTTGGGAATTCACAACCAGTCTTCAATCGTCAAGAGGCCTGTACGTGATCCAGCGATGACAAGCAAGCTGTGAACCAACAACCTTAAACGATACAACTTTTGGATGCGAGATGATTGGGGGACAAAATGCTGTGGAATGGGAGGGGAAATCGCTGAGGGTCAGGACAGGCACTGACCACGAGGTGCCAAGAAAAGAGAATCTGGACGTACCTGAAATCGTCATGGTGTTGAGGAGTGGGTTGGAGACTAATTACAGGGAGAAGAATGGTAGAGTCAAAGGAAGTTTTCTACAGCCGGGGAAGCAATTCGGATGGTTTCTCGAGTTGTAGCTGAAGAGCGTTGGGGGAGGGGTGGTTCGGTGGTTATATGAACCGGTGATGGATGACTGTGGTTGAGCTCCAGCCAAACCTTTTGGGCTGCTGCTTGGCGGCACATCTGAACATCCCACCCCAACTGACCATCAATTACAACCCTGTTTTATCCATCATTCCATCCTCCTCCTAAGTCGTACTAAATTCCTAATCCCACACGCCGGTGAACCCCCAACCGACTCTCGCCGATTGCCATGCTTTCCCTTTTCTTTTCTTCTTTATGTTGATTGCTTCCCACTACGTGCTCCGATGCCATCGGTAAATACTCAAACAGGGATCTATTTCCCTCGTTCCTCAGTACACTTTGTCGTCATAATGAAATACTACGGGATACAATGGTTGAGGTTTCCACATTGTCAATAATAATGTTTATTTGAGCCGAGGGACCGCCCAATCTGTGAGGATGCCTCCGCGGACCCTTAAAGCCGCTGTGTGGGACTCCTCGGTGGGATGGTTTGTCGTGGTAGAATTCAAACACAGATCTATCAGCCTATCACTGGGAAAGGTCACGTTCCGACGGCCGGGCAAAGCCGCCGGGATACGGATGTCACGTGGTAAGGGGATGGCACGTGACAGGGATTTTTCAACTCTACGTCATACGGACCGCGAATCTGATAGTTAGATCCCCCTGTACGGATGCTCTACAAATTTCATCCCCAGGATCCCGCTCACCACCGCGTTCGCTATCAATAAAACAAACCTCCGTTTACGTGCTCCCGTGTATCAGACCTAGCCGCATTAGCACCTCCGCTTCCACCTCCACACTTAGCTCGCAGGCTGGGTTCCGCGCCAATTGTGTGATCTTCGGGCTCCACAGCCCCCGAAAGAGCCCCGGATATATCAAGATGCTGTATAAGGTAGTTCCTATTGCGTTGGGGAGGAGAGGCTTGCTACGCCTCTGGGTTTAGAAGGCACCTGGGGCATCTGTAACTCCTAGGTCCTCTAGGGTGTTAGCAGCATCAGGATCGCTCGCAGGCAGGCAATTCCCCAGAACGGGCATATTTACATATATTCATATCGAGATAAAATTAAAAAAGGCTATCTACGTATAGGTACAAGCGAACCATCTACCAGGTAATCTCCTTCCCCGCTAATCCCTCGACCGCTGGAATCAACGGCCGCAGTGCATATCCATAGTCCCCACCATTCGGCGTCCGTAGCAGGGTATGGATGTGGAATTTCTTTGGCTCCTCGTTATTTAAAAATACCCCAGAATGATGATCAAACTCGACCAAGATTACAGGGCTCTGAATCCGGAAATAGAAGGGGTCGTCATTACTGAACCCTCCAATCCAGCAGAAATATGTCTCCTGCTCGTACCGCTCGATCTGTTTAAGTTTTAATCGCCGGGCCGCCGCCGGGAGATATAAGAGATACTGTTCAATGATTCCGTAGAAAAGGGATTTCTGTTCAGTGGAGAAGGAGGAGGCGGGGATTCCCTCGTTGGGAACAATGCGGTTGTCGCGGTAGGCACCGCAGACGTGGCGTTGGTCATCCCGGTTCCAGCGCCCAGGGGGCATGGCGGGATCGTGCATCTGCTTGTAGATCTGGGCTTTGGATTGGAGGTCGGATGAGAGAGATTGCATAAGCTGGAGGCCGAGTGACTCCTCAGCATGGAGGATTTGGGTTCCCTTGTAAGGGCCCTCGTCGATTTCATTTGGCTCAGCACCTGTAAACCAGGGCGAGGCGATGATTTGATTGCGGTATAGGAATATGTTGAGGCAGAGATGATGGCCGTAGAAGGACCAGCCCCACGGCCGGGTGGTAGAGGGACGACCAAAAAGAACAAAGTTATAGGAGAATTCATTCATCACACGGGGAGATTCAACCAGCTCGCCGAGGAAATGGTTTATGCGCATGGCTTTAATGGCTTTGTCATAGCCCTCTGGAGAGAGCGTGGCTTGGAGAATGGCCAGGATGGCAGTTCGGATCGAGGGGGAAACCTCATCCAACCGTAGGCCCTTGTTACTCAGCAAAAATTCCGGATTTGACCAGGTGCGCCATTCGGGCGAGTCAATGTGATAGCAGAGATCGTTGCTTTCCTTTGGGGGGAGAAGTGATAGAAGGTGGTTGGCTGTGGCAACGATTTTCTCCATGGGAATTTGCTCATCTTGAAGCTCAAAGAGATTTGGGCGGATATGGCCTTTTCCAGCCGTTAGCTGGGTCCTTGAAACTTCTTCTTTCCACTATCTTACCGTCAGTGGTCACACCCTTGAAGGGTTCCTGTAGGAGATCCCTCCAGTGCATGTACAATGCATGCAGCCATGGCGGGTTGCGGTTGGTTTTAAAGTCGTTCGCATACCCATGGGCATCCTGAGTGCGCATTACCTGGAAGCGGGGTATTCCCAGATCGGGAAGATATTGGCGATAGGACATTTTGTTTAATTAAGAGAGATATCGATGCCGAGCGTAGATATTTAGCTGAGGGGAGGGAGGGAGTGTCGGCGATGTTAATCCGGGGAAGAAGAAGTATTGACCCTTTGGTCTTTATACTCTCCCCTCCCCACAATCCCCACTGTGTGGAGAGCCGGCAATCGGCTTATCCGAGTCGTCGGATGAAGAAACAGCGAGGATCCAGTTTTTGAACGTCTTTCCCCACGAGGCTCTCATCATTTCATGCTTGGACTACGCATATTTCTCATGCCACCTTCCTGTTCCCACGGCAATCGAAACCAGATTATACGTGTGTGTGTGTATTCCGACGGATGTCACCGTTGTGGGGGATATTGCCTTATCCTGGGTACCACCTTCCTTTTTCCATTATGCTACTCCGCTGTATGTCTTTTGTCACCTTTGACACGAACATTATTTAGGACCAATTCGATCGTATGAGCATCCGTAGCATAGCATGAGGCGTGTTTCTTCCTTTTTCTTTTCTGTGCGATGAAGCAGTCGCCACTTCCAAACGGGAGGCAATGAGGCATGTGGTCACGTGGTGAACCGATTCTAAAAAGCAATATTGCTTCGTAGACAGGGGATAAATACACCTGCACTATTATTATTAACGTTATCTTATTGTATTATTAGGGAGGGTTATTGTTTCATCAGTCGTAAGTTCGTTCAATGATATACTAGGACATTATTCTATAAGACAAAATGCGCCGCCTGCTGGTGGTTGAATTATACCGTCTCCTGCCTTTTAGGCGCTTTTCTCATCGTGCCTGTCCTGACCTTGCTCAGGACATTACTAAGTGGTATACCTCCTGAGTTTACCCGTTCAGTCCTCATTGAAGACTGGTCTGTTCTGTTTCGTTTGGGTAGCCACCCCCACAAAACGCCTTGGAAATGCCACAGCGCCCAGACCAAGACAGTGATTAGTGTCAATGGGAGCGTAACAGCCCAGTAGACCCAGAAATCGGACGATGTGATCCACTCGTCATTTGAACTACTGTTAAAATCGAAGAAATTTGTTCCAAAAACGCCCTGTTAATTGTTTGCTTGAGTTAATATATATCTTCCCGACAGACCATGGGCAAGGAGATGAAAACATACAGACACAAAAGTTCCTGGTAAATACACCAGACTCACTACCCCAATAGTCTTCATTATTGCGCTATCAGATTGAGCATTTCGCCCGAACCCTTGTGAGACAAGGTTGAATGCCTATATTTTCTTAGTTTGTTTTCTCTTCTAGGCAACTGAGTCCATTGCAATCAAGATTAATGGATAGATATAAAGGGGCCATACTAGATTAATTTCATTGAGGTGCCGGTCATTCAGAGACCGCGCTCGCGTTTTCAGGGAATGAATGCCTTTCTCCTGAAATAATAGCTGACGTTGAACTTTCAGGAAGAGCTGCAGTATCTGCTTCAGAGAGTCATCCTCCTTACGCCACCGTTGTTGTTCTTCCACTAAAGACTGGAGTGTATGTTCTGCCACCTCAATGGTCTCGATATAATGGAATACATGTCGAGCAATATCGTGAAGCAGGGGGAAGTTGGGAGGGGGGTGGGAGGGGTCGGATCTTTGCTAAATTGTGCAAAATGAGTTAGTACTCAGGGCGAAATTACAGCCAGATGGATATTCTAACAGAGAGCTTACCTTCTCAAGTATCCGCACTTGGTCTCTTAACATCCAGAATGCTTGGTCATACTGCACTAGGATCTCCCTTATAAAGGTCGTATGCCAGACGAAGGGGTTTTTGTTGCGCTCGTCTTGGTTCGGGATTTTATCAAGGAATTTCTGCCTCTCTATTCCAGGAGGATAAAAGTCGATTATGAAAATCACTTGCCGTTTTGTGTCAAGATTCCAGTCCACGTAGATAGTTGGTTGCTTCCATTCGTAATCTGTTGCTGTCTTGACAAGTTTGATTTTAAAGCAGGTCCAAGATACTATGACACTATTAGCGGGCGAGAAATACAAAATGGAACCGCCAGCAGACCTGTAGGGTAGATATTCGAGCCGATGACGGTATACTCGCAATTGAATGCTCCATTAATATCCTCTTCTATCGCTCGCGGGAAGTCTTGATGAAAAAGTTGGGAATTATTTCGGTACTGGTCAGTTTGGCAGAAGTTCGAACCAGCGAACCTGTGAGATCATGTTAAAATTGGCGGGGCATGAAAGATGGAGCTCCAGGCACGTACACAATCAAGCTGGAATGGGAGTTCTATTATTACGATGTCAGAATCAACTTCTAGCGGGGTCCATTATTATTTCAACTCCGCACCTGAAGGGCATTGTTCAAGTTGGAATCACAGCACCGCCATTGCTTGCTGCCTAAATATTCATTGGTTAGCCTCATGGGATGCAGAGTTTAGCTCTCCTCATACCCGTGGTTTCTTCATATATGTGGATCTCTCTTGTTGTATCGGGGGGCAGGTTAATATTCGCCATGGTTTAGGACATGTAAACCCAATAGCATTGTCCTTCCAGTGTCAAGAAATCAGAAAGTTGCGCGAGGACAAAGCAGTTATTATATCCACACCGCAATGGCAAGGCTGGGCTTTCGTTTTGCGCCCATCCTGGCTGGGGTGGGAGCTAAAAAGCAACCATGTCCACGCCGACATGGATTAGGATACTCAGTTATTGGTGGGCGGGCGGCTAGTGAGGATGATCGCGACACGTTGGTTTGAATGAGGCGTTTCGCGAGGCAACACAGCTGAACACACCAGTCAACCAGTCTGCACAGCGTTAAATACCTTTATTAATTCTGGTGTTGACCAGGCCACTGGTGGATGAAATTTCTCGCAAAATTGATTTTATTTTTGCCAAAGCGCGTACATATATGAAGCGATACTCCGTACTGAGGGGGGAATTCAGAACATGTTGGGTGGAGCAACCGGATTTTACATCGGCGCTAAGCCTCCCATCATATTCCTCCCCAGCCCCCCGAGAAAAAACCATGGAGCCTCGTATCAAGGTATCAAGGGGAACACTTTGGTGATCTTTGAGCTTGGGCCTCAACTGTGAGTTTATTCCTTGTCTGGCTTTGGAAAATTTCCCGCAAAATCACGATTATTTCGTCTCATATTATTGGACACGTTTTCCTGCGCTTTTAATAATTGAGCGGATTTTATTGGCCCCCGTTGAGAATGGCGGCTTCGCGACAACACCCACGAAAGCACACTGAAGCCTGAGTTTCATCGCGGTAAATAAGGTGGATGGATGGAATAAAGACCGAAATTGACTTTTCTTTGAGGACCAGTCCACGCTTCACTCCTCAGTTTGTATTTTGAGCCGTAGTATGGAGTGGGACTCGAGCCTCATTAAGATTCTTTTCCGTTTGGACTTTGGAGTTGGACCGGGACTCGGGACTGTTGACTCTGGTCCCATTTGGGACTAGGTATCCTTCGGAGAAAAAAAAAAAAAAAAAAAAAAACATAAATGCATAAAATATTCCCTGGTGATCCTACTCACGACTATACTGGTCCCTGCTTCATAAATCCCCACCCCATTGTTTATCTCTCTGGCTCTCATATCATTTTCCTTATTATGATCCAGGTTCCCAGCGCATCGGCGCGCCCCAATGGCCCCATTGGTGCGGGCTTCGAAAAGGACGCTGCCCTCGCCGTTGTCAGCGATGAAGCCAAGGATATTGACCCCGCGGTGGAGAAGCGAGTTCTACGGAAGATCGATTTCTTCTTTATGCCCGCCATGTTAATCGGTACGTCGTCTGATCTAGATCGTACTTATTGTTTGATTGGGGCTTTACTCATAGTAAATCCCTAGGATATGGATTTGTTTATTGGGATAAAGTATGCTATCCCGCCTGATTCAGGAGCCGAAGAAAAAAAAATCGCCCGGCTGACAATGATGGCAGGCAATCCTGGGAAGTGCGGCTCTGTTTGGCATGACCACTGATCTGGACTTACTGGTAATGGATTATACAACCAGCCCTCCTGGCAAGGATACCACACGACTTAGTTGGGCCACCTCCATCTTTTACTTTGGTATGATGGTGGGACTGTATCCCATGACATTTCTCCTTCAGCGATTCAACATTCAACATGTCCTCGGGCCTATTGTGATGGTCTGGGCTGTGACCTGTGCCGCGACGGCAGGTGTCACAACCTGGGAGGGGTTATATGCCCAACGATTTTTCCTGGGTATGGATCCCGGCGCCATCCTTTGAAGAAAAAAGCAGACTACTTACAAGTAAAATGAGCAGGTTTCGTTGAGAGTGTTGTTCCAACCGGTTTTATGACCGTCGTCAGCGGCTATTACACGCAGAAGGAACAGGCTCTTCGGCAAGCCTGGTGGTTCTCCGGTACTGGTTGGTTTACTATTATTGGTGGCGCCATGAATTACGGCTTCGGGCAAATCTCCTCTGGCTCTTTGACTCGGTGGCAGTATATCTATATCTTTGCTGGAGCCCTTACCTTCCTATTTGGTATTTGGTGCTGCGTGCTTCCCAATTCACCGGTATCCGCCTGGTTTTTGACAGAGGAAGAGAGAGTGGTAGCCGTGGAACGGCTACGGAAGGGACAAACTGGTGTCCGATGCCAGAAGATTAAACTATACCAGGTAAAGGAATCATTCCTAGACCTGAAGTTATACCTAATCTTTATTATGATGGCATCAGCGTAAGCCCAATCTCTTTACTTCCCCCACCCATTCTGGTCATTAGAAACCAGATCTCTAACAAATAAAATAGATATACTATCAACGGTGCTATCTCCGGGTTCGGGCCCCTCATCGTCTCAACATTCGGCTACGACACCCTTGACTCCATTCTCTTCCAGTTCCCGGTTGGTGGTATATGTCTCATCTTCATCCCCTTGTGTGGATACATATCCTCGCGGATCCCGAACACCCGCATCCCGATGCTCATTGCCTGCTGTCTCCCCGTCATCGCCGGATGCGTGCTGATCTGGAAATCTGAATGGGGATATCGGCCTGCCGCCCCAGTGGTCGGATACGCGTTAACCGGCTTCTTTGGTCCTGTGGTAAGTTTGATAATCACGCTGGGCGCGAGTAATGTGGCAGGGGCAACCAAGAAGACCATTATGGCGGCTACAGTTTTCGTGGCCTATACGGTGGGGAATATCATCGGCCCTCAACTGGTTAATAGTAAGACGGTTGGTCAACATTACCCGGAATTATGGACGGGAATGGTTATCTGCTATTGCATTGTGATTGTGGCGGCGGTGGCGCTGTATGTGGTGCTGTGGAGGGAAAATAAACAACGAGAGGGACTCGAGCTGGATGAGACAGAAAGGGATAAGATGGCCTTCTTAGACTTGACTGATAAGGAGAACCCATTCTTCCGGTATGTGATGTGATGTGATGTGATGTGATGCGTTGACGTTGATGTTATGTGGGTAACGTGAGAGTTATACTGCGAAGCGATATTGGGATAGATGAGTGAGTGTACAGACAACGAGTTATGTGCCCCTGTAGATAAGATTAGATTTCTTTCTAGTACCAAATGAATGAGATAAAGATCCCTTCTGTAACTAGTTCAGGTATGATGACGTATCTCCCGGCCTTTCCAGTTGCAAGCAGAAAGGTGAGGCTGATAAGATTAGATTAACCCCTCCAGCGCTCTTATCTGGGGGGAGATAAGCGGAGATCGGCTATCGCTCACACTCACACCCACAAATCTCCAAAACCCCAGTACACGACGGAGGTATTTAATTCGGGGCTGCGTTCTTCTATTTCTCGTTTCCTTTAAAGGGGGTTTCAAGCTTTTGCTGTCTTCAATTGAATCCAATATAGTGGCATCATTTGCGACCCGTTGAATCGCCCTGCACCTGTTAACCCCCCATCGAACTCAATACCCCATCAGACTTCGCAAGGATGGTGTCCGCAAACGGAGTTACCTCCAATGGAGTACATCCTGTGATATCCTCTAATTCCATCGACCGCATAACCATCCTAGATCAAGATATCCCCTTATTGAGTCTAATGACGATCATCCGCGATCGGAAAACGGAGAATCGCGATTTCTGTTCCGCGGTCGAAAAGGTAGCTCGACGACTAATTACACTGGGTATGTAAGCAACCCACGCTGTTCCATCCCCTCGACAGCAGGAAGCTAATGGCAAGGATGGAAACCCTCAAAGCCCTTAGACATGTACCGTACGAGAAGTGCTCCGTTGAAACCCCCACCCATTCCATTTACGAAGGTGTGCGGTTCACCAAGGCTGTATGTGGTGTGAGTATTCTCCGCGCCGGGGCAAGCATGGAGCAAGTCCTGCGCGAAACATGGATGTAAGTTCTTGCCCTCTTTATTATCTATTGAATCTGGGACTAAGCAACACAGGGGACCTCTGAGCTTTGGGAAGCTCTTGATCCAAAGAGACGAGGCAACAAGTATTGCAAGTATTTATTATTCAAAACTTCCACGTCGGATATCAGATGACAGTAAGCTAAACCAACCCGCATATATTATAAATCAGCGTGGGAGTTACTGACAACTGCAGTTGTATTACTACTAGAGCCTATGTTAGCCACAGGGGGATCTGTGGTCAAGGCTGTTGAGACATTACTAACCAGTGGAGTTTCCGAGGAATCAATAGTTCTGGTCAATATCATATCTTCTCAAAAGGGGATTGATGTTATTTCAAATAGATTCCCAGCTTTGAAAATCGTCACAGCCGCAGTGGATTCAAGCTTAACTCCAGAGAAGTAAGTGAGCATTCTCTCGATATTTATACATCACTAATCTTCTCGCGCGTAGCTATATTAACCCGGGTCTGGGTGATTTTGGGGATAGATTTTATGGTACCTGTAATTAGAATTTGGATTGATTGATTGATTGGAATATCATTTCAGTAAACATAATAAACCCCACTGGTCTAGGTTAAGCAATAGTCTCTGGCTCAGGCCGGCGCATAATCGGAATCAACGCCTGCGGAGGCCACGAACTGCTATACCTGCTCCATCGAAATGGGACCGTAAATCGATGCTTTCCAGAGCCAACCCACGTCCCTTCACCGTCCGTAGCACATCCCCCCTCCTGGGCCAGTCTCTCCTCATCCGGCAGAATCACCAACGCCCTGCTATTAGGCGGAACCAACAGATCCATGCTAAATACCTCTCCGTCTTCTTCCACGCACCATCGACACTCTAAACGCCCGTACCGCGTCTCGTGCTTCGCTTCTGCCCACTGAATACTCCCTCCGGGGATAGGGCAGACTTTGATCTCCTTCCACCCCGGGGAGAGCGGAGACACGCCGGCCACGCTCGAGTGAAGCCAGTTGATGATCGAGCCCAAGGCGTAGTGATTAAAACTGGTCATTTCGCCTGGGTTGATCGAGCCATCGGGGAGCATACTATCCCATCGCTCCCAGACGGTGGTCGCGCCCATGGTGATCGGGTACATCCATGACGGTCGGGACTTCTCCAGAAGCATGCGGTAGGCGATCTGGTGGTGGCCGGTCTTTGTGAGGGCGTGTGCGATAATCGGGGTGCCTGCGAATCCGGTCGCGACGCGGAACTTGGCCAGACGAACGAGGTAGACGAGGCGGGATGCAGCTGTCGTGCGCTGTTCGGGGGTCGAGTGGAGGTCGAAGATGATAGAGAGGCTGAGGGCGGTTTGGGTGTCGCCGACCATGAGCCCGGAGGAGGCGATATACTTGGCCTGGAATGTGGATTTGTGTTGTTCAGCGGCGGCTTTGAATCGCGTGGCGTCAGCTGTTTGGCCGAGGATCGAGCTGATCTGGGCCATGACGGAGGTGATGTGTACGAGGTATGCATCTGCGACGAGCGTGCCGTTTGTGCGTGCGTCGCCGGGTTCGACGGGGGGTGCGGTGGGATCGAGCCAGTCCCCGAGTTGCCAGAGGTTCTGGTCCCAGAGGCCGTCCGGTCCGCGCTGGATCCCTCGGTCGATCCAGGCGAGCATGCTGGGGTACTGGCGGCGGAGGATCTCCACGTCGCCGTACGAGGTATACAGGGTCCAGGGAAGAAGAATGACAACATCATCCCAGATGGCTTGTGGTTTGTGAGGCCATAGGGTCTCACTGACGACGTTCGGGACTACGAATGGAGGCACACAGCCGTCTTTTTCTTTTAGTTGTTCGGCGGCTACGTCTTCCATCCAGCCCGCTAGCATGCCGGCGGTGTCGTAGAGGAAGTTTGCTGAGGGGCCGAAGATCTGGATGTCGCCGGTCCAGCCGAGCCGTTCATCGCGCTGGGGGCAGTCCGTTGGGATCGAAAGGAAATTGCCGCGCATACTCCACCATGCGTTGGTGTGCAGCTGGTTGACCATCGGGTGGGAGCAGGAGAACCATCCCGTGCGCGTCATGTCGGTATGCATCACTTGCGCGGTCAGGTTATCCATCAACGACCCGTCCTCTTCTTCGGCCCAGCCATCGACTTGCACGTAACGGAATCCGTGGAAGGTATACTGCGGTGACCAGTTGTGGAGCTCCGTTCCGTTCGAGATCACCTCGTCGGTGCATTTAGCATGTCGCAGGGGTCGAGTGCCCAATTCGCCGTGCTCTAGAACCTCAGCGTGTGTGAACGAGACCTGCGCGCCAGATGCCTTCTTCAGGGACTGAACACATAGCCGACCGACGAGGTTCTGCCCAAAATCAACGACCGTTTTCCCGGATGGTGTTTGCTGGACTGATATGGGTGTAATGCGTTCTGTGATCCGGACAGGCGGTGCGTCGGGGGCAACCAGCGTCGCAGTTGGGAAATCCAACTCCTCCACCGCAGCCCAATTCAAACCACCGCTGGAGGTGTCAAGAGTCGGTCGATTCCATGAGACATCCTCTTCGCGAGCATCGTACACCTCCCCATCGTAGAGCTCGCTCCTCACGATCGCGCTCGGTGTCCACGTCCAAGTGCGATCCGTAGCCAGGGAAAACCTGTCGCCTTGTTCCCCAAATGGGATCTCCAGCTGGGCCGTTACAGAGAGTCGATCGCCATAAAGCTGCCTGCGCCCGCCCCGGAAGCCGAGACGCGTGGCATACCAGCCCTCGGCTACCTCCACCGCAAGAACGTTGGGGCTGTCTCGGCTCAACAGAGACGCAACGTCGAATACCTGGTAGTTTAATCGGTGACGGTAACTCGTCCATCCGGGGGCAAGGCACTCATCTCCGACCGCTTGTCCGTTGATAAAGGCACGGTAGACCCCGAAGCTGGTGATGTAGAGGCGAGCACTCT
This sequence comes from Aspergillus biplanus, assembly GCA_027569045.1. Taxonomy (NCBI): domain Eukaryota; kingdom Fungi; phylum Ascomycota; class Eurotiomycetes; order Eurotiales; family Aspergillaceae; genus Aspergillus; species Aspergillus biplanus. Next base: position 1,068,232 of record JAPDEJ010000010.1, on the reverse strand, counting down.
CCATCGCGCTCTGCTGGGGAAGGGTGAATTCCTTCCGGAATCTCACCGGTCGAAGAGGGGTATCTTTCGTTACTGCCGTGCTGCTTGCAATGGGAGTGGCTTTCCAGTCATCTCGTGAAAGTAGGCCGCACTCGACCGTCTTCCAGGGAGACCAGCTGGTTGGCTCTGCTTGGGGGTGGCCCTCGTAGCAACCGTGCGCTCGAACCCGCAACCTTGCACTCTCCCTCGACTGCAGGGGGGTGCTTGGCCATGGAACAAGAACAGAAGAGTCACCAGTAACGGAGTATGTTTCTTCAGACGAGCCGGTGCGCACAATCTGGATATCGTAGGATGTCTGCTCCCACTGACGCGGGCAATCGTCGGCCGTGAGGAATCGCCAAGAAAGACGAGGAGTGGCGGTGCCAATGCCAAAGCCCGTCGAGTGCTGCTCTATCGTCGGTGTTTCAAGCAAGACTGGGCCAGCCATTTTGTATGGAGTTCAGGGAGGACCAAACGAAAAGAAAGTAAAGAAGGAGCAACAAAGGGGGGAAGGAAGAAATCCGCCGGTCGCAGCTCACTCATCGGGGCGGCCATATTTATGTTGTTAAGGACACACCTTTCTCGCACCACATTCCCACGAAACCCCGAGGGAGGGTGGATTTCTCGAATCCTCGTGTGGTCAGGTCATTCGATGCTCTCGTGGGCCTCTCCCTGTGGACCTATCCCAGCAACTGTGCTGCTGTGTGTCACTGTGTTGCTGTTGCGCTGTGGATCTGCGCTTTGCATCCACAACCGAACAGACTTTGGAAGCGGCGGTGTTCTCAGGCTGTGATTGGCCAGTCGCCGCCGACCAGTGGAATCCACACGAAATGCGGAGAAAATGGAGAAAAATGCACGGATCGAGAGATGGAAGGATGAGAATAAGTAGATGATATCATGGATTTGACTTGATGCAATTTTTATTGTATTTAATCTTAATTGAATCTGCTAATGTTCAGAACGGCTCTTATGAATTATATAGATATGCTGCAATGACACCACCCCAGCCACCAGAATTCTCATCTTCCGTGGCAATCGCCCGGTTGTCCTCCAGAACCATGTTGATTGTGCTCTTGGTGTTGGTTCCATACAGATAAATCCCAGATGAGTTCACAACCTGGACCGCGTTCTTCTGGCACTTTCCGTTGTTGGTGGTGCAATCTCCACCATTGTTAAAAAAGACCCAGTTACAGCCTCCGTAGAGGAAGAGATCGGACGAGGCGTGGATTCGCTCAAAGAGGGCCATGCGGCAAAGAGCATCATTCGGAGCGCACTGGGAAAAGTCTGGATCACTGGGGGCAGCATAGGTCTGCCATGGGGAAGGGGCAAGTGTGTTCCCCGGCCCTTGCCAATATGGCGATTCACTCTGTTGGAGCGCGGTAAAGACGTTGCTCGCCGATTCGAAGTTATACTGGTAGAGAGTATGATGCTCAAACCCCGTCCCAACAAGCCATGTGCCCTTGGTAGCCTCCACTAACAGTCCTCGCCCGGTGGCGATGGTCTGCTTGTTGTTGCCATCGAGGTCGTGGTCGGCAGTCCACCCCCACATGTTCTCAATGTAGGCCGAAGACGAGTTGGTCAGATGGAGCAGGCCCCAAGCGGCTTTACATTGTTCTGGAGCGCCTCCGCATCGGGTTTCCACCTGACTGCCGACCGCGCCGCCGATCCGGATCTGAGTGTTCCAGAAACCGACGTCTCCCGGGGTTGCGCCGGCGATGTTGACTTCAACTAGTTTGCAACCGGGGAGGATATCCGCAACAGTGAAGACCATATCGCTGACTTGTGCCACCCCAACGTCCCCGGGGGATCCAACCTGTATCATAGGCCGAACTGCGGCCGGATTTTGAAATTTGTTTCCTACCGCGCTGATCGTTGACGCGTAGGGGTCCCCAATAATGCGCCTTCCACTAGGAACAAAAATTGTATCTGTCACAATATAGGTACCTGCCGGAAAGTAGATCAGTTGGCAATCAGGACTCTCCGCTAGGATTTCATTGATATTTTGGGTGTCATCTGTCACACCGTCCCCCATAACCGGCTTTCCAGGAACATCCTTAATATTCAAGACCTGATTTACTGAATACTCCTGGTATGTCGGTGGTGGCTTAGTGAAATACTTGTCGCCTTTCAGCAGCGGGGAGGGCCGCTTCGTTTGAACCCGCTGTCCAGTGACTCGATGCATATCGGAGTTTCCGGGGGGGTAGAAATCTCCACGAATCCAGGTGTCTGGCACATTTCCCGTGAGCACAACTGAGCCGCCTAGACTCACGGTGTTTCCGGTGTTTTGGACGTTTTCAAGAATGAGTGCACCCCCCGCGCTGTTTCCAGCGCCGGAGATCACCAGAGAACTTCCCACGGAGCCAATGGAGTCAATGAGGGTTAATGAGCCCGACGTGTCGCTCGCATCAATACCGATCTGGCCGCCGTTGAAGCGACAACCTAAGAAGACAATATTCGTCCCACCAGCCACGACACCAGTCTCGGTTCCGGTAAATGTGATGCCCCGGAAAACCCACTGCTGGCCGCTCAGTTTCATCCCAATGTTTCCACCCTTAAACCATAGGTCATTGACGATAATGTTGCTATTATAATCGTATTGAGTCGTCATTCCAATATGCCGAGTGGGCATTTCTGGCATGTTGAATCCAATATTTGACAGCTGCGTCGCCTGACTAACTGTCCAGTCTAAGAGGCTCATGGACAGGTTCGCATCGAGACCGGATGAGTCGATAACGATATTCTTGATCCCTATGTAGAAGTTGATCGTGCCGCCGAAGTGCGGATCTTTCGCATAGACAATGTGATCACTAGAGAATCCAGGCGCTGCCTTCAGCACCGGGGGATTGGTAGGATCTCCCACAATGACCGTCCCAACAAAGAGCTGTATGGCAGCTTTCATCAAGTAAGTACCCCCGGGGAGGTAAATGATTGCCGGCTGCCCGGTTGTCCCCATCGTTTGCGAGTCGCGGGCAGGCCCTCCGGTTGGGCCATCTCGGATCGCGTTTTGGATGGCCGCTGAGGCATCTGTCTTCCCAGTATTGTCGGCTCCGTATTGCGTTACCACATTGCGGAACACCTTGTATTTGTCCTTATATTCAGGCTGCAGAAATGACGACTGTCCGTTGTGGTTGATCTTCTCGTACCAGAATCCAGCAGCCCCCCCAGACGACGCACATGCAGCAGTCGGGTGGAGGATACTGTGAGTGATATTATGCAGATAATGCCACGGCTGGGCGCCGTAGTTCTGAATTGTAAACGGGATTCCAATCGGATGAGGGATATATTCAAGGGTTGGGAAAATGTCCATCCCGGGCACAAATCTGCTTTCGCCATCGCTCAGACCCGTTGCCCAAGCGTGGAGACAGAGTAAGGACAGCACTGGCAGGCAAAGCGAGGAGAAGGATGGAAACATGATGCTTGCATCACCCTTTGTCTTCTTGGGCACGAATGAAATACATTAAACGCTGACGAGAAAAAGAGTCCAAGAACAAAAAGAATTAGCAGAAAAGAAAAGCCATTGGAAAGGAATTTTATCAGCTTTCCATTCTTTTAAATTTACCGGGGTCTAGACAGATCTGACGAACCCTGGCATACCAGGGCTGCAGCAAGCATGACTGACCGAGTCGGAATGATCACCATCGCGACGGCCTCCATACCAGGGGAAATCCACCAACTTCCAAGGCCTTTAAGTTCTTCAACGGTGAAGTATTGGAACCTTCTCCAGGAGTCTTGGGGACATATACTTCTTGCTGTATGCCCCCCATGGTGCCTGATGCTGGCCGGCTGGGAGCTGAGATTGGACAGATAAAGAAAATGGCCAATCCATCCAAAGGTTGTACCTATCTTGCGCATTAATATGAACCAGAAGATAAAAATAAATTATTTCGATACAATTCGTGCTATAACTCCTGTCAAAGCAGAGTCAAGAGTCAAGACATCCCTCATTTGGTGATTTTAAAGAAAACCTGACCTGTTTTTGCGGAGGAAGACTGCTGCAGCTCATTTTTAGCGCATACCAGGCATAGCAAGGAGGAGAAACGGCCGGGTCAAACATCTTGTTTGTAAGGACAATTTTCCATTCCGAAAGAGTATTTTTTGTTCGGCCCTTCCTTCTTCCGCCCTTTGTTTTCTTTTCTTGTGGAAATGTCTTAAATTTGAGCTTCCCGAATCCCTGATACCGAGTTCATGGTGAGGGGACAATTTCATTAACATGGCGCGTTTTTACCTTGCGAATGTTCCAGCACCACAACAAAAGGATACTACGTAGGCACGTTTGACTCAACGCGATTTTTATCGCGTCAAATACAATTTAACTTCAATCTCAATCGATTCCACCAATTTTCCCGTCTTAATTCGCGTTTTCGTGGCCGCAATGGTGGTGGGAAGGCTGCGTGGCCTTAATTAAGCTATGAGACACAGGAAATTTTGCATGTATATATATAATCATATTTTTTGATCCTGGTAGTACACGGAAAACACACCAAGAAGATACTACTACCTAGTATTAGACCTGCACACAGGTCTCCACTAATCTTGAAGCTCTGGTCTTATATAAATGCAGACAGGCAGGATCCCCTTGGCATCCTATCTAGTAGATATAACCAGCGTTATGGAATTGACATAGTGCACCTGCGGGCTAGGGATATTCAGTTCCGGTTGAGTTTAAGTTGTCAGAGTGCGGCGGGGAGAAGGTGTGTGAGAGGTTAAGAGTCATGTTATGAATTAGCATGCTTTTTTATGGCCTGATCGATTGATTTATTTTTATAATTTTTGTGTTTGGATGCAAGGTTACCCAGTGAGATCGGGATTTTATTGGCAGACCAAGAGTTATGATGGCAGAGCTTCGCTTTCTTATCGCGTCCAGACTCAGTCCACCACAAGGAGAGTTAGAAGATCGAACCAGTAAATGCCATCGTATAGATAATAAGAGCCATGTGATGCGCATGGTGAACTGGCCACTGCGCTGTGACTGGCGGGGATTCGCAATGAACCACGGAAGGCCTGCCCAAGCCCGAAAAGAGGGGTAACCACCAACCCCAACGGACTTTGCCCACACAGTTAAAAATATGGAAGGAGAGACGTGCATTTGATGGGCCAACCAGAAGAGTTGAAGCTCGAAATTTATCCACCTGGTGCAGCTCCCGGTGGATCCGCTAGCCAGAGAAGGTCAATCGATCCCGCGTAGCTGCACCGGCTTGATTCCAGACCAACCCCGCTGCAGGAGGCCGGATTTACGTCAAGCTGTTCTTGTTCTGGTCTTCTCCTATCTCTGGGTGTCGGAGTGTGACGATGATGACGCTGTCTCCTCCCTCGATTCTGCATATCTGGATCTCTCCTGTCTCGCTCGCTTTTAGCTTTCACTGAGCGTTTTAGGTGCGGATCAGCCTGATATTTTACTTGTCTGCTGTGTTTTCATTTGAATTTTCAACCCTCTCTTTCGTGCCTTTGCTGTTATCTCTGTCGTGCTGGTGGATTATGACTCCGCCTGAAGCATCTCGTCGCCGGCTGCGTTCGAATCACGCGTGTATTAATTGCAGGTCGGTCGCATTTATCTGACTTTTCGCATCGGAGTTGAGCTGAGCTTGACTAGGAGAAAGAAGACACGCTGTCCCGGAGAGAAGCCGGCGTGTTCGTGTTGTGTCCGTCTCAACCAGAGCTGTTCCTACACTGCTGCGGCTGGATCGTCTGTCAGCGGGCCAACGGTACACCTTCCCGACTCCTTCTCATTGTACGTATATTGATAATTTAATAGAAAGACCGTCTGGCGGATCTTGAGGAAAAGGTGAACCTAATACTCAAAGGCAACCTGTATGACCAACCCGACCGAATTTATATGCGAAAATCCTAACCTTTCACAGCCCGACTCGATCTGCGCACCAGCAACCGTCCCCAGACGATACGCAGGATTTCGCGACCGGCCATCCCCAAGCCACCCAATCCTATGTCCCTAACGATCCGTTCCCCTCGGTCTTTGGCCCGAACGAGGCCAGCCCGCCGGATGTCTCGCTGGTGATTGCCAAAGCGATTGACTTGTACATCGAATACTGTCACCGACAGCCCGTCTGGTGTCTAAACATAAATGAGCTAGGGGATCTGGGCGCCCATCCTGAGGAGCTTCTATGCAGCATACTGGCGCTTACTTTTCGATTCTCGCATGAGGGCGACCAGGGCGACCAGCAGGCGCAGGGATATGCGGATAGCGCGAAGAGTCTGATAATGCTCCGGATCGCGAATGGGACGGTCGAGCTGGCGACGGTTGAGAGCTTGTGTCTGCTTGCGTACTCGTCGTTTATCGGTATGTTGTTTCTTTCTTTTCACCATGGGTTGGTGCTTGGCGTGGACTTTGGGGATTAACGGATATAGATGGGAGGATGAATCTCGGGCAGTTTTATCTCGGTCTGGCGTTTCAACTGTGTCGATCGGCCATGTTGGATGTTGAGGCCGGATATACGACGGAAGACCGACAGGCTGAGCGCAAGAAGCGGCTGTTTTGGAGTCTGCAGCTGCTGGAGCAGTCATATGGTCGACAAAGTGGGCTCCTCAGTGTGCCCACTGAGACATGGCGGCCGGCGTATCTTTTGACGGTTGGGGATAGGGTGAGACAGAAGGAAGCTGTCCCTACTCCTCCACCCCTCCCCAGGGATACAGCAGGGTGCTCAACCCCCGATGACACCGGTATCTGGAGTATGTCGATCCACTTTGGCTGGGTATGGAGTAAAGTCCGGATGTATCTCTCTGACTGTGCGAATAACCGGCTGACCGAGCCCTGGCGCCACGAGTCAATGTACTCGGTGGTAGTGTCCGATTTAACAGAGGTTGAGAACAGGACGCCGCTGTGCCATCGATACGACCATGTGCAGTTCTACCGACGGCGGGCGGAGGAGTTGGCCATCAACCGGGCCTATTGGGTGCCCTGGGTTAAGCTGCAGTTCATGTACCATGCCATCCTGACCGTCCTCAATCACCCGTTTCTGTATATCATGGCATCGCAGCATAATCCCAACCTGGCCATCCCCAATAGCTTCTGGAGGCGATCGTCAGAGCTGGTCCTTCTGCATGCGACATGGATTGTCCGTCTGATCGATATGGTTTCAGAGCGGGAAGTAAGGCTCACCGATCCATTCTTCGCCCATGTTGCATCCATCGCCGCCACAGTGCAATTATATTACTGCTGCGCTGATGACCCTAGACTCAAATACAAGTCTAGAGCGGATTTTCTCAAATGCAGTGAGTTTCTCAAAAGCTTCGTCCCCTTCTCTCGTGCCTGCGAAGCTCTGGTAAGCCCCCCTTCCCCTCGCCCTGCCCTATCCCCAGCTAACACTACTCAGAGCCGCAGCCTCGACGAACTAATGCAAATCGCGTCCGGCTCCGAAATGGTCGACCTAGACGACTGGGTACCCTCCAAAATCCATCTTAATATCCCTCTAATGTGGGATATTCTCCAATTTAACGTCGCCGACCACTCTGAAAAGCGCAACGACGGCCTCCTCCACTCCTCCCTAGAACCTTCTTTTGCCTCCCAACACACCCGCGACGCTAGCACACTTGATATCATCGTCACAACCTCGCCCGAGGTCAGCGTCAACACCACCGACGGCGGCCAAGCCGTTCCCATGCCCCTATACCGGAGTCCCACAACCTCGACGACCGAAACCCTCCGAAACACAACACTCCGAGACAGCTTGGTTGCACCCATCGACAGCCTGATGTTGAATACGCCGTGGCTCTGGGCCGATTCAACACAGTTTGGGAATATAGAGCATATCGACGACGAGTATCACGGTCCCGGAGCCGGGTCCTCGGCCGGCGACGTCGAGGGCTCGGCGTGGTGGAATCTGGGGAACTTATGAGTGGTTTGAATTTTCTAATGCATAGATATCTCCTTCTCCTTTCTTCTTTTCCTTCTCGCTATCTTTGGAGACTGTTGTGGGTTTTTCTTTTATAGGATTGGACCGGACAGGGGTGTTACGGCAGGCCAAACGCGAATTTTCCCATTGTGAATAACCACTGCCAGACGAACTGGATTCATCACGGTTTGATTTTCGCCAACGCCGTCAGCGACTGTAAGCTCGACTTACTACCCTACTTATCTGTATCCGTGCCGCATGCAGCAATCGAGACTCGGGGTCTTCCAATGCGCCATTTACAGCTTGTCCAGTTCGGCAAAGGATATTCGCCTTGCCAACTTGAGCTCGCATATTCTCCCTTGCAATCTCCCTCTCGCTCCCAATGCAGTCCAGTAACTGAGTTCGTGTTATACAGGCCTTTCACTCCTTAACTGGTGCATCTATCCATGCTTACCGGTGCGACGACTGTACCAGCCCGTTAATAAATGCCCTGGCGTTTGTTTGCAGGGAGTACTGCCCAACCAGCGAGGTATGACACATTTTAACGGTTATCTAGCGAGTCGCTCTAGGACAGGTTTATTGCGGCAGGCCGCCTACGTGGTATGACAGCAAATCAAGACATAATTAAATATGTCCTATATGTTGTACGGTAAGTCTACAAGTGACGCCGTGTGATATGATGGGTGAGTGAGAGCCGGATATATTTTCCGAGATCATGGTAAGCATTCTGCGGATACGGTAATTGCCCATCGCCGCTTTGAAGTGTGTCACATGACTACATTCGTTATATTCCTTTCTCAACACCAGCTTCCACCTTTTACTAGACGAGCTATGCTTGTCAAAAATACTCGTCTTCAGGGGGGCTATCTCTACTAATATTCAAGATTTCAAAACCAAAAGCTTCGAGCAAAAAACTCTAGAACTGGGCCTCATTCCAGCCATAATTTGATCCGGTCAAAAGCTCATAACGAGCTGAAGGTCAGGTCTGTATAACAAGCCAGGCTGGTGTAACTCATTGGTAACACGGCGTCCTACTACCCTTGGCGCAGATCTGGGTTCGAATCCCAGGCCTGGCAATCTTTTTTCCTTCAAGGAAGCTGTGGACATATGTATAGGTGATGTCAGAAACAAGAAATCCGGGAAGGAGCCCCGAAGGAACTACGCCAACCAGCAGTAAAGGAAGCGAAGAACGTGGAATTCCGGGGCAGGATTAAGCTGCTCTATTAAGGAATGCCCTGTTTGCCCACTTAAAGCAATATTACCTGAACAGGTGACAAATACCCCACATAGCCCCGGCGGCCGTCGAAACGTGACCTTTTCCAGCACTCGGCGATAGGCTAACAAAGGCTGCGGCGCCTCCTCTTGAGGCGTTGCTCAAAGCATTGACTGTTTTGACTATGTAGTTAAAGCTGACCAGATCTGATCCTTGACGGCTTCCTTAACCTCACGAAGGTCCTTGGTCGGGCTGCCGGGCGAGGGGGCGTCCTTGATGCGTTCCGCGAGCTCAATTCCAGCGGTAGCAAATGGTAAGAACACCATTTTAGATGTCCCATAGCTACTCCCAGTATCATATTAATAGGTTTCCAGTTTGTTGGCGGCGTTGAGAAAGGTAATTGCTTGCGAATGCCAACTTTTGTGTTTGTACCTCAATTGAGGCAATATAACCTTCCCACCCCCTTTCAACATCAATGCGGCCACAGCAGTGCGAATTAAAGTAAAAAAAAAATAGTAGAATTAATTAAAATTGGAGTAAAATATAACTTAATATAATAAAAATGTCATTAATTCAAACATAGCATGCTTTTGTTGTGGTGCTGGAACTTTTTTTTATTATTTATCCATCGGACGCTTTCCGAAGACACGCACTCCTAACACTTGGGGGGGGGGGGGGACATTATAAATAAGTAAATTCATACTCCGTATGTATAAGTATCTATTTTCTCTCTCGCCTCATTTAACCTGTAATCAATAATTCTATTTATGCTTGACCAGGCATCCCCCAAGATAAATTCGACTGAATCAGGCGGAGCGGATTTCTCTTGCTTAAAACGGTATTGTCCTTTCCAATCGGCCGACCTCACAACAAGTCCACGCCCAACGTGGGTTATTATTGTGGATACTCCGAGTCCGACGAGAAGAAGAAAAGTGGAAGCACCAAAACTGGGAAACTAGCGGTGAGAGCGGACGTGGCCTCTGATTTTTGGGTAAACCTGGTGCAGATCCCAAAGCGAAAGCTGCAGCTGAAAGCGCAGATTATTATCGGAGTCGGGAAAAGAATACAAACGGGCAACACTCTCAAGCCAAAAAAGTACCGACTCCCCCAGCAGTGAGCGAGACGAGCTCCTGAGGCCCGACAGTACATATGTCATATGTATTACCCAGGCTGGAGCTGGAAATGGTGATCGGAAAGCTTATGAGTCTGCCGCACGGAGTATAAGGATTCTGGGTGATTGGACGGTGACGAGTCGGCATAACAATCCATCCGATCGGGCCCTGGTCCAAACCATTGATCGGGCGAGTCGACCCTCCTCCGGACGAAACTGGCTTGTCTAGCGCGAACATGCTCAATAGTTTGTTCCCGAAGGAACCTAAATCTCCCTGCAGGAACTGAAGATCGTCCACTATCTTCCATTAGTCATTTAGACTATTATTGCTTTTCCTAATGCTGCGAATCGGCGACGGGATTCACCCGCTGGCGATGTCGGCTTTATATTTACTTACATCACTCCTGCTGACTTTTGGACAGCATGGCTCCAATATAAGAGTGGTTAAGAACTTGGCGCCTGAACATGAGTAACTGATCCTTCCCTGACCTCTCCCGACCGCGAAAATTTTTATTTTGCGAAAAACAAAAACCCTTTTCTCTTCTTCTTTTCTTTCGGCCACTGTTGCAAATGGCTAAGGAAGAAGGAGCCCCCCCGGACCTGAATGGCGGAGAAAGCTCTGGCCAGACCACACCCGTGGAACCGGAGGTGGTGATTCCTGATTACAAGGAGTTTGCCTTGGGCAGGCGTGGTATCTTGGTCTTCATCGCCCTCTCTATCTTGACCTTGATGGTTGCTCTTGATGGCACGTCTATTTCTGTTGCGTTACCGGTGTGTATTGACTCCCTGAAGCATATTCTAAGTAGGAAAGCAGTACCAAGCAGAAGCTGACAAGAGCACATTCCATATATTTAGATTATGACGAAGGACTTGAATGGAACCGCAATCGAGGCGTTCTGGAGTGGTACCTCATTCCTGCTAAGCTCTACAGGTAGAGAACACGAAGCCCCGATACTTTAGTTTATCATCTAAAAGTAACCTTTATAGTCTTCCAACCGAGCTTTACCTCTTTTTCAAATATTTTTGGTCGACGACCACTGATCCTGATAGCTCTTGTTTTCTTCTTGGTCGGGACTGTGGTCGCCTCTGTATCGAAGAATTTCACCTACATGCTTGTTGGCCGGACAATCCAGGGTGTGGGAGGTGGAGGCTTGATTGCCCTCAGCGAAGTGGTTGTTACCGACCTTGTTCCACTCCGACTTCGTGGCAAATATTTTGGTATCCTAGCAGGTATGTGGAGTCTGGGCTCTGTCATGGGTCCGATTGTGGGAGGTGGCTTTTCTGAAGATGTTACTTGGGTAAGAATCTCCGAGACTTGCAGTTTTGAATTTAACTAGTGAGGTACTAACAAGGTGGAATTCCTAGCGCTGGATATTTTACATTAATTTCCCATTCATCGGCATCGGGGGCATCGCGATTGTTCTGTTCCTCAGATTAAATGTCCTACCGACGTCGTTATCGGAGAAGCTTCGTCAGGTCGACTACATCGGCACTGTTATATTTGTTGGGAGCATGTCATCGTTTCTAATTCCCTTGACGTGGGGTGGTGTCCTCTACCCTTGGGATTCATGGCGAACTCTCGTTCCTCTGATTATTGGAGCCTGTGGCTTGGCTGTATTTGTTTATTATGAGTATCGCTTTGCCACTGACCCTATTATCCCACTGAAAATATTCCACAACCGCACCGCAGCCGTCTCATTTCTTGGCAGTACTCTCCAGGGATTTGTTCTCTGGTGTGCTCTATACTATCTTCCCCTATACTACGAGGCTGTGAAAGAATACAGCCCAATTCTTGCGGGTGTTGCCCTATTCCCAGAAACCTTCACTGTTGCCCCCACCGCCGTGGTCGTGGGCGCTCTTGCAACAATATGGGGTCACTACCGCTGGGCTATTTGGTTGGGGTGGGTTCTATCAACTCTTGGTTGCGGTCTGCTCTGCTATATTAAGGTCGACACAAGCATTCCTGCCTGGGTGTTCCTGAATATTGTTCCTGGTCTTGGCCTAGGTCTGCTGTTTCCTGCACTTGGATTTGCAGTTCAGGCCTCTGCGACAAGCGACACATTAGCAATGGCAGTAGGCATGTTCAGTTTCTTCCGCGCCATGGGCCAGGCCATTGGGGTTGCGATCGGAGGTGTTGTGTTCCAGAATCGCATGTACCACAATTTACTCAAGTACCCAGCCCTCGCACCGATGGCGAGCGCGTACAGCCAGGACGCAGCAGGCCTAGTCCAGGTAATTAAGCAGATGCCTGCTAGTCCACAAAAACTGGCGCTGCAGACGGCGTACACGGATAGCTTGCGGATTGTGTGGGTAGTCTGTTGCGCGATTAGTGGGTTGGGGTTGTTGACCAGTATTCTAACCAAGAGCTATGACCTGAACTCGGCTTTGGAGAGTAACCAAACGCTGAAGTCGGAGAAAAATCCAACGCCAGATGAGGAAACGGAGTGAGGATGGAACTAGCTTTTTTATTTGCCAGGTCGGTGCTGAGGGTATCCCTTGCTAACAATAGTAATGATAATGTAAATAGCATTCCTGTTCAAAATATGAGGTCTTACAGTTTAACTTGGAGTCGTCGGCTGTTACGCGGTATATCCTGCGTCATGCTGGAGAAGTACTCCGGTCTGTCAGCCTATTTGCTGAATGCCGGAAAAGGTCATGGTCTGACGACTGGCCAAAGCCAGGCTTTACGTGGCTCCAACAGGTCCACGGTGTCAAATGACCATTCCCAGTTAGGAATGAGTGTTGATGATGTAAAAGTAGCGGGGAAAAGGGGTAACTAGTTATCTCGTCGAGTTGACCTTACCGCTCCAGGGTCCAGACGCGCGATCTCGACAACCCAACAAAGTTGCCTCAACGATGAAATGTAAAGGTCGAATTCCTCGCCGCACTTGATAATATGCACGTCAAACCCTTTCAAGCCGCAGACCATAAAACACAGCTTTCGATTAGCTGGTTTAGTGCCTTTTAATCCTCGCATCGTGATTGATAATCCGCCTGCTTGTGATTACCAATCCCAGGGTAATGCCAAGAAATTTTCAAGTTGAAAAAAAGGAGGGAAGTTAAATGTGTAGAAAATGAAAATTGCACCACTTCAGCCACACCTGGAGACGGAGCGGATAGTAGATGGTGTCCGGGAAGATCTGGGTCGTCATTCCGATGGGTCCCGGACTCCCGCTGCTACGTACTATCAAGTTATCAACCGGAGAAACCCACGCTGAGTCTCTGGGCCAACAAGTGAATCTGCGCTAAATTGATAAGCCACCCGGGGATGGCCCTACGGGGATTACTCCCTTCGGAGGGAGTTTTTGGCGAACCTCTCATATTGCTTTCTCGAAACGGAAACCGATCTGTGATTGGCCAGGGGATACCCTGGCTTCCAACAATTCCAACACTCCCTGGGTATATACTACAAAGATTCCGGAATAGTCCCAACACAGAGGAGCGGCTGATTGGTAATATCAGTGAGGCCGCGTATACCCCTATTTTCATATGGAATCAATCCAAATGCACAACAATCCCCGTGCAGCTATGTCTGGCGGTGGAACGAAGGGTATTTAAAGGGCTCTCCAACCACGCAGGTTGGAGTTGGTTTTGTATAACAACAACATTCAAATCCCATTTCTAACTACTAGAACAACCTCATTTTCTACTTAATTTACTCTCCACAATGTCACCGGTCCATGGTTCCTCAGATCCCGCCTTCACTCCCCTCCGGGGTCATCCTCCAGCAAAAGCTCGACAACGACCAGGAACTAGGCGTGTCGATTGCCGTCAACATCGATGGCAAGAACGTCCTTGACCTCTGGGGCGGATACGCCGATCCCGCTCGTACAAAGGAATGGACCCATGACACCCTCGCCCCAGTCTGGTCCATCTCGAAGATCGTCACCGCGATCGCCGCCAACATCCTCATCTCCCGCGGTCTCCTTGACCCTGACGAAAAAGTGTCCAAATACTGGCCCGAGTTCGCCGCAAACGGGAAGCAAGATATCCTGGTCTCTCATATTCTGAGTCACTCATCTGGTGTCTCTGGCTGGGAAGCCCCGACAACCCTCGAGGATATTTATGATACCGCCGCCTCCACCAAGAAACTAGCACAGCAGGCGCCGTGGTGGACACCGGGGACGCAATTGGGATACCATCTCCTGAACCAGGGCCACTTGGTCGGGGAGCTTGCCCGACGCGTATCCGGCAAATCACTCACCCGGTTTATTGCTGATGAGATTGCAGATCCGTTGGGTGCTGAGTTTACATTGGGGGTGCCGGAGGAGAGATGGGAGAGGACGGCAGAGATGGTGCCCCCGCCACCGCTTTCTATGGAGGGGTTGGGAGAGGTGGCCTTGAAAACATTTACGGTGCCGCCTTTGTCGGTGGAGGCAACGGGTACGGCCGGGTTTAGGAAGGCGGAAATTGGGGGTGCGAATGGGTTCTCCAATGCACGTGCGTTGGCGCGGATTGGAGAGATCGTAGCTTTGGGCGGGACAGTGGATCGGAGGGAGTATTTATCTAGGAGTGTGGTGGAGGAGATGCTCCGGGAGCGAACGAATGGGGTTGATCTCGTGGCGGGGTTGCACCTTCGTTGGGGGTTGGGGGTTGGGCTGCCTGTGCTGAAAAGTCTGCCCTGGATGCCGGAGGGTCAAATTGGGTTCTGGGGAGGGTGGGGTGGATCGGTGCTGATTATGGATGTGGAACGGCGGATGAGCATTGCGTATGTGATGAATAAGATGGGGGCGGGGATGGTGGGGAATGCACATACTGGGGACTATCTGAAGGCGGTTTATGACATTGTGAGTAGTCTGAAATACTAGATGTCTATGGATAGAATACGTAATGTGACTTGTGTGGCAGGGATATAGATATCACTCATTGAATTGACTTTCCGTGGCTTACTGAGAGCGTGTAAGTTACGAGTAGCTAGTCACGCACATCTAAGCTAATATCCCGTTTGACGGGGGTTTTTTGTATGGTTGATTTAGCACAAAGACTTTCGAGAGTATATGTTGGGGAATAACGTGAAATGCTGTCTTGGAATTTTAGCTTTTATACTGTGATACCCTCGTCCTGCATTATATTATGTACAGAAAACCTCGCATGTGATTCATATTCCCCCAGTACTAACTGATGCCTATCCTGTGACTTTACGTCGGGCCATTTATAGACGGCTCTTTTCCAGCCACTTCTTCTCGTCTGGTGTATCCTCGGGATCAGCTGCCGGTAGCTGTGGCACAGGGAGGTTCAATTGCTTTGCAACTTCACGGGCTGCCCAAAGTCCAGTCACGAACGCCAAAGCCAAACCTCCAGCATAACCGTGGTTACTGAACCCACCAGCGTCCACTCCGGCGACGAGAAGCCCGGGAATAGGAGACTTATCGGCGGTCAGAGCATGTCCTTGGGAATCGATAGCGATTCCACCGTAGGTGAATGTAATACTAAATTTGTGTCACCGTTAGCACGAATCTCTAGTCCAAGTCATGGGATCGTGGCGGACTTACGAAGGCTGAACTTCCATCGCAAAGAACGGACCATCACCCTCGACTAGTGGGTTAGGAGATGCTCCTGCGAGTCCCACAGGGGCATCCAATGAAGCTGTCTTGTCTCCACGGCGCATGACCCCATCGTACTGGTCAATGGTTCTCCGTGCTTGGGAAGCGTCCACGCCCCATCCCTTGAGGATGTCGACGAGGCCATCAAGAGTTGAAGCGCTGGCAACATTACAGCCGTAATCACGCGCCTTCTGGAGGCGGTCTACGTCGCCTGCATTGGGGAAAAGTGCGGAGACACAGTGCTGTTTCCTGGTTTTCTCGCTGCGGAGGGGGTTAGCTGGCTTTAAATAAGTTTCGTAGAGGTGGAGGATATCGAACATACTTGAAAAGAAGGAACCCACGTCGCTTTTCCTGTTTGGCAAGATATTGATTCACAATCTCATCTCCGATCGTCTCATCCGCGAACCGTCGCCCAGCGGTGTTAATGAGCAGACAGTATTTGCTTTCTGTGTGGCATGTGTGAGTACAGAGGTCAAATTTCAGTGAAAGAATGTGGCATGCATACGATATTGAGCAAGTGGTAGGAAGTCTTTGGGATCGACATCTTCTGACCTCACTGGCGCCGCTAGTAAGTGGCCGTAGAAGGTGTTCATGCCACGACTTGTCCCAGCCCCAGCTTGAGCAGCCAAAGTGAGTCCGTCTCCCACTGATCCTCTGTTGGAACGAACAAAAATGTTATCGCCACCCAGATCCAGATGCGCAGAGGTCAAGCCCGAATTGCCTTGGAAACCACCCGTCGCTAGCACAACAGTCTTCGCCTTAACCTCGTAATATTTGGCACTTGGGCTATTGGCCGCCCCGCGGCGGATAATGGCACCGATAACACGCGATCCAGGGAGACCAGGTTGTTCCTGAATTAGCTTGAGAACGGAAGTGTCTGTGAAGATCTCCGAGCCAGTCTTGCTTCCTGCGATCCGCTTGCGGTGGTATTCATGGAGGTGGGGGATTTTAATTGGGAATCCGATTCCTGATTATATTATTAGAACCAAGTCTATCCATATTTCTAGTAGGTATTCTTTTGCCGGGACAGTGTGTGGGGGTCGTACCGATGGTCATAATCCCGTCGAAGCGTGGCGCGGTTGGAACGCCGTTTTTGCGCATCCACTGCACGGCTGGAAGATAGTCCTTCATCCACGCTTCTTGTAGCTCGGGGTTTCCTTCTGGAACCCACGATCGCAAGCTTTTATAGTGCCTTGGGCCCCAACTACAACGGTCGGAAAGTAGAGGTTAGTTGGGTTACACAGACGAAATCTGATCGAGTAAGGAGGGTCAACGTACAACATGCCCGCGGAATAGTTGGACGATCCCCCAACCACCGACTGCTTCTCAACAACAAGTACTTTTGCCCCGGCCTCCGTTGCGAAGGCCGCGCAGGACATGCCTGACATGCCTCCTCCGCATACTAATACGTCCACAGTGAGGGATTCCATCTCGACCGTTAAAGGTTCAATTGATAGACTTTAGGGGAAAATATTCAAAACAAGAAGACAAGATATTGTCCTTCATTAATAGGCGATTGAGAGCTTCTCATTTTGAGTCGTGCCATCCCTGTCTTCTTAAACTCCCCTGCCGGGCAGCAGAATAAGTCCCCGGTCGGGTAGGCCAAGAGGGAAAAGACACCGGTCGGCAGTGGCCAATCAGAGCAGATCCCTGGAAAAGGCCTGCATAACACCAAGTCCTGCCGAGGTATTCCCAATTAGGAAATAAATATGCGCCGCCGAAAGATGCTGGGAATCGACAGATCTCGTGCCGCTTTAAAATATCCCTGATATCGACGCACAAATTGTATTTTGACATTCGCTTAATTCGCTTACTAAATTGCCTGTGTATTTAAACTCGCTAGATAGCTAGTATCTAGAACATCAGACCAGCGAGTACGCGACCGGTCGAAATAGTTTAGGTAGAAAGTGCAAACCAGACAAACAGCGGGACTTGGATCTCGGAATTCCAGTCTCCTTCCGACCTTTCCCCCTACACTCAAGGCCTACTCGCAATTTGGTAGGACGAGAATGGATAGTTCATCTTTAAAAGCTGCAATCCTGGTGGTCTCCGACACGGCATCCCAAGATCCGTCCACGGATAGAGTCGTTGAGACATTGACGACGGTTTTGTCCGTCGAGGGGCCAACAACATGGGCCCCGCCGATCACCAAGATTGTTCCCGACGACGTGCTTCAGATCCAGCGCGCTGTCTGTGACTGGACTGATGGACCTAATGACATTAACTTTATCTTAATTAGTGGTGGTACTGGCTTTGCCACCAAGGATAATACCCCTGAGGTGGGTTTGCGAACGCTGTAGATTAGCTGTTAATGGGTGCTAAACTCTCGCCAGGCGGTTTTGCCCCTCCTTCATCGCCAGGCACCAGGTCTCGTGCATGGCATGATTGCGGCCTCGCTGAAGATTACTCCCTTCGCTATGATGTCAAGACCCGTTGCTGGCACACGAAATAGATCACTTATTGTTACTGTCCCTGGTTCGCCCAAAGGTGCCAAAGAAAACTTGGAGGCGATCATCAAACTCCTGCCTCATGCATGTGTGCAAACAGCGGGAGCAGACTCACGATCCCTCCATGCGGGCGGTATTAAGAAGTTGGAGAAAGATGCGGGTGTCTCTGCTAGTTCTCAACCTGAGAATGCGAAAGTTGATTCCCAACCTGGCCATCACCATCACCACCACCACCACCATCATCATCATGGCCATGTTGCCCCGAGAGCACATACATCCCCATCCGAACGACTAAGGTCAAACGACCCTAGCACAGGGGCTAATCGAAGATACCGCGAGTCGCCGTACCCGATGCTTTCAGTCGATGAGGCATTACGCTTGATCAGCACACACACGCCAGACCCGGAAATCGTGGAAGCCCCAGTGAGCACAGCCTTGGTCGGATCCGTGGTCGCCAAGGATGTCTATGCCGGAGAAGCCGTTCCGGCATATCGAGCTAGTATTGTGGACGGATATGCTGTCATTGCTCCGGAGTCATCAGAGGATGGTCTAAGTACCAAGGGGATCTTCCCGGTGGCTTTGATCACCCACGCCAACGAAGGTGGGACCCTGTCACCACTGGAGCCAGGTACCATTGCCAGAATTACCACAGGGGCCCCGCTTCCACCCGGAGCGAATGCCGTGGTAATGGTAGAGGATACCTTACTGGCATCGTCTACACCGGATGGGAAAGAGGAGGCTACTATAGAGATACTAACTGGGGATATCAAACCCAATGAAAATGTTCGCCAGCCGGGTAGTGACATTGCGTTAGGGTCCAAAATTCTCCGACGGGGCGACCTGATTACATCGGTTGGTGGTGAAATCGGTGTTCTTGCCGCGACAGGAACCCGAACAGTGAAAATATTCAAGAAGCCTACTGTCGGTGTCCTAAGCACAGGTGATGAACTGGTTGAGCATGATGATCCGCGGAAACTTCAAGGAGGGCAGATCCGAGATTCAAACCGGCCATCGATCCTCTCCTGTCTGGCGTCGTGGGGCATTCCAACCGTTGATCTCGGAATCGCCCGTGACACACCAGTTGGCCAACTGGAGCAAAATTTACGAGATGCGCTCCGTGGAGTCGGAAGCGCTAAAACGAGTGTTGACGTAATTATCACCACTGGTGGGGTTTCAATGGGAGAGCTAGATTTGCTCAAGCCAACTATTGAACGTTCCCTGGGCGGAACAATTCATTTTGGTCGCGTGTCTATGAAACCAGGCAAACCGACCACCTTCGCAACCATCCCATTCAAGCCGTCAGCCTCAGAACCATCGACACAGCAAGAACGGTGTTCTAAACTGATCTTCTCCCTCCCTGGAAATCCCGCCTCTGCACTTGTAACTCTCAACCTTTTTGTGCTCCCATCCCTTCATAAGATGATAGGGCTAGGCGAGAAGCAAATCAGCCTAGGTGTTACACCAGCCCTGGGGTTGCCGGTTGTGGCTGCTCTCCTAGCCCATTCTTTCCCTGTGGACCCGAAACGCACTGAGTACCACCGAGCAATTGTTGCCGCATCTCCCACGGACGGTCGGTTGTATGCATCTAGCACGGGTCTAGAGGGGGCAGGGCAGCGAAGTTCAAGAGTTGGAAGTCTAACCAGTGCGAATGCACTTTTAGTGCTGCAACCTGGGAAGGGGGCTATTCCTCAGGGAACAATCGTAGAGGCGCTGATGATGGGACCGGTTGTACGCGGGGATTAGTTACTCTGATGATAATGGTACTGCGACTTTCCTTGACAATCCAGAATGTAACCTAATTACCCTTACCATGACTAAATCCTAGTGGTAGTAGAATTCATCCATGAACCTGTCAGCCTAATGCTCACACCATCCCGACCAACTTCCGGTTCAATACGCGTTAAAAAGCACAGATCAGCTGTGTGCTCGCCACTCCCAACTCGTAGGACAGCGAGTTCGTAGCAGGGCATAACCCTTCCATCGAACCATGTTCCTTCAGAACTTCTATAGTGATTACACTATCGCTTAATAGCTACTCATGGTGGGGCCTACAGTAAATAAATACCCACGATATAAATAATTGGAAAGTGCCAAAGGGTGGCACGGGAAAATAAGTTTTTATTTTTGAGTGTTGTTTCTGCCCTACTTCCTTGATAGATGTAGAGACCGAGTCAACACTCGACAATTTTCAATTTTTTTTTATATCGATATCTAGTTCAACCAAGCACATATCCCAAACAAGTGATTGAGTGCTCTGTCGATATGGCTTGCCTCATCAACAACCTGGCCCTCCTCGGTCCTCTCATGCCATACAACCCTACCTGCTCACTGATTAGTAACGAAGGACTGCAAGCACCAAAGAACAAACGCTGTTAATCCAGATTCACTTCCCTCCTCAAGCAGAACTAGGCGTCGGTTCTAGCTCTACCTGTAGTTAGCGGACTTCTCAGTTTTCAAGACCTACATCCTGTCCCATTAGCAGAAAGGGGACTAGCCATTTCATGTTAGCATCCTGATTATATAAGTAGACAAAGAGCAATAACCAAAAAAAGAGAGGGGTGTGGAAAGGGAATGGAGGGACAGGGAACTCACGTTGGACACTTTCTTCAAAGCCCATTCCCATCTGTGCGGAATCAATGATCTGCTTGCTGTAGTGGCTGATGTTCCGGAAGTGCCCCCGCCCAGGGTTAGTGGGTGGGCCCCCGAAGAATCTGAATTTCACCCTGTCAACTGTGCCGGTCCGCTCCTCTTCGTCCTGTACAACAATTAGCCGGTGTTCAAAAATGGTCTTGAGGGAAAAGGAAAAGGGGAAAGAGGGAGGCGATTAGCATACCAGGAAATAGATAAGAGTCCGTTCATGGGTGACATCGTTGACAGCCATAAGGAACTTCTTACTGTGATCCATCAGTCTGTACTTCAAAGTTACCACACTATTCTCGACCACAACACGAATAGAGTCCTATATAGAAATTAGCAACAGAAATTTCAGGGGATTTTGGGCCAACCTCTTACACAAACAAGCTGTTCTCTATCTTCTGGCTTAACGCCTTCTCCCTGGCCCCTGAGAATCATGGAAGAGAAGCTACCCGTGTATAAATGCTCGAAACCCATCTCGTCCATGGCCTTCGTGAAGGCCATCGCCGCCAGGCTCAATTCCCTATAACTAGGCATTGTTAATAATCAAACGTGAGTGTATGGCACTTAACAATATCAAGTAAACGCTGACGGCGATAGTCGAGAAAACGATGCGGTAAAACGCAGTAATTTGGCGTCCAGGAGGTACTTGGCGAGTGCTGGAGATGCTGGTGATGGAATTAAAGCTGGAGGATAGCTTACTACAATGCTATTTATATTCATATCTGGGCTCATTATCAGTCCAGTATAGTTCAAAGAAGTTATATAATTAAAGAGATTAGCAAAAGAAAGAAGTTCAGGATCATATGAATATTCTTTTGTAGATATTACACTGAAAGTTGGCTCATAGCACTTCTACTAGCAGTACTCCAAAGACTTGATAACTTCTTCTGCTGCCACTTCATTCAACTTCTGAAGGCCATACACAACCAATAATCCCTGCCCTTTGTCAATTCCGCCATACAACAAAGTCGACGACCAGTGCCTACTCAAGACAAGGAAAGCTCAGGTATCTTCATAATAGACAACTTACTCTCTTTGCTATTTTTCCTATGTACACATTGGATTCTCTTAATGACCACCTAGATGAATCGAAACCAATCCCCCATCAACGGGGATCTCCGAACCAGTCGTGAACGTAGCCTCAAATGCTAGAAAGACCACAGCCTTGGCCACCTCTTCAGGATGCCCAATCCTCTTCAGCGGAGTCAGTTTGGCCCCCTCCGCCTCAAACCCAACCAAGTCATCCGCTGAAGCCCCCGATATCCCCATAGTTGGTGTCTTGACAAAACCCGGGACCACAGCATTGACCCGAATCTTCCTATCTGCCAGCTCCGCAGCCAGGTTCTGCACCATAGAGTTTACAGCGGATTTAGACGCCGAATAGGCCGTCATCCCCGCAAAGCCCATCTTGGTGGATACGGACGAGGTAAAGACAATCGCACCGCCGTCGCGCATAAGCGGGGCAAATTTCTGGGAGACAAAGAATGCCCCAAAGACATTTGTATTGATGATGCGACGGAAGCTTTCCTCTGAAACACCCACGAAGGGCTCAAGGTAGGCATACCCTGCATTAATGTAAAGAAGGTCCAGCTGAGATTCCGCCCCGAAGAAGTCTTTTGCCTCGTCGACAAGAGCGCAAATATTCGCCAAAGAGGTCATATCGGTCTGTACCACACGTGCTTTGTCTCCAAGTTGCTTTTTGGCGTCTTCAATGGGTTGTGGGCTTCGACCCGTAACAAGAACTTGAGCGCCTTTGTCGATGAGAAGTTGGGCCGTTGCGAGGCCAATGCCGTGGCTGCCCCCGACAACGATCGCCTTTCTGTCCTGGTATGTAGCCATTGTCGAAGTTCCGTTCTGCAATTTTCGAGTTGTTCAATGAATTTTTGGAGAGATGAAAGAAAGAGTCCACTACACAAAGTAACTTTGTCTTGCGCTGCTTTGTTCTCTCTTTTCCCTCTGTTTGTTAGAGGTCTTTATACCTCCCATCTCAAAGGTCTTTCTATAATCCTCCAAGCTTGACATTTCTAATCCCATCCATAATGAAAGAAATTAATAAGCAAATCCACGCTCGGAGAGTTGACACTCTGCAAACAATCGCAGAATCATATCCTATGAGGTAGACAAGGCCCACAAGAGACCAGGGCTTAATGCTCTCGGTGTAACTTGACCTCGTATTCTTCAACTTGGCAGACATTCTATCTTACGGCTGACAAACAGAGGACCTCAGTGAGTCACAACCCTCATAAATGGTTCGTGCGGATGGTTCCTTGGCCAGTTTGTTTTCTCTCTTGGCTATAACATCCTTCGTGGTGTTGTGGTGTTTATACCTGCTCGGGGACTTCATTCTCCCCGTCTCGGAAACATTTGGTAAGGTGCTAAGATACTAAGGTCTGGAGACAATCTATCCGAAAAGGAAGAGGGTTCTGCTATTCGTTATTTCCTTGCCACGTTCTATTTTCTTTGCCACAGGAATCCTTTGTTTTTCCTCGATTCGCGGAATTGATTATCTCAATTCGTAGACAGGCATTGAAGATAATATAGAGCCAAGGCTCTATTCGAAAAAGCACCTACTGTAGAATTGGGATAGAGACCTTATCCAGCCTTGGGGCCTTCCAGAGTGCGATGTTGCGGATAGCCTGTTAAATCTCCTTATGCCAAGGAATAGAGATCGTCTCACCGCCTTTGGGGCATTATCGCCACGTGACCCAAATAAGTCCGCCGTAATTTCCTTTTTTTTTTGTTTCTTCGTTCATGTCAGTGAGAGGTTCAAGCAAGCCAGAGTTGTCGACCATTGACCCGGAGATATCATGGCTTTCCGGGCCCGCTCAGTGGCCCATTTTCCCCGGTGGAGTAATCCCAGAGCCCGAGTTGCTGGGATCGCACGTGGTTTGGCTACGGTTTCTGATAACGCAAGGTATGAGGTGCCTTCGTTTGCGCATTCCTATCTATCTCCCTTTCGTTGGATTAACTTTTGCCATTCACTGTTGGTTCTAGACCCTATGATGTGGTCATTATCGGAGGTGGCCATGCTGGTTCGGAAGCCAGTGCCGCTGCTGCTCGTTCAGGCGCTCGCACCGCATTGATAACACCCTCGCTCTCCAATATTGGTGTATGCTCGTGCAATCCGAGTTTCGGTGGGATTGGAAAGGGGACAATGATCCGGGAAATTGATGCGATGGATGGAGTTGCTGGGCGAATTATTGATAAAGCCGGCGTTATGTTTCGCGTTCTTAATCGCTCCAAAGGCCCGGCTGTGTGGGGCCCACGCGCCCAAATCGATCGCGATCTGTACAAGAAATACATGCAGGATGAATTACAGGAGACGGAAGGGTTGAGCATCCTGGAGGGGAAGGTTGCGGATATCATAATCTCCAAAGAGGATATGGGGACGGGTCCTGCAGCCCCGGCTGGCAAGATTGTTGGGGTGCGACTGGAATCGGGAGAAGTGGTGCCGACTGGCCGGGTGGTGATTACAACGGGCACATTTCTTGGTGGAGAAATTCATATTGGGCTCAAAGTTTTCCCTTCCGGGCGGATGGGCGAGGCAGCGACATTTGGACTGAGCAAGTCCCTTCATGAAGCGGGTTTCCAACTGGGTCGCTTGAAGACTGGAACTCCTCCTCGATTGGACATGAAAACGATTGACTTCTCCTCACTAGAAGTCCAGAAAGGTGACTCGCCTCCTCAGCCATTCTCCTATCTCAATGATAAAGTTCAAGTGGGGGTTGAAGACCAACTTACCTGCTGGATAACCCACACAAATGAAGCTTCCCATGATGTTATCCGAGCAAATTTGGACAAATCTATTCATATCCGTGAGACTGTGAAAGGCCCAAGGTACTGTCCTTCCTTGGAATCCAAAGTTATCCGCTTTCACGATAAAAAGCAGCACCTTATCTGGCTGGAGCCCGAAGGGTTTCCTCCCAATGAGGTCGTATACCCCAATGGGATCTCTATGACCGTCCCGGAGGAGGCTCAGTTTGATTTGCTGCGTACTGTCCGTGGACTTGAAAACGTGCGCATGCTGCAGCCCGGGTACGGCGTGGAGTATGACTATATTGACCCTCGCAACCTACGGCCGACGCTCGAGACAAAATTAATTAGCGGACTCTATCTTGCTGGTCAAATTAATGGAACTACGGGGTATGAAGAGGCTGCCGCGCAGGGGATCATTGCCGGAACGAATGCTGGATTGTCGTCTCAAGATCGCAAACCGCTCACACTCACTCGCTCGGACGGTTTTATCGGGATCATGATTGACGATTTGATCACTAAAGGTGTATCCGAGCCATATCGGATGTTTACAGCACGAAGTGAATTTCGAATTTCAACTCGGTCGGATAACGCCGACCTACGTCTGACCCGTATGGCTCGTGAGGCAGGAATCGTGACAGACAAGCGTTGGCGCTCTTTTACAGATACTGAAGCTCAGATAAAGGAGCTACACTCTCTTCTTACCAAGACGAAGATGTCTGCTAGTGCATGGTCCCGCAAAGGCTTTAAAGCGCGGGCCGACAGTTCCATACGGTCTGCGATGGATCTTCTCTGTCTTAGCGACGTCGATGTGGACGCCTTGATTCCTCATATTGAGTCCTCAATTGGGACTGCCTACAAGCCTTCCTCATTCTCTCCTGAGATCCGAGCACGCGTTGGCATTGCCGGCCGCTATGAGCCATATGTGATGAGACAAGAGGCGGCAGCGAGAAAATTCAAGCAGGATGAAAACCTCCTTCTGCCACCCGATCTTGACTACTCAACCATTCATGGCATTAGCAACGAGGAAAAACAGGCTCTAGAGCGTGTCCGACCTTTGAGCGTTGGTATGGCGCGGCGTATCGAAGGTGTGACTCCTAATGGTGCATTGAGGCTTCTTCTACATGCTCGGAAGAATCCGGCTGTCGCCAAAGAGGCTATGAAGGCAGAAGAACCTCAAGATCTTGAAGAAACCCCTGATGATATCCTCGCGCGGACGCCTTGACCGGAGGCCTCACAGATTGTACGGCTCTTGCATCCTCCTTTATTTTTTTTCTTTTCCGGCACGATCTACTTAATTTAGCGGCAAACAATACTGTGGCGTAAAGGTTTAGTATTAGGTTTAGAACATGTTCTTGGGTTCACTGTATAAATAGGCTCTCCCTGTGGCACTTGATTGGTTTCTTGGCGTTAACAGTTTCTCTTCTGACACTTGTTATTATACATATTCTTCTTCTCATGTACATTACTCAACCACCAGACAATTGGCAAGAAGTTATCACCCCATGATGAAGCATCTGACCACCTTTTACATTCTATCATTATCATTCAAATAGAAATCGCTTTGATCGGGAATTTGGTGACCTTGGCCCGGAGATTCCCCTATGGTGTAGTATCCAGTTACCCCAGCCGCTTTGCTCGGCCGTCGGACAGGGAAAGCTGCTACTCCCCGATGCCCATTTCGCGCTCGAGCTAGAACATCCCTTCCATATCTAAATCCAAAAACTCTGGATTCATATCCGCCGCATTTAGCACGTCGTCGATACTCGAATCAAGACCCCCGGTGGGATCGAGTCCGATTCCACCCATAGCACCCATACCCTGCCCGCCGTCCATCCCGACGGCAGCGGCTGCGCTGTCCATGATTTGGCTGAGATCTGCTGCATCGTCCTGGGCACCTGGCCCATTCACCCCTGTAGTATCAAGATCCATCTGGCCCTGATCATCCACCGCCAACTGCATGTTTTGTATAATATTGTTCATATCCAAATTTGTCACTTGGGTTGGCGGAGCCATCAGCACGTTGACTCGGCGGTATAATCGCACAATAGCTTTGGCACGTAGGGGTTCCTTCTCTGACATTTTTGGGACATTCTCGTAGGAAAGATTTAGGGCATCCCGAAGAGTAATGATCAGGCATCGGGGGATTAGTTCCTTGCTGGTATCCGCTGGATGGTGGATGTTTTGTTCTACGGCGAATGACTCGGGTAGCAGGGAACAAACAATTGTAGCAGCGACGTCGAGCGCAACGTCGCCACTGCCTGTCTCAGTTTGCAGCTTTAGCTCCTCAATCAGAATTGACAGAACACGAACAGCCCCGAGCATTCGAATTCCAGTGATTAACTGTCGGTGGTTATATGAGGGGGGCGACGTGTTCACATTAGGACTAGTGCTCCAGAGCACCAGCGACCGGAAAGTATTTTGAATGCTGCCTAATAACCCTCCTGGTGAATAGGTGGTCCAACTTTCTAGTTCAGAGTAGTGACCACTACTCGTTCTTTGGAATGACAGGCAGGGCTCTAAAGCATCCAGTATAGGTTTAATATCGGTCCGCGCCTGATGCCGTGCTTGGACATCCTTCAGTTGCTCTTCGAGGGCGCGCGCAGTGATGTTCAGCACGGTCTGGTGAATCTCTCTTGCCTCACCAGATATGGAGCTGGGAGTTAACAGTGACTGCAATGTCTTTAGTGGTATTGAGGGATCATGGTCTATCTCCCAGATGTGGTTTCCTAACCAGGTCAAAGCAATAACAAGCGATGGTAAAAGGAACGGCTCTAGTAGATCTAGAAATAGTCAGATTATGATGGCGTGTACTTCATTTATTGGAAGTTTCTCACATTCAAAACCCCCCTTGAGAGTTTCAAACTCCAGTTTTCCAGCTTCGCAAGCTCCTAGGCTTTGACTGAATAATGTGCTGACAAGCATGTAAAATTCTTGAGGACTGCAGGCGGACATCATTTCCTCGCTTATACCCTCAGCAATAAACAGAGCTGCAACCCACTCTTCAAGATGCTTATTCTGATCCTTGCTTATCTCATCAAGTTTCTGGCTGCTAGAACCACGCTCGATCAGTTTAAGAATAAAGGAATTGTTGCTTATAATGCCCAAGTCACATGGTTGCAAGTCGTATCGATATTTAAACGTCAGGATCAATAATAGGATACTTCCAAACTCATTGTATACTGGTTGACTTTCCCCTTGGTCCTCATCCCAGTGCCACATATCAATCAAGATGCAAAGTGGTTGTAGTATCTGCTTTGAGCTTCGGAAGAGCAGCATGACATCCAACGCATGAGGGCGACGAGATAGGGAATTGCATATACTTTTTAGTGTCATTGTCTCTTTTTGATTACAGAGATTATGCATGACCTAACATATATTAGCAAGAGGATCAGCGGTGATTTTTGGCGGGAAGCCCACCTCTGTAATAGCACCTATAATAGCACCTGCGTTGCCGTCCATGGATTCAATCTGGTTGATCAGCTGCTCAGCGCGCTCCGGGTTGGCGCTTATTTGGGAAATTAGATCGTCTTTATTATATGAACCCCCAACCGGAAGGGTCTGCATGGGGTTTTCACCTAAAAGGCGTTCGATACTGGATTCCGGTATTAATTTATGGGAAGCACAGGAGAATAAGAATTCCTGTCGCACATCAGACAGGACGGTGTTCCCTTGCATGGAAAACATTTGCGAGAATGATGGAAACACATTTGGATCTAGTCGGCTGAAGGCATGACTGATACACACTTCCATTGGTAATGATACCATCGAAGCAGACAGCATGGCAGCGAAAAATGTAGGTAATTTATTGACGAGAAACGACCGGAATAAAGACAGCGTTCGACCTGATTTATTATGGAATGTGGCATTCGACAGAACGTCAAACGTCGCTGTAATGACCTCCTCAATCAGAATCTCATAGTGTCCCTAAGCCTGGTCAGCTAGCTACCAGAAATTCGGTCACATTTTACTCACGCCGTAGCGGTTGGTGAGGTAATTAAGTAGTATAATATCGTCAACCAGGGGACGTCCCACAATCTAGAAGTGTTAGCAAGATACTATATCCTTAAAGAACGTGAGGTATAAGGGGATTACCATTGAGTTTATATATATATAGAGACCGGCTCTTGAATTTATAACAGGCCCATCCATAATAGATGCCTCGAATTGAAGTGCTTTAACATTGACGTTATTCATCATGGATACCTCCAAGGACTTGGATGGTGACTCTCTATGGAGGTTGAATTCTTTCTGTAAGGCATCCAAACGATTCCGGAGGGGTAACGATACTTCAACACAGAGAGGAAGATACATTGAAAGAGCTTGCCCAAGCTTAGCCTTCAGAGCTAAAGGTATTGATCGCGTATTAGCAAGAGAAGACCTTCCGCAGTTGTGTTTTAGGATATATACCTTCATGAGAATCTGAGGAAAGAACTTCCAACCCCTTAGCTGTCCCGGATAGAGCGGCGAGCAATATCCCTAGGGATTCGAACAAAAGAACTGCATCGGGAGAACTCATCATCCCACCCAACTGTTGACTGGTATCCATGTGACTGCTATGCCAGGTTACCACGGCTTGAATCCAATTTGCAATAGCCGAATAAATACAGATGACTTCAGTTAGCGTCTTCACGGTGCTGCCTGTGGATATTGAGAGCATGGCATCTTGGATGACCCTGATATCAGTCATCAGCGTATAACACCCCGACTTCCTTTGTACGGCTATCACCTCGGATCCAGGCGACTGCAGCTTATCTTGGATCGAGGAGTATTTCAGGAGACATTTTAGCACAGTTGAAATCTGAACTTTCCCCATTTTGCATAGGCAGTCTATGTATAATGGGAGCAGTGGGTCCCACTTAACCCCTGTGGCGAGACGGGTCTCCAGCAACACATCAAGGAGTGCTACTTCTGTAATTGGGTATTGTTGGGAGAGTAACTTGGTCAAGTCTCTGAACTCCGCGGTATCGATCCGATGCATCAAGCATCGGTGAAGGAAGGTTGCCCATTGTTTTGATGATGCCATATTTCAGGAATTTCGGCGTCGAACTCCCATTCAAGAAGGCGCAACGCGTATTTAATCAACAGTTATCAATTTTTATATCTGCCTCCACAATTTGGGTACCAGTACATGGGCATTTTACCCTCAAGGCCATCGACATTGGATTGGTCAACATGGTGTTGGCTATGGATGATTTTTGAAGTGATGAGTAAATTTCACGTGATACCTACAGCGGGCCGATAAATTACCCGAACTGTCGCAAACCTTGGGCGGTGACAGGATTTCTCAAGGTGGTGGACGAAGATCTCTCCCGAAGAAGACCCTTAACCAATAATAGACACGACCAGGCTACACCCCTGAAATGAGAAAGCTGAAGGAGTTCTGTCAACAAACCCGGAGGCACGTTAAACACGCCAACCAACCCCATGATGATGACACCTACACGAAGACATGGATTTTTGACCATTCCACCAACCCGCTTCCCGAATTCGGACCTTAGTAAATTCGACATATCTACTCCATAGCTACTGGCTGGTCCAGTCTTTGGCCCGTGGGCCTGTGACCTTTTCCGGCGCTCGGTGATAAGCCGGAAGACCCGTAGATGAGATGAGAAAATCAATCAATCAATCAATTGTGTCCAAAGCGAGGTATGAATACTAATATTATGCAGACAAGCTCCAACGTTCGCATTGAACGGTCAGGATATCGAGTAGCCTCTCTGTTTTTGTGTCGCCTCAGGATTAAATGAAATCCACGTGATTTGGATCATATAAAATGTTCTCTGAGCAATAACAATTTATCATGATGTGTTAGAGGTGTATAGTTGGTATCTTGTCAGCATGTACTTCGTAGTGTGCCATGAGCTGGCCAATGCCCAGGAAGTTACCAATTGGTATTGTACTGCACAGAAAACAGGGAGAGGAGACAGTCAAGCAATCTATAGTGTAATATTATCTAGGGGACGGGATTACAGGAAAGGATCGAACAGAGTGTTCGATGAGCGACGGAGTATCAAGTTTAATTCGATGAAAAGCGATCTGTCTCAGTTGTTCGATGATGGTCTCCGAAGTCCGAAGTAGACGTGGATGGCGGTGTGCCTGATTAGTGGGGAAGGGGAAATGTCCATTCGAGCCATGGAACCAAAAGAAGTCAAGCCACTTTTGGGTTCCCCCAATATCCTGAAGTCGGGTATCTTCAATACATCAAGAACAATTTCGTTTTGAAAGTGGGATGGATGTGGCTGAAAATCAGTTGCCTTGCGTTGAGGAGAGAGTGGGATAAGCTTGCCCGAAGCTTGTCATCAATCACGCAATTTGTCTTGGCGTTGTGCAATACGAAAAAGGGTTTTAACACAGATGACATTCAACATGAGACCACTGCTCCATAATAATTACTATTGCATTCATGGAATATATATAAAGAAAATATCCCACAGGATTCCCGGCCATTTCATCAATGACACCTAATAATTAACCCCTCCCTGCTTATTGCTGAAGGTTCATGACACATTATGTTTTCGAGGAGTCGATTGAAACGGCAATGAACACAGATAAAATGAATGTTGTTAAAGCGACCTTTTATACCAGTCAATTTGATTCCACTCTTTCTAAAAGCTTGATGAGGTGGAACTTACTGCCATGAATAAGAGCGCGATGCAATTCAACTCCCAGCCCCCCGCATACACAGTTCCTAAGGCTACAGCGCTCTGTTGCTTCCAGAAACGATGCGCTCCCATTAACGCTGTTGCTATGGCTGCCGCGTGGCAGGTGATGGATAGCGGGACACCAACTTCATGATATCCAAGCTTACTTGGGCTGGCAACCACCTGCAGACGGAAGAGTTGTGCGATTAGGACCCCTTGCATCGCCAAAACGACTGAGGTACGGATATAAGCTAGGAATGTGCGCTCCAGGGCTAATGGGATATTAGCATTTTACTGCTGCTAACTCCTTGTGCTTTTTAGGGGACGTTTTCTGTGTTTCGGGTCGGTTTCCATTTCCCTCGGTTCCTCACGCCCGACTGAACCTGTGCGACACCTTTTGTGACAAGGAAAACACAAACTGTGGCAATGACGGAAAGGGGCAGAGGGAGGGGGAAAAAGCAGACAAGAGAAGCGCCACAACTTACCAAAATAGTCACGATTACTCTTTTGAGGCACTGTCAGGACGACATTTCGGGTCCAGAACCTCTGGACTTTCCCCAGAACGCCCTTACGTGGCTCCCGACTCCTCTGACTGGTTCGAGAAATTGTCCGACGCGGAGTGATTCGATACTCCCCTGACGATATAGAGCCTGTCGAATCGTCGTCCTGCTGTGTTTCAATTTCCCTCAATTCAATCGCATCCCAATCATCGCTATTTCGCCGGGAATGTTCGCCGGTGCTGGTCGTCCACGAAGAAGTCAATGACACACGGCTTGGCTCCTCCACTCCCGCGGGGTTTGAGGGACCGGGATCGGGGTGTATGTCCTCAGCAGTGCGCTCCTCTACCATTGCTGAACCGATACGGGAACACGCCACATGATTTTGTCAACAAGAGAAGGGGGGAGAAAACCAGCCGACTGGTATGTCAGAATGTGACCTAGACGTTATCTGTGCCTCTTGCGGGATCGGAAACTTTCTTGGAGTTATTCCGGACGGTGGCGATTTTCGTCGGCTGTTGGTCGAGAATCCGAGTTTGCTGTGCTTGACTCAAGATGTTAATGCCTATTTGGTATTGGTTATAGCAATCGGTCGTCGGTATCGAAATTTTTTCATTATTTTTCCAAGTCTCCCCCTCTCTGATCGGGAGCTGGGGTATCGGGGTAACCGGGGTTCACTTTCCCCACCAGCTCCATTTTCCACTCATCCACCCTCACAGTTACATCATCTCCATCCACCCTTTTAAGAGGGAGTTAACTCTCCAGAAATACCCTCACCCACCAAGTTGGCTTCTCACCAGTCTTACCTTCGATTTGCATTTTCCCCCTCTCTTTCTTTTTTTTTAACTGCTCTAAATCAATGCCTGGGTACATTCTCCCTCCTGGGCCCATTTCAATTCCTTCGCCTTCTGCGCCCGAAAAAACTCGGCTGTCGCCTATCGCTTAACATTCCAATTCTTTACTTTTCCACCAAGCTACCTACCATGAACGACACACCATACTGGGATAAGTTTTTGGCGCTATAGGAACGAGGATATATAAAAAATGATATTTATTCAGAGGAGAAGTGCCTACTAAGGCAATTACTGACTACTAATTATTCAAGCCCTGTTGAACCGCACACTGAATGAGGAGACTTGCAGTTCTACCCGCCACCAAGAACGCAGCTCGACCCCCAAAGTACCAGATGCAGTTGATTCAGAGGTGATAAGGCAAGATCAGCTTGCCTTTGCAAACCGAAGCTCCCGAGCTGAGATATTCCAAATCTGTCACTTGTCCTCTAAAATAGTCCTGTAAATAACTCCGAATGCTTCCCTGAAACTATCCCTCACCGGAATTGACGGTAGGTTCCTAAGAGAGCAATATAACCACAACCAAGACCCATAGGCGACCCGTGCCTAATGTGATCTGTCGTTCGGGCGAATGACGGTTGGGGTATGTATCTATTGATGTTCAGGATAATCCACGTAGCCTTTGGATGGCGGCTCCGCCCCATAAAATGTTGTTCGATCGTACGGCGTTAAATCCCACCCATTTTGCAGTTTCTTAGGAAGATCCGGGTTGGAGATGAACAGTCTTCCAAATGCGACTGCATCCGCACCGTCAGACGAGACTTTGGCGCCAGCGTTGTTCGCTTTAAAATTGCCTGCTGCCAAAAAGGCAACATTGCCTTTCTTCAGGATAGACCTAAACCCATCCAAGGATGCCATGGCGACTTCCTTACCACTCGCCAGTGCATTCATCTTCGCACTCTCGTCTAATACCTCATCAAACCGTGGCTCTACCATATGCACGTACACTGGACGGGATGCATCAGGGAGGGCTGCAATCTGAGTACACACATAACTCCAATGCTCCTGAGGGTTGGAGTCGCGCGTATCCTGGAAGTAATTGTATGGAGAGAGACGAATCCCGACACGATCTGCGCCAATAGCAGCTGTCACGGCTTTGATGATCTCTAGTATGATACGGCTCCGCTTCTCAATGCTCCCACCGTACGCATCTGTCCGGGTGTTGACATTGTCATGGAGGAATTGATCAAGCAAATATCCGTTTCCACCTGGTTCCATGTGATTAGTACCCTTGTCATTTTCAACCGGAAATATATAAACAGTACCGTGGATTTCCACCCCGTCAAATCCGGCCTCGAGTGCCCGCTTCGATGCGGCAGCGTACTCTGCTACCACAGCCTGAATATCTTCCACACTCATAGGCTTTGGCGGAGCAGCTGCATACTCTGACCCGTCTAGTGCACTTCCGGTGATCGGAATGTCACTGGGAGCTAATGTAGGTTGGCCGCCAAGCATCCCAGGAGTAGTTGCGCGCCCAACGTGCCACAACTGACACAGAATTATCGCACCCTTAGCATGGACTGCGTCGGTGACTTTCTTCCATCCGGCGATCTGACCCGCGGTGAAAATTCCGGGGACTCCAGGGTAACCAGCTGCCTATTTTACCACCCTTAGCGTTAGTATGATAGTTATGTGGAGCCCTAGTATGAGGGAGGCGTACCAGTCGACTAATTGGTGTAGCTTCAGTCAACATTAAACCACCGGGGGAGGCTCGTTGGCTATAGTACTGCACATTCAGGTCATTGGGTACAAAGACGCCCTCAGATTCCTTAGTCGAGCGCATGCGGGTGCAAGGGGCCTGGACGACACGGTGCTGCAGGGAGAAGGCCCCCAGAGTTAAGGGTTGGAAAAGGGAATCGAGAGGGGAGACAGAGCCCATTTTGACAGTCACTAAATAATTAATTGAGAAAGTGGGTGCGGATGAGTGAGAGACAATTTGGAGTTAAAAAATACATTTGGTAAAAAGATACCTTTATATGGGGAGAGCTGGCACCCACTGTTGACCTATCCACTGTTGAACCCCCACCCTTGAGATACATCTTCGTACATCTATCCGGGATGCCTCCAACTCCATCTACCCACCGATGGTTACTTTTTCCTCCCATTTTCCTTGATAATCAGCTCCAACCCCTCCTTCTTTGGAGGGATGCCGTGAATATTGGCTAAATACTGCCAGAGATCAGCATCCTACTTCAAGATACTAAGTCTTGACTTCCTCAACTCTACTGCTCAACTCACGCACCCACAGGATGACCTGGAAAGAAACAGGAGCTGATTTAAGCTGATTTAATTTTATTTGGCGGCGCTGAAATTTCCTTCAATGAACTGTGTGACCATTACGAAGATGTCTAATGCTTCTCTTTGAGGCCTATCGTCACATCTAGTGTGTGGTAACCATAGGCCCAAACCAACCCCATTTTAATTACAGTCATTCCCAAAAGGGCAATTTTTTCACATCCTCCACGGAAATGGATTTAACCAGCGTACAAGGGAAGCGTTTATCGGCAGCTGCTGCTTCGCCGTCTGATAGGTCAAGGTAGTGCAAGGTCGAGATCCCCACCTTGTCCACAAAAGCTAACACTCGCTCATAGTTCAACCCTACCTGATCCAGTCCATGGCTATCGTCTGACAAACAAAAGCGACCTCCCCGAGCCAGGAATTCCTATTCATGTCTTAGAATATCATGGAGATCGCACCAGATGGAAGAAAACAAGAAAGGGGTTTACCTCGCAAATCTCAGCCTTGGGATAAGGCTCACTCATGCCCTTCCGCAACGCGGCACCATTCAACTCTAGAATGCCCCCATATCCAGCGACGTAATCCAGGTTGCGCAAAATCTTCTCCCAGACGCTTGGCCACTGTCGGAAACTTCGTTCAGGGTCGTCACTCTTCAGCCTGATTAGATCAAAATGCCCCACAACCAGTGGTTTCAACCGCCGGAGCATATCCAGCTGCTCATCAAAAAAGGCCTCGAACAGTTTCTCGTCTGAGCCTCCCGCAAGATCCCGAGCGTTCTCGTACATCTCTCGGTCGTAGTCAATGGGCACAGTACAAGTGTGGTGAATGGAACCCATGAAAAACTCAAAAGGGAACCGAGAGAGTGATTCTTCAATCAGGGTGAGTGATTCCGGACGGATCCAGTCGCATTCAAAACCAATCAGGATCCTGATCTGGTCTGCATATTTTTTACGCAACCTTTGGGCTTCCTGAAAATATGCGGCCTCATTGTTCACCAACCATGTTTCAGTATTGCCAGCTTCGATCTGGGTCAAATCAGTTAGCGGGAATAGATATCTGGCTGTTTATAAATTTATTTTCTCTTTCATTTCTTGATGAGAGCAGTTATGTATAAAGATGCAAAATACCTCTTCTGGGTAGAAATCTATCGCCCCACGCGGCATGTGTTCTGTCAGACAGAAGACCTGAAATTTTTTGGAGATAGCCAATTGGATGATCTCCTCTAGAGAATCTTTGGCATGGCCGGGGCAGAATTGGCCCGAGTGGCTGTGATGTGTAAAAGGCATAACAACGGTGTAAGAAAAGAATACTGGTGATAGAAGAGAGTGGATTATAAATTAATGGAGTGAGGCAGGAATTGGCAAGGTAAACAGTGGTAGTATAGTTTGTTTTGAGTAGCAACTCGAATAGTAGGTAATCAATGCAGGGAAGGAGTCATCATCATAATTCTTGCCCCCCACCACCATTATTGCCCCGCGCTTCCGGACTCTGCGGCGCCTCAGGCCAATAATTACACCACGCCCACCACTTTCGCATTTTTCTACCTCGGAAGTTCTCCGCCTCCCTTTCACTGTCCTCCTTTCAGATCTCACTCTGATATAATCCGGCTCTCCTAGATTTGGTTACTCAATTAAGATACACTCCAACTCTAACTTTCTTAAAATGCTATATTGCTTTTTATCTTATTTTTAGAACTAGTTAGCTCTTAGAGTTGGGTAATCCGCCCCAAGAATCCAAGCCGAACCCAATTCAAATCCGCGCGGATTGGGGTCGGATCAGGATTAGGATTTCTAGAATCCGCGCGGATCTGGGGATCACCAAACGGATACATATAATACAACCCTAGCTATGGCATCAAGAATTCCTAATTAGGAAATAAAAATGTTGGTGGTCATTTGCTCGCAAAACTAAAGGTGAGGAACACCAGACACAGGGGGCGACGTTTGATGGTGAGGCTTGTATGACAAACAGGTCAAATATATCGAATTGAGACTAGCTCGGTTCCCTCGCCAAAGCGGGATGGTGCCTCAGGCCGGCAACGACCGACGGCCATCAGCCGTCACACGCACAGCCTCTATACCAAGAAGATCCTCAAGGAGCCGAGCAAGAAGATACTGGACCTGCATGCAAGTATCCATTAATCTTGGAGCTCGGCTCTAATACAGAGGGAGACAGGCAGGATCGCCTTAGGGTCCTACCTAGGTACCATCGGCGCAATAGAATCGACACAGTGCACCAGCGGGCTAGGGTGCAGCTAGTCTAACATATCGTTCGCATGTTTCGAAGCTGCCTTTGGAAGGGTTTCAGTATAGTAGCTCAGCGGTGTTGTGGCTTCGGGAGCGGTCCGTGGGAGCGGTCCCTAGCCGAACTAAAAGCGGCTGCACTCCGCGGGGTCACTAGAACAACAGTATTTAAGATCATCCAACATCACTGGGCATCGATTTCTTAATTCTTGTCGATAACTTTACACTGTATCATTGCGATATAAATCATCTGACTTGACAGCATGGCTGAAACTACCGACAAACAAACGATCCACCACATTAACCATCACGACCTCGAACGCTTCGTGCACCGAATCCTCACTGGCAACGGCGTTCCCGACAACCATGCCGCCATTATATCCAGCTGTCTAGTCCAAGCCGACCTCCGTGGCGTTGATACCCACGGCTCCAGCCGGATCCCCTCCTACATGCAACGGATCCGGCAAAAGGTCCTCGACCCCTCTGCCACCCCAGAGCTTCAACAGATCACTCCTGTTGTTGGCCTCGTCGACGGCAAAAACACCTTTGGCTTCGTCGCCGCCCACCAAGGCATGCAGCGCGCCATCGAAATGGCCCGTGAGTTTGGCATTGGCCTTGTCAGTGTCAAACACTCCAACCACTTCGGCATGGCCGCCTGGATTGTCCAGCAGGCCATTGACGCCGGCATGCTCTCGCTTGTCTTCACTAACTCCTCTCCCGCGCTGCCCGTCTGGGGCGGCCGGTCTAAACTCATGGGTGTCTCACCAATCGCCTGTGGTGCGCCGGCCGGCAAATCCCGCCCCTTCATTCTCGACATGGCGCCCTCCATTGCAGCACGGGGGAAAATCTACAAAGCCCTCCGACGCGAGGAGAAGATCCCCACTGACTGGGCGCTCGATGGCGAGGGGAACCGCACCGATGACCCCGCCGCCGCGTTGGAAGGTGTCATGCTACCAATGGGCGGACCCAAGGGTTCGGCGCTGGCGGTGATGATGGATGTATTCTCGGGGGTGCTCTCCGGGTCTGCGTTTGCGGGGAATGTCACTGGTCCGTATGATTCGTCCAAGCCGGCGGATGTCGGGCATTTCCTAGTCGCGATCAAGCCAGATCTGTTTATGAGTACGGACGATTTCAAGGAACGAATGGATTATTTATATCAGCGTGTGGTTGGATCAGATCGGATGGCGGGGGTCGACCGGATTTATTACCCGGGGGAGATCGAGCAGATTACCAGGGATAAGCGGCTACAGGAGGGGATCCCCTTTACAGAGGCAGAGATTGCAAGTCTGAATAAAGAGGCGGATCTAGCTGGTGTGCAGAAGTTAGATCTGTGATAGTTTCTTTTTTCTTTACTATATTAATCACTCTATTGAGATTCCGTCCATCCTGATTTTTCTAGGTAGTATATTGCTGTCTTTAGGACTTTTTAATTTTTCTTGAAACTTTTTTTATAGCGCTTCATAAGAATAAGTAGTCCAAAGATAGTATGAGCTGGACATCGTTGAGGTATAACATGAACGCAACAGAGCCCAGAAAGCAATTCATAACCATTCATAATATCTATACTACAGTCCCCAAGTCCGTCTTTCAAATTCTCAATTCATTACCCCTAGGTAAAGAATTACAAACCTAAATACCGCCGCATCACATTCTTCTTCGGCTCCCCCCTCTCCTCCTCCTCTTCTACCTCCACCTGCCGCCCAAACTGCTGCCCAGGGTTAAAAATAACATAAATTCCCATTGCCAACACCATCGGCAACGCATCCAACGCCAACACATACTTCTCATGCGTAATTAGATACCCTGTCCACCCCTCCGTCAGCTCAATGGACCGATAGACATTCCGCATAATCATCATCATATCTGCAAAGACCGTAGCCAAAATCATATAGAACAGGGGCAAGTTGGCCCTCAGCTCCTCCCAGCCACGGTGGATGACGAACGCAAGAAGGACAGAGAAAAGCACAGCCGCAGCTAGCTGGGCGATGATCCCAACTACCATGATAGTTGTGCCGGTGCCGGTGTCGCCGCCCCCGTCGGCTGCGGCGCCGGCGAGTCCACCGCCTACAGCCTGGGTGGAGAGACAGGTGACGTCGATGATGAAGCAGAAGAAGAGGTAGGCTTTGGGGGGGAAGGGGGAGGCGTGGCGGCCGATGGTGCGGATGACGACCCAGAGGGTGAGGTAGATGCCGGCTTGGGCCCATCCAGGGCCTGCACATTAGGTATTAATATACATTTCCTGATATGTATGTGAATGGGGAGAGAATAGATAGATATGTGAGGAGTACCAGTAATAAGACACGCGGTCTGCATGATAAATGTATCCATTCCGTATGGACACTGGGAACTGACGACGCGGCCAATCCAGCCAATGACTTCGAATAGGGCGCCCATGACGAAGAAAAAGGTCCAAAAAGCCCGGGTGCGGATTATGTGGTAGATCTGTCCGATCGCTATAATGGAGAAGAGCACAAGGAATGTGATTCCCCATGCTAGACTGGGCCGGTAGCCATAGTGGCCTGGGTGGATGGTCGGATCGTAGGCCGCACAGGCCGGGGGGGACGGGGGAGGCCCTTCAGACATGCTACTTAGGCCGGCTGGAGGAGACTGAGAAAAAGACGGGTAGGAAAGGCAGTTACTCTACATTAATTGAAAAAGAAAAGAACAAAAAGGGTCGTGCAAGTAATATATACAGCTTATTTATTATTTTTGGCGGCTTATATTTACGGGAGCCTAACCAACAATTATTTATCAAGTTTTTTAACCCTTGACGATTTCTTTCTTTGTCCGATACTTACTATTTAAATTATCTTGCCCAGACCCCTATACAATTCCCTGCATGTTCACCATCGGCTGCTTGGCGTTGGGACACGGGTCTGTTGGGGATGTAGCTTGGGGGCAGCCAAGAGCTCCGCCACGGTGAACTCTTGCTCAGAATTTCAGGCATCCAATTTCTTTTCTCTTTCTCAGAGACTGAAAAGGTTAGCAGTGTTGGATGTAGGCTGTGGTTCGTCAGGGAAGCGCTGCAGCCTGTTAAATAAAGAACAGCCAAGGAGCAACAAACATCGGCGCTTCCTTCATACATCGGCGCTGTGACCTGTCGCCGATTCTTGGCATATTACTCGTAAATATCGTCAAACAGGCGTTGGCTTGACCCCTCTTTTTAGTATTTATATTGCCTGCTCAGGTTGAATCCAAGCTCAAGGATATATTAGTTCAATCCAATTTGACAAAAGTAGGGTTAGGTTTGAACTCAGAATTGTTTAATTGAACAAATTCCATTTACACTGGCCATTCGTATTCTTGATTTGATCGGACCCTCGCCGATCTGTCAGATATTCGCCGATCTGTCAGATAAGTAGTATTCGCCGAGATCTCCGTGGGGAAGAGGCAGGTGCACAGAGAGGACAAGCCTCAACACCTCACTTCGCTCGGTCGGCTTGAAGGATGGAGTAGAGTGCTAAGTAATAAGTTTTATATATAAGCTCCTTGATAGAGTCATTTTTCAGCAGCTTTAAAGCTCTAAAGCAGTAATTTTAGCATATAAAAGACTATATAAGAAAAAAAAAAAAGAGATATCGACGTGGACCAAGAACAGCATGAGAAGATGGCCGGATGGCCGGTCCTCATAATAATGCGCCGTGACACATTTCGCTCGTAGAATCCAGCACTGCGTACCTGTCATACCTTCGTTTGTTCAATTTGTATATGAGGTCACGTGTTTGTATCACATGATCCATCTGCTAGCCTTGATGGAGAATCTACGAGATCATTATTTCATCTGACATCCCTTTAAGACTTTATCATGTCCCCCAGAGAAGGGCCCCGGTGTCCCCGCCCACTCCTCTGAAGGATTGATAGGCCAATTATGGCAATAATGGCAACGAAAATGCTTCGAAGGACCCGATGGATATACACCGGCAATTTCTTCACCCGGAAAACGTGGGGCATCGCAGATGCCCTGTCTGAGGCACCTCCCGTCCGGTGCCGCGATTGACTGCCGTTCCATGGAATATTATTACCTGCCTTCACCTACCCTCTACTCTTCTACTCGTCCTCCTGATCTGGCCCTTCTATATTCTCCGCGATTTCAATATCTTAGTCGATCCTCCGTTCCCCTCACTAACCGCCAATATGAAGCACCATCTTATGGTCGGAACCTGGACCCCTCCAGGCCGTATCTATACTGTTGCCTTTGATGATGAAGCGCTCACCTTGGAATTGGTCAAGAAGACAGACATCCCAGAAGCAGAGCCAATTTCCTGGATGACCTTTTCAGTATGGCTTTTGCTTATAACTTGTTCCTTTGTACACTACTATTTACTAACCTCCAGGGTAGCATGACAAGAAAACCATCTATGGCGCTGCTATGAAGAAGTGGAATAGCTTCGCCGTGAATAGCCCAACTGATATTGTTCACCTAGCTTCCCATCCGGTTGCGGGACATCGTACGTCATTTATCCTACCATAAAATCAAGCATTACAGATCTAAATCTAACTATAATCTGCTTTTCCCCCCAACGGACAGCTCTCGCCGCCAACGAGGATACCAACACCCGTGCCATCTTCGTCCTTGCCGCCCACCAGGCGCCTTATAATGTGTACGGCAACCCATTCTACAAGTACGCTGGGTATGGAAATGTTTTCTCGGTTGGAGCGGACGGTGCTCTCGCGGAGAACATCCAAAACTATCCATATGATGAAAACACTGGTATTCACGGCATGGTCTTTGACCCTACCGAGACCTATCTATATTCTGCTGATCTATCGGCCAATAAGATCTGGACCCATCAGAAAGATAAGACAACAGGAAAACTAACACTTATTGATTCCATCGATGCTCCTGATCCAGGTGACCATCCTCGCTGGGTTGAGATGCACCCTAGTGGCAAGTATCTTTACGCACTGAACGAGGCCGGTAACAACCTGGCTGTCTATGTTATTGATGAGAAGACCCATCGCCCTATCTTTACTCACATTACCTACCCTCTCCTCCCACCAGGTGAGCATTTCCCCCCTTTTTATTTATTGCACATCCGCGCAGGCCCGCTTCGAAAACAAAGACTAAATTATACAACCTCAGGTCTGCCTGCTCGCAACAAGTACCGCGGTGATGTTACCTTCACCACCCGCAGTGGTGAGTATCTCTTTGCTACCACCCGCAGTAACCATTTCGATGTCTCGGGCTACATCACCGCCTTTAAGCTCGGCCCCAATGGTAACATTGAGCGCCAACTATTTATTCACCCCACCTCCACCAGCGGTGGCCACTCCAATGCGGTTAGCCCCTGCGATTTCAGCGACGAATGGCTGGCTCTCTGCGATGACCAACTGGGTTTTGTTGAGATCTATCGCTTCCGCGATGAGAACCTAGCACGTGTTGCCCGCGTCGATATTCCCGAAATGGGATTCGGCATGAACGCCATCTGGTATGATTAGATATAATGTATATATAGAATTCAATGATCCAAACATGAAAATTTTTGATTTAGCAACGTGTGATTCCTGGCCTTGAAGACCTTACGATAGGCGTAGGCGGTGGTGAGCGGGATCCTGGGGACAAAATCAGAAGATCGGTTGGATCTACACAGGGAATATTGGGGTGACGTAGAGGTTCAGCGCCATTGCGGCCACAACAGCGTGAACTGAGGCTGTAAAGGTAGCAGAATTGATTGAGATTGAAGTTAAATTGTATTTAATGCGATAAAAACCGCATTAAGTCAAACCCAGCGCACTTTCGTTTTGTCTTCGAGCGGTACTGGGCGGCGAAGAATGGCAGAATATGATATGTCATCCTCTCTGGAACAATTCATGGGCGCATCGCGTCGGCTATTTCCAAATTACAACACAAGGGAAGGGTTGATTATTTCCCATTCACAATTCTCAAGATGCGGGGATGATCTGCTTTTGATCGAGGAAAATAATTCCCCGAAACGTTTGTTTAATCCCATTAAAACTGATGCAACGAGCCCGCATTTGCAGAACGGCTGCTCAGCCCGGAGAAGCCTTTATGCAGAACGCTCCTCCATCTCCATCCTGGCTCAAGCTATCCCCGAGGGATAGCAAAAAACCGAGCTCCTCCCAAACTTCTCTCTCTTCCGCCTGCTCTCTTTCCATCCTCCTTCCTTCGCCACTGAGAAAACTACCTGAAAGAATAACTCAGCCGGAAAAAGAATACCCATATTAACAGTAACAATGGCAGCTAGAAACACCCTCCGCCGTGCGCTACTCTATAGTATGTTGCCGACCGTCTTCCCCGCATTACTGGAATCTCCCTAGATTCCCCGGCCGATACATATGGTACATCCTAAAACCTCAATAACTAACTCTTGAAATCTCATAGTCCCTGGGTCCTCGCAACGCTTCATCGATAAATCCCGCTCTTTGGCGGCCGACTGCGTCGCCTATGACCTCGAGGACAGCGTCACGCCGCACAAGAAAGCTGAAGCTCGCTCTCTAGTTCGGAGAGCCATCGATCAGCCCGCCCCGCCTAGCATACAGGAACGCGCTGTCCGCATCAACTCTGTAGATAGTGGACTGGCCCTAGCGGATCTGACGGAAGTTGTAAGTTGCCGTATCCTCCTGGCCTCATTTCTTGGGTCGGGTTCACATTGCTGACATCCCTTTCTTTGTCTTTTTGAACAGCTCAAATCCCCCAATTTAACAACCCTGGTGATTCCCAAGGTTAATTCAGCCAGCGACCTCACCTTCGTCGCGGACGTGATCAACCACACTATCTCCCAAAACCCGCAATTACAGGAAAACCTTGCTTCCCGCCCCCCAATCTCGCTACTGGCCCTCGTTGAATCCGCCAAGTCCCTGACGAATCTAACGGAGATCTGCGCCGCGACGCCTCTCCTCCAGGGCCTAATTTTCGCTGCGGAGGATTTCGCCCTTGATCTGAGCATCACGCGCACTCCATCCCTGACTGAGTTCCTCTTCGCGCGATCTGCTATTGCGACCGCCGCCCGGGCGGCTAACCTCCCGTCCACCATTGACTTGGTCTGCACAGCGTACAAGTCGACGAAAGGAGATGGGTC
The DNA here is from genome assembly GCA_027569045.1 of Aspergillus biplanus. Taxonomy (NCBI): domain Eukaryota; kingdom Fungi; phylum Ascomycota; class Eurotiomycetes; order Eurotiales; family Aspergillaceae; genus Aspergillus; species Aspergillus biplanus. The sequence goes on along the minus strand of JAPDEJ010000010.1, from coordinate 1,024,150 downwards.
GCCACCCCCTGAGCTGGAGGAGGAGTGCCTGAGCGGAAAACGGCTGGGTTTCAACGGAAAGCAATGTATCCACCCGTCCCAGGTAGCTACGGCGCAGGCAATCTTCAGCCCGGGCCCCGAAGAGGTCCAGTGGGCCGTGCGCGTGGCAATTGCTGATGCTAAGGCTGCGGCTGCGGGACGGGGTGCGTGGACCTTGGATGGGAAAATGATTGATGTTCCTGTCGCCGAGAAGGCAAAGGCAATTGTGAAAAAGGCGGAAGCTTGTGGATTTAACATCCAGGAATTGCAGGAACAGTGGAAGCACCAAGAGCCTGAGTAGAAGCCTTATTATATACCTTTACTGACGGGCGGTGATCTAGTCATCTTGGAGTTTTTTCTTTTTGGATCTCTGGCTATGTTTTAGTACGGACTCCTGTACCTTGCACATTATAACATATTATACGCTTTTTGCTTTTCCTCATTTTTATTTCCCTTTTGTATATTTCAGATTCAACCCGGGCGTACTGGAACTTGGAAGGAGATGCAAAGGGACAACGCTTAGCTCTCAATAACAACCTTCACAACAGGCTTCCCTCCCTCATCCACTCCTTTCCCGGCCAAGGAGAAAGCCCTGGCCCCCTCCTCAAGGCTCAATCGGTGTGTGACCACCATCTTCTCCACCGTATCCAACTTTCCACTGCCCATCAACGCAATCGCGGCCGGATAGGCATGCCCATCATACCGGAAGACACCGATGATATCCACCTCCCGCAAAGCCGCCGCACCAACCGGCCACGTCTGCACCGGATTTCCCATCCCGATCTGCACGAGAACCGCACCTGGAGCTGCCGCATAGATACCCGCCTGCACGCAAGCGGGGACCCCCGTGCAATCATAGACCCGTCCGAACCCAATTTCCGCTCCGTTCTTTTCCTTCAACACCGCGGCAACACGCTGCGCATTCTCCAACGCCCATGCCGTCTGCTCCGCATGTGGTGCATCCGCGGATGGCCGTGATGACTCCGCCGGTGGGATCAAACACGTCTTCAGACCAAGGCCCAGCGAGTCAGCGATCGCCAACCGTGCCGCATCGATATCCGCCACCACAATCGACGAGAAGCTGGCATTCCCCGCCGTCAGCCCAGCGGCGAGCAGTAACCCGATGGCGCCCGCGCCAAAGATCAGTGCCGTGTCCTCCCCGTCCTGGGGAGATGTTGGCGGACGCGACCGTCGAATCGCATGCAAGCACACGGCGAGTGGCTCGACGAGTGCACCCCCGGCGTAAGACACGGAGTCTGGGAGTCGATGGCACATGTCGGCCGGATGGTTCGTGAGCTCCATCAGCGTCCCATCAAGATGGGGGAAGACTTTAGCACTACTCCGAAACTGCATTTGGGGGCAGAGGTTGTAGCGGTCTTGTCGACACAGAGAGCATTTTCGACAGGGTAGGCCGACTTCGAGGGCGACTCGATCTCCAGGCTTCAAGGTCGTTACTTCGGGTCCGATGGCGGTCACGATGCCGGAGGATTCATGGCCGAGACACATGGGAGAGCGGACAACAAAGTCACCGTTACGGCCATGGTTGTAGTAGTGGAGGTCGGAGCCACAGAGGCCCGTGGCGCGGATGGCAATTTGAACGTCAGAGCCCGTCGGGGGTTGAACAGGTTTAGATTCCTTTATTTTTTAAAAAAAGAAAGGTTAGTAAACAAAATTCGAGTGGTGGTTATTCCTGCCGAGGGGACGGATCTATATACCAGGCGGAGATCTTTGGCGCCGTGGAGGACCAGGGCCTGACACGTTGTAGTGGCCATAATGAGTAGTATAAGGTAGCTACCTGTGGACTCTGCTGGTAGCTATCTGTGTTTCTGCGAACAAAAAATCGGGTCTCGACCGGGAGATGCGAATAGTATGGTCGAGACGTATTTGTATCCCAACCGGACAAGAACCCGACCTGGAAAAGAGGTGGGGGTTGGTGGGGCGGATTTCCTCCGCGTCGGGTATTGAACCGCGCTTTTCAATTGCCGCTGGCGGGTTACGCTTCCCCACCTTCGCATCGGTGTTATTTTTGTTGCGGTGGTGTCTGATCTTTCTACTGGTGAGAAAGCTGTCGATTCTCGCTGGTGGATTAGATGTTCCTTCCTTTTTGACTCCCGTAAAATTCTTTTGTGTTTTGACTGGATGAGCACTCAGAATTGAAACCCCGCCTGTCTAGCCCCTCTCAGCATAACAAACAAGATAAGACGTCGTAATGTCGATTCCAATTGTTGATTCGCATATCCATCTCTTCCCAGAATCTCACCTTCCTACCCTGGCCTGGCATACCCCTCAAGGGCCCCTAGGATCTCAACATTCCGTCGACGAGTACAGAAGTGCGAGCGCGTCCGTGCCCACGTCGGAGGATACACAACAGCCCACGTATCTACGTGGATTTATCTTCCTGGAGACAGATCGTATTTCGTCCATTGCAGAGTCAGGAGATGGTTGGAGTCATGCCCTCGATGAAGTTTCCCTGCTGACCCGGATTGCTCTTGGAGATCCGGTCCCTGGTGAGGGCCACCGCTATGAAGACCGCCAGCTCTGTCTGGGTATTATCCCCTGGGCGCCGGTACCGGGAGGTCCGTCTGCGCTGGAAAGATACATGGTCTTGGTGAGAGAAAGAACAAAGACAGATGATGTGTGGAAGAAAGTGCGTGGAGTCCGGTATCTGATTCAGGATAAACCGGCCGGAGTCATGCTCCAACCATCTTTCATTGATGGGCTGAAATGGCTGGGAAGACAAGGGTTAACTTTCGATATTGGGGTTGATGCACGCCAGGGTGGGATTTGGCAGCTACAAGAGGCAGTCGAGATGATGAGGAAGTCTTATGAAGATGTGGAGGATGAACATGACAAAGTTACAATTGTGATTAGTGCGTTTCCTCTCTCGTTCCACCCAACCCAACTGATATGATATCATTACTTGTTCCCCCCCCCCCTGCTCACCTCTGTCGATATATCCCCTGTGTTATGCTAATTATTATCTCTCAGATCATCTCTGCAAACCGAATCTACGTCTTCCGTTTACTTCGGCAGAATCGATAACTACACATCCCGATTTCCTGGAGTGGAAATCCCTCATCTCAGCCATGGCCCAATATAGTACCGCCTACATGAAGCTCTCGGGCGGCTTTTCAGAACTTCCACCATTGTCAGCCGATTCCGAGCCGGATGTTGGTTCTCTGGTGGAGAAACTCCGGCCATGGACAGACGTGATATTTGATACCTTTGGTCCGGGCCGTGTCATGTTTGGTTCTGACTGGCCCGTCTGCAATGTAGGAGGTGGAGGAAACAAAGTCGCCTGGAGGCGTTGGAGGACGATAGTTGAAGGCATTCTCAAACAAAGAGGGCTGGATACCGAGCAAAAGAAGGGATTTTGGGGCGCAGTTGCGACCAAGGCGTACGGGGTCGCCATCTAAGGAAGATAGTACGTTGTTCAACTATGAAGTACACTTTTTAAATTGGCATTCCGGTATATATTTATAAGAGTTTGACCGGGTAATATTCCCCTCAGCACCTCAAAAATTGAGTACAGCAACGAAAATCTGCCACCGTACTGGCCACGTGATGTCGCCTTACGCACACTGCCCTCCAAATAATATTAGGAGAATAACATCGTGGAGAGAAAATGTGAATCATCTTAATTTATCTTCGCATCGGAACCGCCCTCTTGGCTATGGAGTTTATCTACCTATCAGTGTGAGCTGCTCGTGACTGGACGACAAGGAAGGCTGTGATTAGTCATGTTGTCTCTCCAGCCAATCGGAAGTGCCAATTCCGATCCGGGACCGTGTTTGACCACCCGGATTGTTCGGCACAAACTAACTCCGCAGACACAAGTCTGGAGTCGTATTCCCTCTCATTAGTTTACGAACAGGTTCGCAACATCATAGGCGGCCGCTGATTCCTCTATACTCCATACCTACTACTACTCTACATGCTACGACGGCTTGCATACCACAGCTCACTCTATCATTACTACCAACTTATAGCGACTACCTACTCAACCTCCAATCATATCCTGATTTACAAGCTGGGCGCTTGAGTTACTGGCCGAGGTCCCGCCCACTCTGCCTTCGCTGGGACCGCAGTATTCTTCGCACGCTGGATGCCATCACGTCGCAGTCATACCAAGTCCCGTAAGGGTTGTGTACAATGTAAACGAAGACATGTTAAGGTCCGTTTTCCTCTTTCCTCCTCAGCCACATACTCCGGGTTTACTACTGGGTTCTTGAGCACGTGGTTCTGTACTGTTCACGTGCATTCATTTCTGCTCCACGCCCAATGTGTTTTCTTTCCACACACAATGTGGTATGTTGACATATTTGTATAGTGCGATGAGGGACTCCCAAGATGTGGCTTGTGCAGAAAGCGAAAGCTAGATTGCACCTATCCTTCTGCGTCGAGTGACGCAGATAACCAATATCCTTCAACTCCACAGGATAATCTTGACTCTACAACCGGGTCTGAAGCGATCCCGGTACAGACAAGGATGCTGGAGATGAAACTTTTTCATCATTTCTTAATAGAAACTTCCCCAACCTTAAAACAAGATACATTGGATGTTGATCATTTTCAAGTCGTTGTTCCGCGACTCGCTACGTCAAATCCTTTTCTCCTGGATATCATCCTAGCATTTTCTGCTTTGCATTTGGCATTTTTAGAGCAGGATGACAGTAAATGGCTTGAAATCGCCCTAGGGTACCAGAATCGAGCCTGTTCCACTTTCAGCAAGATACTGCAAGAGTTCGACCCGGAAAATTCTGGGCCGGCCTTTATCTGCTCCATTTTTATCATGTTATGCACAACTGCATATCCCTGTGTGTCTCAGGATAAAGACACATTTGATCCTCTAGCTCAGGTGTTAGAGATTCGTCGCCTGATTGCTGGATGTGCGTTTCTCTTCCAGCAACTTGACAGTATGGAACAGCCAGGAGAACTAGAAGGGTGGTTGGTTTATAAACAACAGGCAGATGGGGAGACTGGTGAAAGTATATCAGAAAAGTATTAATCTCTGATCCCTTTGTTGTTTCGGGTCTCGCATGAGCTAATAAAGCAACAACCCCCTGTTAGGATGCAAAATGATTCAGACCTTGGACAGCTGCGGAGGTATGTCATCCTTTCATCAATAACTGCAAGCAGAGCCTGATACTTTTTAGTGAACTCCTGAAGTCAATGCAGCAAGTACATGAAACGATAAATTCCACAGAAGGACCACATAAAGCGACGTATCTAGAGACGTGGCATATCCTTCACGAGATGGTCAAGCGATGGCCGTTAGGAGGCTCTAATGGCGGAGTCCTAGCTTGGCCCATTCACATCAACGAAGACTTTATATCTCTCTTGAAAGATGGGGACTGGATGGCACGTATTATCTTTCTGCATTACGGGGTTGGAATGCATCTTCTTTCTGACAAATGGTTCGTTGGGGCCTGGGGACGACGTCTAGTTGCAGCCGTTTTGAAGCCGCTCGATGAAATCCCCACTAGGTGGGTAGAGACTGTTGAATGGGCACGAAAAGCGGTGGAAACTGAGGAGTAAGCTATATTAAACTCAGTTGCGGGGGAGCTACTCAATTATAAACCAAATCCAATAGGGGAAAAAAGCAAAAAAGACTATGATCCATCAGACCGACCTGCTAAACCAAATCCGCGAGGTCCCAGTAGAACTCGGAGATCCCTACATAGCCGGCGCAACCAGCTAGGCCCCATTAGTTTGATTGATTGATTGATTGATTGAAGCTCGGCGGGAAAAGTGGAGGGTCGGGATGTGGAGGGCAGCGACCCGACGACGCCCACATGGAGAGAAAGAAGATTAAAAGGGCTGGGATTCTCGTTATGGATATCATATCGATGGAGTCGTGGGGAACAGGAGAGGTCATCTTCTTTTATTCCTCCTATAGCTGATTATAAATTCTTCATTGCCGCGGGCAAAAAGATCTACACAATATACGGACAAGATGGGTAGGACTCTCTCATCCGGGACACGGGAAAACAGAGAAAGCGAGGAGAAGAAGAAAAAGAAGAAAAATAACCAAGAACAGGTCTCACGCCGGTGCATTTCTTTTCGCATGGCTCGACGATGATGCTGGGCGAAAAGTCCGAATCTGCCGACTACTGGCGGAAATGCGGCGAGGAAGCTCTTGCCCGGGACATCAAGGGTGTCATTATCATGGTATACAACCGAATTCTCTACCCGAATATAATGAAAGCGGAATTTTTTTTTTAAAAAAAAAAGCTAACAAGGCATATATGTAAATAGGGTGCGCACTGGGACTGCCTCGGAGACAAGATTGAAGTAGCCACCAACCCTATGCCCGATAAATCACCCGTGGCCTACGTACACCCCGACAAATACATCAACTACCAGCTGAACCCGGATCTAGAGACAGCAGAGCGCTGCATCAACCTACTAGCCCGAGAAGGCTTCAACGTAAGCGGCAACCCGACCTTCGACTGGATCCACGACGTCTATCTGATCCTGATCCATATGTTCCCTAACGGCTGTCCGCCCACCACCATCATCTCCATGAACGCCCGGTACGACCCACACTACCACATGAAGGTAGGCTCGACGCTGCGTCCGCTTCGGGGGGAAAACTACCTCCTGATCGGCACGGGTGGGGCGGTGCACAACCTGTACCGCAACCGATGGGCGCCGATGATGCGGTTCCGGGATAACTTTGCCATGGAGACACCGCCGGAGGAGTGGGCGATGGAGTTCCGCCAGGCTGTGGAGGATGTGATCACCAAGACGTCGGGGCCGCAGCTGCGACGGGCGATGACGCGGCTCATGAAGCACCCCCAGTTCCGGGATGCGCATGCCACGGATGACCACTTCATGGCGGCGATGTTTGTGGCTGGGGCGATGGGTGATCTGGAGGATACGGGGAGTCCGGCGGTGATGGCGGCGGAGAGTTGGGAGTTGACGAATATGTGCAATTCTCAGTTTACGCTGGGGACGTGGACGAAGGAAGTGTCTGTTGCTTAGATGAGGCTATATATCGAGAGTATTTACATTGGATTTCGATAATAATTATAATTGAGAAAACAAAAAGAAATGGGAGTGAATTCGTAGGATATATATAAACAAAAGGCACGATCGCCAGGACCGTCGCCGTTTTAGACCTCTATAGCCAGAAAGATTAAGAATCCAATCCTAATTCCTTAATGATAGCCTCGTTGTGTTCACCCACAGCAGGAACATCCCCCATTCGCGCCACAAATGCATTCCCAGAGTCCGCTTCCCCAACCATCCCTGGGGGCAGCAAGGCCGGCACGGTGCCAGCAGGCGTGTTGATTGTCGTCCAGCGCCCACGAGACTGCAGCTGCTGGTGCTGCCAAACGCCCTGCATGTCGTTCACCTTGGCATTAGCCACCGACGCCTCATCTAGAAGCCCAATCACCTCCTCTGCGGAGCGGGTGGAGAATCTCTTCTCGATGAGCGCCTTCAACTCGTCACGATGTTGGACACGGAGGGTGTTGTTGTTGAAGCGCGCGTCCGTCGCCAGCCCGACATCCCCCAGCACGATCTCACAGAAATTCTTCCACTCGCGCTCATTCTGGATCCCGAGCATCACGGAGCTGCCACCCCCTGTGGCAAAGGGGCCATACGGATAGATCGCGGCGTGCGAGGCGCCCGCTGGCACGGGGCCGTCCTGCCCGTCGGCGGCGTAGTACAAGGGAAATCCCATCCACTCCACCATGCTCTCCAACATGGAGATATCCAGGTTGCAGCCCGGGCGCTTGGGATCCCGATCCCGTCGGTACAGGGCGGCCAGGATATTGGAATAGGCGAAGGTGCCGGCGGAGATATCAGCGATCGAGATGCCCACCTTGGCGGGCTGGTCCTTGCCTTGCCCGGTGGTGGACAGCAAGCCGGCCTCACTCTGGATGAGGAGATCATACGCCTTCTTGTCACGGTAGGGCCCATCGGCGCCGTACCCTGAGATATTGCACACGATGAGGGACGGGTGCTCCTTCCGTAGCGCCTCGTACGAGAGACCCAGGCGTGCACTGGCGCCGGGGGCCAGATTCTGCACGAGGACGTCGGCCCGACGAAGGAGTGCCATGAGGATCCGGTGGTCGCGGGGGTTCTTCACGTCCAGGGCGAGACTCTCCTTGGACCGGTTCGTCCATACAAAATGCGAGGCGAGCCCCTTGACGCGCTTGTCGTAATTGCGGGCGAAATCACCGACGCCCGGACGCTCGACCTTGATGACCCGAGCCCCGAGATCTGCGAGTTGACGGGTACAGAAGGGGGCTGCGATGGCCTGCTCCAGACTGACGACGGTAATACCTTCCAGCGGTCGGCTGGTGGAGGTGGAGGTGGACACGCATCGGGCCTGGCGCAGAACCCTGCTCGGGGCATAGCGAGTTGTCACTGGGCGGACTGACATTTTCTTTTTTCTTTTTCTGTTCCTCTGGGTCTGAATGAGGTCGATATTGGAGATGACTTGTTGAATAATGGGCGTGGGCGGTTTTAAACCTCCGCGGGCAACGGCTATTTGGCTACTTGGTAATATGCTCCTTCCTGGTCTTGTTCGGCGGCTATTCGCAGCGCCACCTCCGCTTCTCCACTCTTGGGACATTGGCTCACGGCGAGTCACCGATAGAGGAGAAGCGGAAAATTCTCCCGGTGACTTATTCATGCTCGTGTGTCTATCCATGGGAGTTGAATCCAGGACAGCGGGAGTATGGCCTGAGGCATCACCGAGGCACCACTGCGTCATGTGATCCCCCGAAATTGAGCTACGGAAATTTGCATGCACACACGATCGCCTTTCTCAACGCCGCCACTACACTGAAAACACATTATGAAGTTATAATTTCTTGCACAGAGACACCGAGGACGATGGTAGATTATATCTAGCTCCGTGTTGTGTGGGAGATTGTGGGACTCGCTAAGCGTAGGACACGTGACCCAGTCCCAACACCCCTCATGTTCAATGATGCTAAACACATAACCGAAATAGGAAATAACGGCTGTTTGTAGAGATTGTACAGGATGACGACTTAGAGAGAATACAGAAAAACCCGTCAAGACGGGGGGAAACTGCAAGGAGATGAAAGTTACGGAAGACCCCTCATGCCGATTTAATTGACGAAGCGGGCGAAGGCTATCTTCTCCAATTGTTTGGCTAACCCATCTCCCGCTTGTTTGGCGGCTTCCACGTAGATGAATTGTACATTCTGGGGCTCAACCTGCTGACGAATGGAATGATACGTAACATTAATATGTTTAGTACCGGCATGGTATTCCGGTTTCTTTGCTAAAGCAATTGTCCCTTGATTGTCACCGTAAACAATGGTGGTTTAGGTAGTTAGAAACGTCTTGGCCGCTTTCCTCAAACACTCGAAGGCATTGAATTTGGTATAAACATTAATCATTGTTGTATCGTCGTATTGGTCAATGATTTGTGCAATGAACGGTTGCAATTCGGGATTGCCTTGGATTGTCCGTAGGAACATGCACCATTCAAGGGAGTCCTGGATAGCTTCATGATGGCGTAACTCGGCAAGGGCACTTCGCCATTTACCGAGGAATTGGTGGTGATTCCCATCCGCATGATACCGTAAGGTAGATACCTTTGTAAATGCTTTGAGCATAGAGTATCCATTGGAAACATGATATAAGCTTTGTATTATCTGATATGCTCCAAAAGCGTCATCACTATTTACAATTTGTTTCTGGGCGCTTGCCTCAAGTAAAGAGCACAGGAGGGATAATAATGCATAGTTCTTGGTGTCGTATGACAATTTTTCGGCTTCGAAACTGTTGATAATGGCGGTATTGCGTTGTATCGCTTGACCACGGGCGGTGACGATTTGTTGAGGTGTAACAGTGTCAACAGGAATGTTTTCATCTTGGGAGACCATCTGTCTTAGAGATTCATCATCAGTGGCATACTGAGCAGGACAGACTGTTGGAGGTCTTTTCTTCCCGGTTAGGATGTCCCAATACACAGGGTCTTTTGACTTGAGGGCCCATTTTAGTGTGTTGATCCACGGGATGTAATTTGCTTCTCCCTTCAATTTGGGGACAACTTCGAGGATATTGATTTCCAATTCGCTAGACGGCATGACGAATTAGGATGACCGGAGTCAAATAAATTGAAATAATTGGATAAAACCGAAAGGATCAACGGGAGATGGTGCCAGCAATTTCTTTCCGTCCCTCCAATAACAATCTTTCCCGTCAACGGAGAGGCGGCTCAGGTCCACTTAGCGGCTCGGAGCTGATGTTGATCGTAAAGAAATGCCTGAAACGCGTGATTGAGGTCTTTTTACAAGAGACGAGGGCACATAACCTCTTGCACAGAGACACTGAAAACGATGGTAGATTAAAGCTGGCTACGTGTTGTGTGGGATGTGATAGACTGTGGGACTCGCTAAGCGTAGGGTACGTGACCCAGCCCCAACATAGTGAATGGCCGCAGAGTGCCTAATTCCGTCTTCTTACCACGCTGTGATTAAGCTTGCTAAGCGGGTTAAGGACATTTCTTTGCTGGACAGCCTGACTAAAGATATGCATGAAATTAAAACCGTTATAATATAGTTAAACACTCAGCTGGGTCAAGGTGCTGGGAACAAATGTAGTGCTCAAACGCCGCGGCTACCCCGTGGCAGTGGATGACATGGAGGGGACTGGCTCTCAGAATAGCAGCCTAGAGGTACTTTGCTTATCTTACCTCCTCTATTATATTACAAATCCCGTAGATTTTTCACATAAGCCCAATTTAAACCTCCCATAACAATATCGTCGCCATTCTCCCCCTCTCCGCATCCCCCCCTTTATGCCTCTTCCTTCCTTTCCCCCGTTCTCTACATCCGTTGCCCCAAATCCAAACCACACTTACAGTACCGCGCCGTAATAAGGAAGAGACAGCCTAATGCCATAGATGTCCCCCCGAACAGCTGGGCATACAAGTACTCCCCCCCATTAACATCGACCAGGGCTCCCGCAATCGGCGGCCCCGTCAACGAGGCCGTACTGACAATGGAGAAGATCATCCCGATGCGAACGCCCGCCTTGCTCTGATCGTCTGTCAAGCTGGCCAGCGCCGAGGGAAAGAGACTCTGCACGCCGCCACCGAAGAACCCGTAGATAATGGCGAAGGCGATGAGGCCCCCGTACGAGTTCACAGCGGCCCAGCAGTAGAGGAGAATCGCGGATGCGGCGCTGACGGGGATGAATGTGTTGACGGGGCCGCAATAGCGGTCGGAGAGGTAGGCAGGGACGAGACGACCGGGGAGACCGAGGCCGTTCATGATCATTAGGATGGAGAAGGAGGTGTAATCGGAGACGCCTATGATGTCGCGGCTGAACGAGCGGACCTGTATACATATTCGTTAGTTATGATGAGAAATAAAACGAACAATAAGGAAGGAAGGAAAAGGGGAGGGGAGGGACTGACATAGTAGTAGGCGTAGTAGACGGCCCAGAAGCAGAAAAACGTCCCCATGGCGAAGAAAGTGTAGGGGAGCTCGGCGAAGGCCTTGAACTCGATCAAAGGGCCTAACTTGCGCGGAGGGAGCCGTCGCCGCACACAGACTAGGATAACGACTGCATTAAATAGTTGCACGAAGCCCATGACGCGGATCGTCCACGCGAAGCCGATACGATGCAGGAGGGTCTGAGCAATGGCGGGGAAGACGAGGCCGCCGGTGGCCGCACCGCATGCGGAGACGGAGATGGCCATGGTGCGCTTGCGGGTGAAATAGGTGGACATCAATGCGACGATCGGACAGAAGAGCAAGCCGTCCCCGATGCCTACGCAGATCCCCTGGGCGAGCAGGAGCTGCCAGTAACTGGTGGCCAGTGAGGTCATGAAGACACCCAGCAACTGGAGGAATAGGCCCGTGACCAGGACAGTGTGGAGATAGCCCGCGTCAAGAGCACGGCCGGAGAAGGTTCCCAGGAAGTAGACGAAGAAGATCTGGAGCGAGCCGACCCAGGAGATATCGGAGGAACTGCGGTTCAGAAAGGTGGTGTAGTAGGACTGGAAAATGCCGTAGGAGTTGATGTAGCCCCAGACGTTGAAGACGATCAGGTGGCCGCATAGGACTTGCAACCATGCCGTCAATCCGCCATCCGGGGCCTCTCCGATCGAAGGGGCTTTGGGGGGAGACTCCTGCACATCTTCTTGGACGTCGACCGATTCCATGGTGAGAGGGATTCTTTTGGATGCTGGGGGGAGATGGTGGAATGGTGTCGGGTGAGAAAAGAGAAACAACAAAAGGGGAGGCCCAGAGGGGGACTCAAGGCTCAGGAGCACGGAACAAAGAGAAAGATAGCTCAGTCGGTGGGGACGAGAGAGTGAACCGATAGATGGCGCGAGGCGCGTCGGCCCGCGTGGGCCAATGAGTCAAAACACCAACTAATAAACTAATTCAGGAACATGAGATTGAGTCGCAGCATTTTTGCTCAGTAACAGGAGGATCAAAACGGTCGCAAGCGCGTGACGGAGCACGTTCCGAAGAATGCAAGGGGACTTGGGGAGTTGAAAGCATCATTGACGGGACGCCTAACCGAAAATTCAAATTCAAGGCGCTGATCTCCGGTTTCTGATCCGCCATTGCTTAGCTGGAAATTAGTGAGAAATTAGGGCTTACAGTGGATCTGACCGACGCAAATCCCGAAGATCAACTCAGCAACATCTATATTGTCGATCACAACAGATGCAGCCTCTCGCCCAACGCGAAATCTCATTCCCGCAGGGGTTTCGAAGGCCGAGGTTACATTCGTGATTACTTTTTATTTATGGATCTTGCCTTTTATGCTTAAAATTCCAGAAGGGAATTAGTAAAAGTATATTTTTAGCCAAGACCAGTCAGCTCATAACTAATCATAAAATACTCTGCTATCCTAAGCTGACTTTTTTATGAGGCATACTGCAGACCTTGTTGGACCACATTGTCATTAAGGAAAGCTGAAAGCCCGACAAAAATATTAGACATAATAATTAGTAAAATTTATGTAATAAAGGATATGACACATAGTGTAAGGAACTCACAATCAAAGTAGAAAGTAGTAGTGGAGAAGGGTTCATCAACAACTCTGCCTTACTGCCAGGTCCGAGAGGGTGGGGAAGGGATGACCCCAGGAACGTACTCGTCGCTTCCAGCCGCCCCACCCCAGACTGAAGCGACGACTACTGCTCTATCACTATTATACCGCCAGTATCTCTTATGTCTTGACACAAATATTAGTGTGCACTGTGTACGTAGCTGGTGAGGTTTGTTGGGGAAAGCGCGGGGTCAGGGGTTGAATCTACTCGAGGACGGGGCAACGCGCGATACCCAGGAAATACGGGAAATGTCGGAATTGGAAGGGATACGGATTTGCAAAGGGAAAGGAATCGTCGACAGGGGAATTACACCAGTCCGAAACTCAGACAACTGGTCTACAAGATGTGGGGAAATTTACAAGTGAGTGGGAATGGTACCAAATTGTATGTACCTAGTAGTATGGCAAGAAGAGGACCCCTAGCAGCAGTTGTTGGCCCAGTGGCCTCAACGGCTGCTAGCGACTTTGGAAGAGCCCCGAAAGGGGGCTCTATTAGAGGATAATGCAACAATCAATTAATACTCCGGTTCAGTTGGATCGAGAGATCAAAATCTTCAAAGGCAAACCCATTTCTACTTCTCTCCACCTACACCTACATTTCTACAATGGTAAACAACTGAAATTTTTGGAAGTAATATAAGGACAAGGCCACTTTTTCTCTTGAGCTTCGTCTTCACCCGTGCACAGGTTCCGACCCCGGGTCACTCTTGAGAAGGTGGTTGTTCCTTTTTTTTTTTTTCCATTTGGTACCTTTTTGGTCCAGTAGTACTACTTATAGTAGTAAAGACTAGTAGTAAATACTAGTAGTAAAGTCACGCTAGGTCTTTTTGGCCTGCGGACATGAAGTACAAAAAGTTCAAATACAGACAAAATATGTATCAACAATCCCCAGAGACCAAGTCTCTTAATAAGAAGTCATTCCAATGATCTTCTTCTTGACCCCCCCATTTGGGTTTATGAGACCGAGGAAAACTTCCATCAACCCACTTTTTTTTGTCTTTTGTTGTGAGTGTGGTAAAAACCTTGGCCAGAGTCGTAACAATCAAGTGGTTATACCTTTTTTTGGTATACCACGGTACAAAAGTTTCCCTTTTTGTTTCCTCCGCTTGATCCTCTGTTGGCTCCTCCGCTTCGTGCCCTTTTGGCAAGGTGTGTTGTATGGTGTGGATATGTTCGTGGACGAGGCGGAATGGTCCATCGCGATACGTCCTTGTGCGAAAGTATCACCGGTCGATTGAGTCTCGATATGGTATATATTCGGTTCGATGGGCCGCTATGCGCCCGATATATAGAGGTTGTAGTCTCTTGTGTTCGGTGTGTTCGCTTGGTTTATTGTTTGTTTTTTACACCATGTACCGCCGCGAGTCAGACGGTGTCTTAGACGTTTCCAAGATTAACGTCAAGTAGATTTGATCATGTCGAGATATCTTGTTGTGGTCCGATGGTTGTGAGCGTTGTGTTTTCCAGTGTGGACTCCGAGCCTAGGTTCCCGGAAGGCGCGGCATCAATCCACTGGGATCCTGTCAGCGAAGTGCTCAACTGCCTGTGTTTTGTTGTCCGTCTTTGGTTTTGTTTTGCTCGTTGTGTTCCTGCAGATTGAGATGAGACTGTTTGGCAAGGAAGTGTTGACCGGTTTGTTGATATCGAAAGCTGACAATGAAAAAAGATATGATATGCCCTTCCTCAACCCTTCCCACACACGTCTTTTTCGACTCCTGGGCTTGTCGTACATGGTGCTTTGGACGGGAGCGGAGCAGTCACGGCTCCTCGTCCGATGTCTCAAGTTGCTTGGATTTGTTGACTTGTGAGGACGCGGCGGAATAGCCATCGCCTTGCGCCCTGGTGCGGTGCTCCTCTTTTAAAAGAGCGGAGCATCCAGCATGATGACATCGTCATCCAGAATGATGATATCTGGGACAGAGTCATCATTAATGATATCCATTGGGTCGGTGCCCTAATACGGTGGTCAGTGGAAGCATGTTGTGGGGTAGGCAGTGTCTTTGTCTGCACTTACCAAGCTCAATATGTTGAGCTGTTCAGTCAGGGACTGAAGTGGTCTCTACAGTCCTGGGTCAGCATAAGGTATCCTCAGATGAATAGGAAGTGCACTGTACTCTGTTGAGCGGCGGAGCCTCGGTCATATCGACGTTGCGGTATCTCCAGCCGTCTTCGGTTTCAGGTTTGATCTTCCAGCGGGTATTGTCCCTTCGAGGGAAGCCTGAGGAGCCCTGGTTTCGTGGGCGCTGCATAGGAATCATGTCAGTACATCATAGCATACAACGAATGGGAGAGCAGTGCATGATAGGGACTCACATTTCGTCGGTTGCGACGGCAGTTGTTGTTGTTGTTGTTATTGTTGTTGTTATTGTTGTTGTTGTTGTTGTTTCCATTGGGTTGGAATACTCGAGGGTTTCTTGGGGTGAACGGTCTGTTATTCCCCTGCCTTCGGTAGTTGTTATTCTGGCGAGACGCTCGAGGGGGCTGCTGGGAACGATCTCTCCCCGAGCCGGCTGTAACGTTGGGGTTTCCCGCGCCATTTTGATTGAACCTCGAGTTTGGATTGCCTCTAGCCTGGCGAGCGTACGCGAGTTGCTATCTCATCGTCAATATGTTGTCTCATGTGTCGTTAGTTTCAAGTGCACTTACCTGGCCTTGTTGGCGCTGTGGCCAGTGTCCAGTTCCGAAGCCTGAGCTTGGATAGCATCCAGAACGAGAAGAAGAGTCGGTAAAGGCGTTTGCCATGGTGAAAATAAGGTAGAAGAAAGTGGTCAACAGTGAATGGAGTCTCAAAAAGCAAAAACAACGTAGTCCTGTCTGAGCAGATCCTCCGGTTTACCTAGTTTCAAGAACGGGTCTGCGATTAAATCAAAAACAATTTTTCGGCTTTTTTAAAGTATTAGGTTTTTTTTTCGGATTCTTTTTGAATTAGGTCTTTTTGCAAAATCAAATAAAGCAACGTTCCGATTTCAGCCCTAGAAAATGGCCCAGCAGGTTGTGAAAAGAATGTCGAGTCAGGTTATGATGTGATATCCAACACTGTTGTTGTCACTTCTTCAGTGCGAGTCGAATATCCAGGCGAAACCGGCAGTCTTCGAAAAAGTAATGGTACGAAAAAGATTTTTGGGGGTGGATTACTGGAAAAATGTATTGTGGGGAGAGATGAGAAGGAAAGAGAAAGGGAGGCCGGAGGCCAGGAGTTTGAAGGCATATTTATATCTGGTAAGAAAGGCTATAGCCACCAAGACGTCAGTTAGCAATAATCATTCCCTCATCGCACGAACTGTTTTCCGAAGGCGAAGGTTGGGGGTGAGGATCCTCGTGATGGATATTTGATATGGCCGGGATGAAGGATGGATATAGATCGGAACAAGAGTGTAGAGTCATCTCTGAGCCGTGGCTCGTTATGAGTTTACTTTCCGAATTCCACAGGATGATTGGATACTGAGGTGCAATCCTGGGGACCCCGGGTTCAGATGCAGGAGCGTCTTACTAGTACGTCTACTAGCTGTCAGTGTGACGAGCTCGAAGTTCATGTCCGGCAGTTGTTTTGGGATCGCATTTCTTTCCCCCCCACAGAGACTAATACAGATGATATAAGTACAGTGGCTCAATCTTCCCAATTACCTTTTTCTTTTCCACTTCCACTTTTACTTTTAATTTTTGCCTTCTTCCTGGGTTTTGTCGCTCCCTCAGTGGACATGGTGCTGCCATTGGAAGCCAGGCTGTCACGTTTACGCTTCTCCGGCTTGGAATGCCGTTTCTTGCGCTGCTCCTCTTTGATCTTGAGTCGCCGCTGAACCTCCTCAGATATGTCCTCCGTTTCAAGAGAAACAGGTAGGGCGTTCCGGGCATCTTCATCTGCCCCTGGAATCACCATCCCGTACCGTTTTCGTTTAGGCACCCGTTCAGCTTCGGGTCCTGAGGACTCATCTCGAGTGTGCTCGACACTGCTTGGCTCCATTCCATCCGTGTCGATCCTCTGGCGCTTCCTTCTGTCTTTCGACCGGATTGGCGAATTACCATGTCGAAATGACGTCGACCGGGAGTAAGCCTGGCTATCCTCATCATCGTTACCCCGTTGCGCCCCAGACGAGCTATGAGTCCCCAGACCTGTCCCACGGTTAGAATTCAAGGCAAAAGTGAATTCGGCCGGTGGGAGTCGTCAAAAACTTACGAGGTATCTATATTGGCCCTGTCAACTTGCATGCACGAAAATGACCCGGGGCAGGGCGAAGGGGCAAAAAAGAGAAGACTACTTACAATGCGTTTCTTGGTGATCTTAAACTGTGTCATCAGCTTGTTAGTCCTATCGACCATCGCAGACATCACCCGGAATGCTTCACCGTCCGAGTTGATGTGACTCTTAAGACGATTCAACATGACAAGGTGTGACGAGAGAATGGACTCATGTTGAGCACATAGCTAATATGAGGGAGAATATCCATGAATTAGCGCATGTGATATTTATCATTTGGGAAATAGACAAGTGGCAAAATAGCTATGTATTGATTTAGTTTTATTTTATTTTATGCTTTTTTGCATTGCTCCATTCCCGCTTGAATTTATGGAGGTTATTCACCTCAGGCCATGAAATTCCGGGACCACTGTCTGAGTAACCGGGAAGATTAGGATTGCTCTCGTCCATCTCATCATTCTCACGAGATTCTTCCTCCACGGAGGGATTGAAGAACGGGTTGGGGCCTCTTAGGGGCATTTCGGCATGTTGTGGTAATAATGAGTTAACGTCGGATTAAAGCTGGTGGAGTCCGGCGGAGTATTCAACGAGAATTTGTCAACCACTTTGCGGGTTTAACTAGGTATCGGCCAGGACTAGAACTTTCGATTATAGCTCTTGATTGAAGCTCTCGATTAGAGCATCGGATTGAAGATCTGTTGTGTTATTTGAAGCTTTCCAACTCGATCTTTGTAGGTTGGGAGCAGCCGGACCGGGTCAACAGATAATCCGGTGTGGCGAAAGGTGCCTGAGCAGGAGGGCAGCAATTCTACTCTGAAAGTGCAGTGGTATGAGGGTGGATTCTATGGGCACCCACCCCGTTACTGGCTCGCACTCTTCTCGAGCTCATTTACACTCCTTTTTTTCTTTTATAGTTCTTAAAAAGTACTTCGTTAAAGGTTTAATATTGCTGAAGAAGGTCCTTATTCAGGACATACAGGACTTATTACTAAACGCTCCCCTCCCACCTTCAAGCCGACCGAACGAAGCGACGTGTTGAGGCTTGTTTACCTATGAACACACCAGCACTGGAACACCATGCATCAACATCACTATACCCAGCCACGGAGGGAGATGGGACAAATAAATCCGCTGCTGAACACGCGTGTGAGTTTTGATATGAAAGCACGAGTCGTCGCCAGTAGCGGAAGGGGATGATAGATAGCCTAACTATTGGGGAGAAAGGAACAGAAATAACCAAATGACAGCAAATCAGGTTGAATAATACGTTGCTGCCGCAAAGTTCGACGCCTCTAAAGTTTCCCCGCTGTCTTCTCCCAAAATGCCGGCACCTTGGGAACCTCCTCGACTAGCCGCCTCAACCCCTTGATGCCGCGTTCGGCATGAATAGCGGGTATATCCTCTCCTGGCACGTTAAGCGAACTGTTGAACACCTCCAGGGATAACGGCCCCTTGTATCCTGTTGCTAGAACGGCTGCTGCAACTAGATGGACGGGCATGTAGCCGCCGAGATGCGACTCGTATGGGAACAGCCGATGGCTGCGGGACCAGGGAAGGAGCTTTGGTACGGTCGGATCGGAGGGGGGTTTGAAAGTGTTGGGATCAACACACTCTGCATCGCCAATCTGGAAAAAGAAGATGCGATCTCCGGGAACAGTGGCCGCCAGGGCTGCGAGTGAGGAGCGGAGCACATCTAGCGATTCCTGCAAGGAAGAGTAGATCCTCCCGTGGCCCTCGGGATGGTAGGGGTTGGCGAATTCTACGGCGAGCACGTTGAAAGCGTCGATGATGAGACCCACATTGGGTCTGTTGGCCATCCGGACCGCTTCCCACGTGGAGGCCCAGGTGTTCCTTTGCGCCCAGGAGAGACCCTCGTAGCCGATCCGGAGGAGAGGCCCACCATCAGCGTCGGAGAAGGCCTTGGCCATGTCACCCAGCTCGGCTAGGTCCCGGGCGACGGTTTGCAGGTCAGAAGTGACGCCGCTGTCTGTGCGGATATTGGAGCACATGAAGACGAGATCCGTTTGGAAGGCACGCATGAAGGGAAATCGTTTGGCGACAAGATCGAGGGTGTTTCGACGTTCAACAGGGTCCTTGATGCCTTCGATCGTGCGGAGAGGTTGCGTACAGGCGATGCGCATTCCAAGTGTTTTCACCAAATCTCCCAGTTTGCGGGCTACGCGCAGGTTATCCGGGGTGGCCTCCCACAGTTGATTACCTGGTAGGCCGTGTTCTTCCAGATAGGCGGCCCAGCACTCATCGAACAAGTCAACCCAGTCGTAGCCAGCGCGAGCAGCAGCTTGGAGTCGGGGCTCCAGACGGTGATGGCGCCAGTTGCCGAGGGAGAGGGTAGCTATACTGAGTGGAGGAGACATGGTGAGTCGTCCATTTGCGAACCAGGTAGGATATATTGGTCTGGGGAAATCCGGGGGACTGGAACTGGGGATTTTATATAGAGCTCCAACGCGGGTAAACGTTCTGCGGGGAAAATGCTTAGCCAGTGAGCCACAGATGCTGGATTACGTTATCTCCAAAGCTGTTAGTTAACTAACTATCGCGGGTTGAACTGGTTTGCGACCAGTCCGCGAAGAAAGAAAAGAGGGAAAAAAGGATTCAAGGCGGCTCACAAGGCCCAGCCACTGTTTAAGATGCAAAGCCTTCTCTGCCAGAAAATATGTTTCTTGCATAGTCAACAGGACGGCACAGGTTAAAAAATCGTTAAGGTTAGGCAAATTATGACGATTACCTGAATGGGAAAACAGATAATCCGACTGGAAGTGGCCGGCTCGGCTCAAAAAATAAGTGGCCGGAGAGACCGAGCGGGACTACCCTCTCATTCACTCTTCCGACCAAGGGGGAAAAAGAAAAGCAACAGGTTTGGGAAGCCTTTGCTCGAAGATGTCCGAGGGATTTATTCAGAGGGTCTACATTGCCAGACAACGCGCCACCTTAGGCATCCCGCCGCCGCGCCAGATCCGGGTGTAGGTACGGATACTAGTAATAGATACTGACCCATCTGAGACATTGCGTTCGGGCACATAGAAGCAGACGCCCGCCTCACTCATGAACGTCGGTTTATCGACAACTACCACAAATTAGGGTATTGGGTTTCCGGAGCGTTCTGAGAGCGGTATTAAGCGCATTTTCCGCTGTTGGGGCGAAACTCGATGGGATGCGGTAGGTTGGTCTTTACTGGGAGAGAGCGTGTGCAGAGCCCTGGCTTGGAAGTTGTCGCTATGATGGTGAAGGGTGTTACGATGCGCGGGACCTATTGCAGCTCAGGAGCTCGACATGGGGATGTGGAACTCCAGCCTCATTCTTTTCCTATTTAGGTACTTTTCTTTGTGCTTGGGGTTTGGTATCGAGTACCTAAGTAGTTCCCGCTTCGCTATGAAGCACCTACATAGCCAGCGCAACGAGCGATCTCGAAGCTCTATTATTACCTAGGTAGGTTAATCCCTGATCCATCCGTTGGTCCATGATTGATTGACTATCAAAAGTAGTTTAGTGTCAGTCATTGAGGCCTCAGGCCTCAGGCCTCAGCGGATCGTTTCCTCGGTAAAACTGCGTCATCTGGAGCGCACCATGCCTTTTCTGGGTATATATATCACATGACTAGGAGCGCGAGAGGAGAAATCGGAGTATCGGCGCTCACTTCTGTCGCCGAGGCATTGACTACTTAACGGCTTGGGCAACTCAGTTGTCCCGACCGGCCATTGTCACAGTCACCACCGACAACAAAAACACCAAAGCACTCACCATGTCCAAGCTATCAGGGGGTCTCAAGGCGCTGATTAATTCCCCAGCTGCCCGTCCGAATACCGTCCCAGCTCCCTCTAACATCCAATCAGTCTACAGCCAAATTCAACAAACAGCCAGGGCGAAAAACCTCTCCCCATCATCATGGCTTGCCCTGTCGGTGCGTGAATTATCACAGAATCTGAACCTTAGACCCAACTAGAGCTAATCAGAAATATCTACTTGCCAGACTGCTGCTACGATGACGATGAACTCCCCAGACTCCCTTACAGCACTGTTTCAGCTCGTGACGAAATCACAGTCGCTACCCGAAAGTGTGGCGACGGCAGAGCTCATGCGGGAGATCGGGCTTAAATGTATCAGTTTTAACGGCATCCCGCGAACCATTAACTGCCTGAATGCCTTCAAGGCCAGTCTTCCTGAATCCGTGAGCGCGGGGCTATCGCGAACACCCACCCGGGCCCCAACCCCGGAGAATATCCGTGAGATCAGCGCCAGAGGTCAGGAGCTGTGGGACTCAATCTATCGCCCCTTCGAGGTCAAGCTGTATAAGAAGCTGGCCGACTCGCACCCGGATCTCCCTGTCCATATTCTCAACAGCAACTACGGCGCTCTTTTATCAAATCCTGCGGGTCGGACAACCGGCGCAGACACTGGGCGCGTCGCAACTTCCGTCATTGCCATTGCGTGCTTGCGGGCGCAGTCCGGGGTTGGACCGCAGGTGATCTCGCACGTATTCGGCTTGCGCAAGGGTGTTGAGGACGGGACGTGGGTGAACGATACTGAGAGCGAGGAGGCGGCGAAGTGGCTGGCGAGCGACGCGGGCAACACATGGATCCTAAACAGTGTTGATGAGATTGTCAACTCTATTAGCGAGGGGATGGGGTCGAATTTTGCGCCTCCCCGCAGCTCGAAATTGTAATTATGTGTATAATGGACACTTGGTGTAACTGGAACTCCCGCACTTAGTAGTTATAGGACACCAACCAGAAGATAAAAATAGATTACAAAGAACTCATTTAGATGTAATTAGTGCTGTGACTCCTGTCACGACAGATTCAATAGTCAAGACACTCCCTATTTGGCGATTCTCGCGATGTCTTCGATTCGCCGGGCTGAAATTATTGTTAACTGCCCCAAAATTAGCATCCTGAGTTCCTGATACTTAGTCTATGTTAAAGAGGCCCCGTAGCCATGCTGAATTTACAAAGGCTCCTGTGACGAAAGTCACCGCTGGGAATATTCGCCAGTTGGATTGACTCAGGTTGACGAATTGGATTGGCTGATGGATGGATGGATTGATTGATTGATTGATCGATCTAAACCTGTATGTGCTTCGCCTAATAGTACTCCGGCAGCGTCCCAAACCCAGGCGCTGTATCGCCGCACTTGAAATCCGGAGCGTACGCCTTGCTGGGCATAAACCCATTCTTCCACGCGGTCTTGTAGCTCCACTGCGGCGCCGACTCGGTTACCCAGGTCCAGTAGAACCAGCCCATCCCCGTTCCGAATGCCGACATCTGCGCCTCCGCATACGTCTGCAGGAACACCTTGTAGTCATCCGAGTAGTCTGAAACATCTGCGTTGGCGTCGGCACAGCTACAGGTTCGGTCGTCGGCGGTAGGGCAGTATAAAGTCGAATCGCTGGTTGACAAGGTGCCCTCCCAACGGGTGCCCGCGCCAACATTATTAAGAAATTGGGCGCAATCGGTGTCGGCCTGGGACCATTCACCGCAGATTGTAGGGCCCCATCCGGAAGATGTTGAGTTGATTTCCCCAATCATACTGAACCAATCATCGCAGACGAGACTGACTTTGTCGTCGTGATTCAGAACGATCTGGCCCGTGTTGAAGATGGTATACTGATGGGTATCAAGAAGGAGCCCGGCTGGTCCCCCCTTGAGCATTTGCTTCCACTTACTTAGGTTAAGGAAACCGTCATGGAACGCAACATAGGCGGTGATCCCGTTGCTTTGTACGAGCTCAGCAGCTTCCGTGGTCCACTCAAGGACATCCGCAACGGGGAGGGAGAGCATAAATGGTTCATTGACGAGACCGTAGATACCAATGATGTTGTGGTAGCGGTCTTGGGCGAAGAACTTAGAGAGTTTGTTATGAAATTCAAGCGAGCGCTTCCGGTTCAGGGAGCCGTCCGTGCCCTGGAGCCAGCGGATCTCGCCCTGGCGGCCGCTATGGTTCCACCCGTTTTGGCTTCCCGGGATGCCGTGCGGGTCAAGGTTGACGCGCAGGCCATACTTACGGCAGTACTCAATAGCTCGGAGGAGATAACGCCACGCGATCCGGGGTACAAAGGGCTCACCATCTATGGGGGTGACGGCCCAGTACGAGAATTGGATGCGGACGTGGTCGAGCCCCGCGTCACGAATGTCGGCAAAGTCCTGCTCTGTAATAAAGGTGGCGTAGTGTTTTTCCAGAGTGGAGGCAGCGGACGAGCCAAGCTTTTCACACAACGTCCATTCATCAATCACCTCAGACGGGTCGTAGCCTTTGAAGAGAGATGGGGAGATAAAAGGCTCAAGTGATAGCCAGCCACCAAGATTGACACCACGAATTGGCTGGGAGCCGTACGGGAAAGGCTTGTTCAGTGGTGGTACGTTCTCGTTGGCTTGGGCTGAGTCATCCCAGGTGGAATCCAGCCCCATGATGGAGAGGCCGCCGACAGTCTGGTCCGTGTAGGTCACATTGAAGTCCGTGGTGTCATACCACGTCCACGGGTCAAGGACGGTGCCTTGCGCGGATTTGGGGACGCTGTTGCGATCTAGTCCGTCGAGATTGGAGTTGCTTGCCCCCCCCGAGCTCCCCGAATTTCCTCCCAAATCATCCGACTTAGATCCATCCTTATCCTTCTTGGACACAACGACCGCAACCGGGATGATAATGATTAGAAGGAGTATGATGAGCCCAACAGCAACCCATCTCCATTTCTTCTGTTTCCAAAATGGGGGGTTTGCATCTGGATCTTCTTTTTCTTTTCCCCATCGAGTGTCCTCCGGTGGCTCTCCCCCTCCCCCCCCACGATGCCGTACCTTCATCTCCGGACCCCTGCCCTCTTCCAGGTACGCACCAGACACAATGCGGCCCTTGGATTGACCCCTGGGTACCTGTTTAGGAAATGGATCTAAAGTGCGCGCGTGGCTCTCAATGGCCGGACGTTTGCGTCTTTGTTTCCGATCTGCTTTTGCGGCATCCTTTGCGCGAGATTTCTCCCGGCGGTCCTCCTCCGCATAATGGTCGCGGAGTTTTGCTAGAGCATCAGCACTGAGCAAATGTGCAGCACTATTCGTTGAGTCGGTACTCTGATGCTTTGAAGTTGTGGCGTCCTCCTGTTCCCATTCCTGCTCTCGTTTCCTTCGGCGATGTCGTCGAGCCGCCGCTGCCTCGACTTCTTCTGCCGCTCCTTGTCCACGGTCCCGGGGTCGAGACCTCCCAGCACGCGGCACCGGGCTCGCATCCTCATCACCAGTCATCCGCCGCCGCCGGCTGTCCCTCTCACGAGTTCCGCCAGATTTTCGCGGCGACACGGTGGGGGATTTCTTTGGGGTTGACTGCTCCCTCCGTCTGCGCTCCGGCCGGCGGGTGTAGACATCCACAATCTCATTGTTAAGGTCTCCATCGTCATTATCGTGAGATTCGTAGGGCGGTGAGTTGGTCCGAGCACGGCGATATCCGTCGTACTTGTAGCGCCGGTTGCGTGGGCTATTGTCAAAGTCCTCGTTGTCCTCGGAGTCATCGGTTTGGCGTCGTGCGCGGGGATGTGGACGGCGGTGCCGCTCGGGGTCGCGACCATACCGGTCCCGACTGCGGGAGTGACTGGGCATGTAATTTGAGTCTGGAGCAGTGGAATGGCTGAAGAAGGAGAATACAAGGAAAGCGGATATGGGTGTGACAGCAGGATGGTTGGAATGCTGCCTGCTGCTGAGCTGAAGCCTTCAGACCTAACCGGGAGGAATGCGGTCGGGCATTAGGCTTGGGGGAAGGAAGGGAGAGAGGGATGGGGAAATAGTTGAATAATCAGAAGGAAAAGAGCGCCATCCTGAGAAGCGAGGGAAATGCCAAGCAGGCCAATCTTGTTGAGCAACAGGGCTTGGAACTTGGGAGGTTTGTTGATGTCTTGGATGGTGTCCCAGTTAGCCCGATCGGGATAGTTTATTTGTTACCTGTTTAGGACTAGTCCCATATTTGTGTAGAGCGCCCGATTGGGATAGTGCGATTTCTGTCTTGGCGCGGAGGAAAGATCTTCCCGCTCCTTGCCTCTGTACATTATTATGTACATTATTATGAACTATCCTTGCTGAGCTCTTCTCATTATTTCCATTCGCCGCAAATCCCCGCGGGCCGCGGGCGCTGGATGCCCGTTGGTTCGTTTGCGTTGATTGGCTCGATTACAGCTATCTTATCGTCATGCACAGTCAGTTCCCTCGATTCTCTCCTCATACCCCACAAAAAAGAACACGAAAAGAACAAAAGAAGTGCCGGATTTAAAGTATGAATAATAGCAATGACAGTATTAAAGAGGATAATCTCGGGGGGCTCGTATATACATACCAGCTGAAAGAATAATAATGCTCCCAGCTTAACAAACCTTTCTATCTACATCTCTAACAATGGCAGCAGTCACACTCTTCAAGTGCCCTTCCTCCTCCCCCGCAGACACTACCCCGCTCTCCCTCTTGGAGCAAGAGGGATACGACGCCAGCGATGTGGTGGCGGTAGTCGGCAAAACAGAAGGGAACGGATGTGTCAACGACTTCTCGCGAACCCTCAGCAGCCATGTTTGGGAATCCAAAACCCCTCCTTCCACTGTTACTGTCTTCTCTGGCGGTACCGAGGGCGTCCTCTCCCCGCATGTCACCTTCCTCGTCCGCGAGAAGCACCGAACGGGTCTCATCGCATGCTCGGGGCAAACCCGGGACTTTATGCCAGATGAAGTCGGGACGGAGGTTCAAGCCCGGGAGGTATCCAGTACCATATCACAGATAATAGCCGACGCGGGGATCCAGAAGGATGCCGTTCACCTGGTCCTGATCAAATGCCCACTGTTGACATCTACGGATATTGAGCGGATCCGGACGGAGGGGAAAACACCGATCACCGTGGATACGTATGACTCGATGGCCGTGTCCAGATATGCGAGTGCTGTGGGTATTGCTCTTGCCCTAGGGGAGATCACAGGGGACAGAGTATCTGCAGCGCTGGGTTTAGAGCAGACGCCCATCTGGAGCTCCCGCGCGAGTTGTAGCTCCGGGGCAGAGCTGAAGAACTGCCATATTATGGTCCTGGCGGCGGATCCTCTGGAAACACAGGGTCGATTACGAGCAAAGTCGGGCTATATGAAGGACGCTATGGACGCGAAGGTGCTGTTGGATATGTTGCAGGAAATCAGTGAGGAGAAGGGTAAAGTCGTCCAGGTTTTTGCCAAGGCAGAGGCCGATCCGAGTGGGCAGATCCGGGGATTACGCCATACAATGAACACAGACAGTGATATTCACAGCACGCGACATGCTCGGGCCGCAGTGGGAGGTCTTGTGGCGGGCTTGGTGGGAGATTCGGCGCTCTATATCAGCGGAGGAGGGGAGGGGCAGGGTCCCCCAGGAGGCGGCAGTCTTTGTATTGTTTACTCTGTATAAGTAATCTAGATATATATAGCTTAATGCAATAAAATCCTTTATAACGATATATAAGAAGATAAAAGTAAAAAAAGGAATGCAAAGTTATAGCTCAGATCTTTTCTTATTATATTTTTTATCCTTAGATATTAGGAGCTGACACAACCAGCTAGGCCCCATTAGAACTTTGATTGATTTATGATATCTTCGGTGACGGACCGGAATACTTAGCGTAGAGTAATGGACTTCGAAAATACTGAGTTTTAATACAAGAACATCATGATAGCTGCAGACTCTTCTTATCCATGTTGATAGCGCTGCGGGGCATGAAATTAGTGTGAGGGGATTTCACCGCGCCGGCGCTCGGCACGCCCTGGGCCCATTCTTATCGGAGCTGAATAGTATCCTGTTACTTATTATTATACCCTCTGCACCAAATAAACGCGTTAAGGCTTGCTATAAGGAGTTGCTTAAGTAGAACCCCTGTGTCGCAGAGCAATTTGAACCCTGCTTTTCTTCTTTCTCCTTCCTATTTCCTTATACACTGCCGCTTCCTTCATTTCCACTGATACACTGATACAATGGGCTCACTAGAAGCGCCTCCGATGGAGCTACATAGCCTCGAGATCACTACCTTACGAGGGTCATACATTAACGGGAAGATGACACCAAACGACATTGTCAACCAAGTATACGACCGCATCGAATCGTATCCCGACAAAGCGGTTTGGATCCATCTAATCCCCAGGCAAGAAGCCCTGGAAGCAGCCACGCTTTTGGCCACGAAATACTCAGATAAATCACAACTCCCTCCACTGTATGGTGTCCCCTTCTCGGTCAAAGATTCTATAGATATTGCCGGACTTCCCACCACAGTCGCCTGTCCCGCATTTGCCTACACTCCCGATAAAACCGCCCCCGTGGTGCAAAGGGTTTTGGATGCAGGCGCAATTCTCATCGGCAAGGTCAACCTTGACCAATTCGCAACGGGCCTCGTTGGACACCGCTCCCCCTATGGAACCCCTCGCTGTGTTTTTGACTCCGATTACATCTCTGGAGGCAGCTCTTCGGGGTCTGCTGTTAGCGTCGGCTCTGGGCAAGTTTCATTCTCAATCGGCACGGACACGGCAGGGAGCACACGGGTTCCAGCAGCGCTGAACGGTCTAGTTGGGTTAAAACCAACACTGGGAACCATCAGCACGGTGGGCCTAATCCCAGCCTGCAAGACTGCCGACTGCATCACGGTCCTCAGTCAATCCATGGAGGACGCGCGAGAAGCCTGGAAGGTTATGAAGGGGTATGATGAGGAAGATTCCTATTCTCGCCCGTCGCTCCCAATCCTACCCACTTTCCCAGTAACCCCGAAGTTTGGGATCCCGCCAGCAGCTGCGCTGTCAGTCCTCGCGGCCCCATACGCAGCACTCTTCTCGCAATGCATCAATACACTCACCGGGCCAGCATTCGGGCTCCAAATGTCTGATTTTAATTACGCCCCGTTCCAGGCTGCGAACGACATGTTATACGGTAGCTCCATTGTCGCGCAACGTCTTGTTGCCTTTGATGAACATCTCAAGAAATACGGCACGAGCAAGCTCCACCCGGTTACCAAGGCGATTTTTGACTCCTCTGCTGGGTTCGACGCCGTCAGGGCATATCAAGATATATTTGATCTGGCCCTGTACCAGCGTCAGGCTATGAGGCAGTTCCTAGATAATATTGATGTGCTGGTGGTTCCGTCGACCGTCACCCATTTTACAGTGGCAGAGATCGACGCGGATCCGATCGCAAGAAATAAGATGCTGGGGAGCTTCACGCATTTTGTGAACCTGCTGGACCTGTGTGCGGTGGCCATCCCAACGGGCCGTTGGAGAAACCCGAAGGGGAATCTGATGCCATTTGGAATTACATTGATTGGACAGGCAGGGCGAGATGTTGAGTTGATGGCATTGGGGGAGAGGATAATGGAGTATACCAGTTTGCATCCCATGTTATATGAGTAATAGTTTATCAATAATATATAAATCTTGGAAAAACTAATCTATTATCGACAAAAATAGTTTTAAGCGCTCCTTAGCTGGCAATTGGTTCGAAGCGAGGTGCACCCCTGGCCGCTGCAAAATTTGCCGCGGCAGATTGTGAGCGAAGAGGAAAAGGGTGGAGGGTGGAGCATACTTCGACCATCTTGTTATCATTCTGCCTCACACCTTTTCTTTACTGGTCAACTTACCGTTCCTAAACGAGGACCTTAGATGGAAAATATATGGTTTCGATGGATATTTGGCTCCATCCACGCCAAAAACCAGCTTTGTGGATAGCCTCACCCACGTCCGGATACGCCAAGAAGCCAAGGCTTGGGAAGGACCCTGGGGGCAACAAAACCACACCGGAACTCACTGCAGATTGCTTGGCAGGATGTACCTTGGGAGTTAGTGATAATTTGAAAAATCTACCCTCCCACTGGTAATAAGACCTTAGGGGGGCGCTTGGAATTATCATGATTCAGAGTCCGGGATACCTTGGGGGCGGCGGAATTAAATATCTTCAGAATCTTCCTCCTTTCTCGCTTCAAGCCATCAAACCCGCATTCCTCATTCCTCCTGGACTCGACGTCCGATTCCGCGAGTAAAGAAAGATGAGAGTGACTATGAGGATCGTGCCCCTCCTCTTCCTTGTCAGCATCGCTTACGCAGCGTCCGTCACTGACTGCCATCAACATGGTGACGACGTTTACTGTATTGATGAAGATGGCGATGAAGTTCAAGTCGTTTTAACAGCAACTCCAACTGGGGAGCTTCCGGCCCAGTATACCGGTTGCCATTCTCACGGCGGTGAACAGTGAGTGGAATACCATGGCTCCCGCGACCCTCTTTACCTTTTCAGCTAATAAGATAGATACTGTGTTGATCCGGAGGGTAATGATGTTCAGATCCTAGAGGAAGGACAAGAGGCAAGCGATGACCATGACCACGAAAGCGAGTCATCTACCGCAAGCGAAGAGG
Source organism: Aspergillus biplanus (assembly GCA_027569045.1). Classification (NCBI taxonomy): domain Eukaryota; kingdom Fungi; phylum Ascomycota; class Eurotiomycetes; order Eurotiales; family Aspergillaceae; genus Aspergillus; species Aspergillus biplanus. The sequence goes on along the minus strand of JAPDEJ010000010.1, from coordinate 994,487 downwards.
AAGAAGAAAATGAGCAAGAATTGAACTGTCACTTCCACGCAGGCGTGGAGTATGCCTCCCTTTCCAACCCTCTGCTGTCTCTAAGATGAGCCAATCCCTAATCCTTGCTTGCAGACATTGCGTAGGAGCTGGCGGAGAAAGCGAAAGCAGTACTGCATCCTGTGGGATCCAAACGCGCGACTATGATGTCCCTCTTCGGATAGGAAGCATCTTTATTGTTCTTGTCACCAGCGCTATCGGAGTTTTCCTCCCACTGGTGCTGGTAAAACTTCCATTCGCTGCCCTGAATGTCTGGTTGTCAACTGTGATCAAACAATTTGGCACTGGAGTTATTATCTCGACTGCCTTTATCCATGTATGTAGCCGAAGAGAACCACCCTCTGCTCACCCTCAGATAACACTGACCCAAATAGCTCTACACTCACGCCAACCTCATGTTCACCAACGACTGCCTGGGCGAGATTGGCTATGAAGGCACCACCTCCGCTATTGTCATGGCCGGTGTCTTTCTCTCCTTCCTAACTGAATATATCGGTCATCGCATTATTCTCGCAAGGTCTTGCTCCTCCACATGCCCTCCCCAGGCCGAGAACGAGTCTAGCATCGGCAAGTCCTCGGAAAACGATGACTCCCAGCTGGAAAGCCGCCATCAGACCCTCGCCCAACTCAGTCACCACCATGGCGCCCCCCTCAACCCCACAAACCCCAACACCAAGCTCTCCGTCATCGTCATGGAAGCCGGTATTATCTTCCACAGCATCCTCATCGGCCTCACCCTCGTCGTAGCCGGCGACTCCTTCTACCGCACACTCCTCGTGGTCATCGTTTTCCATCAATTCTTCGAGGCCCTCGCGCTTGGTGCCCGCATCGCCCTCCTTCCGGGCCGTTTCTTCCCTAGCAAAGCTATCATGGCAACAACATTCGCACTTGTCACCCCAATTGGAATGGCGATCGGTCTAGGTGTGCTTCATACCTTCAACGGTAGCGAGCGAAGCACACTGCTTGCCCTAGGAACCCTAGATGCGCTCTCAGCCGGAATCCTAGTCTGGGTTGGTGTGGTAGACATGTGGGCCCGTGACTGGGTGATTGAGGGAGGCGAGTTAATGAATGCGCCCATCGGCCGGGTTGCTGCCGGGGGATTCTCAATGCTGGCAGGAATGGCTTTGATGGGATTATTGGGCAAATGGGCGTAAACAAAACATATGCCCGTATTTTGTAAGACTTTATTTTAAATTTACTTGATAGATTAGTATTAATCAATGATATGGTCAGGATACCCAGTGATCACTCAAGACACAAAAAGAGAAGACAGAAATTATTGATACTCGGTGATGGCCCGGCCGCACGTGACTAAAACAAGAAGATCCCGCTAGGCCAGATACAGAACTTGTGAGGCGGCAGCCTGAGAAGTTCCGCAAACGACGTCATCGGCTGTCGGCAGTCTGTTATATATTGCGAGTATTTCCAGGATGCAACACCAAACTAATCCCTTTCTTCCAACTTGATGAAGAAACACTCTCGCATTTTTTTAAATATATTCCAATCTAAGAGCCTGAGATCTTTTCATAGGTACCCTCCTAAAACCATGCCTCTCGTCGTCCCTGGTGTCAACAACGTGAAGGGTGATAAAAGGGACTGGACTAATCTACTGGTGGGGAAGAAGATCACTGAATCTACAAGCGACGAAGTGGTTTGTTGCTACCTTTTATCCCCCCTCCCCCATCTAACTTGGTACAAAATGGTAAGCTTCCTTTACTAATACATGCACTCCAGTCGTTCGCGAAGAAAGACCTTCCGAGTTCTCATCGTATTGTCAAGCCCGGGGAAATGCAAACCATGGACCATCGGCCGGACAGGTAAGTATAGTTATGCTGATAACTATACTTGTGTCTTTATTCCACCAAGTACTGATACCCATTTTGCATCACAGGCTAAATATTCACCTCGATGAGAATGACAATGTTCGCCACGTCAACTATGGTTAGGCATTGAAGGAACTGGTAACGACGCCGGATATTAACCAACACCTTCATGGTTATGAAATGGAAATTTTCAAGTTACTTCGCTGCTTTCTATATAATATATAACCATGAAATTGGTTTTGTCGGTAATGAAAGGATAATAAAGGGAACCAGACCTGGAACATTAAGCCTTCCATCTCAGAAGAGTCAGAGAGTGCTTAGGGAATACATATGCACCCTGTGCGGTCCAGGTGCTCTCAACAATTCCAACCTCCTCTTTACCCTGCATGTTGTTCACGTAAGGGTTCTCACCAGTGATGGTGAATACAGAAACTTCACCGCTGGGGCCATCAATCTTAGCCTCCATAGCCTTTTCTTCGTGGATATTAATCACAACAACATTCACGTATCCATCTTCTCCGAGGGTAGCGCTGACATCTAGATAAGGGGTTTCCTTGACGCTGCGCACCCACTTAGGAGAGGTCTCGCCCTCCCAAGCAGCGCCTGAAACATGGGCACTGATGGTCCATCCTCGCATATACCTAGAAAAGAGGTACAATGGCCACCAGGTAGTTTGCTTAGTGATTCCCTCCTTAGAAGTCATGAGCGGAGAGATGACATTAACTGTCTGTGCAATACACGCCATTCCAAGGTCCTTGCTCTTGCGGACAAAGACATTAAGGTAAGCACCCACGGCCAAGGCGTCCGACAGGGTATAGCACTCCTCTGCTCCCTTGCTACCCTCCGCACGAATGGGATCCCAAACATTCCACTCATCGAAGCAGATGGTGGGGCGCAGCTGGTCGTAAGGAACTCCGTTTTCAATTCTTGCAAGATCAATTAGGGAAGATGTGATTTCAATAGCACGCTCTGCGGCCAAGGGAGCGGTGGCATTGGGCAAGTGAGAAGATGAAGCTGTGTAAAGATGGATGCTGTGCATGTCAATAAGAGGCACCGCACTGGTTGACAATGGAGAGTTAACGGGGAGCATTGTCTGCTTCAGAGTATAGTAGTCCCATGATGCTGTGCCGTCCTGACCGCAAAGAACCAGCACCAGGCTAGGGTCAAGGAGCTTAAGAGCTATGAAAGGCTGTCAGCAAACTCACGAAATCACCGAAATCTTGCAAGGAAATGAGGTCGACTCACCCTTTGCCCACTGGTAAGCCTTGTGAGCGTAATCCTCCTTGGTCATCTGTTCTACTTGCCACGGACCCCAACATTCGTTTCCAAGGGCCCAGTATTTAACCTATAAAAGGCAACTTTAGCATATATCACCCGTGACACGGCAGATATCAAAGGTACGAGGGTAATACGAACGTTGTATGGCTCCTCTCTGCCATTCTTCCGTCGAAGGTTGGCGTAGTAGGTGTCCCTGGTTCCATTACAGTATTCAACCCACGCCAAAGCTAATAGATTGAGTTAGATAGGGGCACTTTTGCGATACAATTCCGGGAGAACGTAGATATTCACCTTCATCAAGAGTACCTAATTATTTCAATTAGAAACGTTCAAATCCTCAAGCAAGCAGTGGATCAACATACCAGTGCCAAAATTCAGACAGAAATAGGGCTCAGTTCCAAGAACCTCGCACCACTTCAAAAACTCATCAGTTCCAAACTGGTTGGTCTCTGTTCCAAGCCAGGCCAGCTCGGGTCTAGGTATCGATCAGTGCTGCTTTTTTATATATCTATCAGGGTACAAGGAACGGGGCCATCATACCTTGATGGGCGCTGGTCTTTCGGGCCGACACCATCAATCCAGTGATATGTTGCCATGAAGTTACCACCAGGGTAGCGAACAACTGGGATATCAAGGGTTTTTAGAGCTTCCAGCACATCTTTTCTAAATCCATTCTCATCCGACAACGGATTTCCAGGATCATAGATACCCCCGTAGATGCAGCGGCCCATGTGTCTGCAGAAATGGGTTAGCGAAACTATCTTTTAGGAGGGACGCTTTGGGCAACCGGAAGCCTACTCTGTGAATCCTGCATAGATATTAGGGTTGATTTTCGAAATGCGTCGGTCTGGGTGAATGGAAACGCTCGGCGCATCTTGGTCACTGAGCTTGGTGAAGGTAGTCATCGCGGCAACAAGAGCTCAGACCTCGAAAAAGACAGTAAGAGAAGGTTAATTGAGAACCGATTGGTAGTCTAAAAAAAATTAAAAGAAAGAGCAAGGGCTGAGTGACTATAATCTGTGAGCTTGAGGCGACAGGACAGCTAATATTAATGCTGGCAAACTTCCCGGATCAACCATGATAAATCCGGCAAATCCCCTGCGGGGTTTATTCCAGGCTTGGGAACAAGGAGATTAAATCATACCGACCAGAATGACCACGGCACCATTTCTGCTGGCGTTGAAACCGAGGCCAGACTACGAGATATTCCGTCAATCAGCATGCAGGGTTTGATCAACGGCTTGTCTGATCTGGATTAGCGGTCGCCTAGTCCACCATCGTGGGAAAGCAGGAGAATCTCCGAACTGTTCCAAAGGCTCAACCCCCCCGAACCTTCCAAGTTCCGATCCCAGAACTCTCCCGGGTAAGGACGGAATTCACGTTTGCATGCTGGTTTTATCTTGGAGCTATGTACCCTCGAACGAGGATGTTGCACAGGGCACAGGGTGGATCGTGGACTCGGGAAGCGATGTGTCCAACCCCATCAAGCCTCGCTTATCTCGACTTTTTCAGTTTTCGGACCCTTACAAGCCTGGGTATTATTAGAAGCCTGAACCTGGTCTTCCTAATAGAGACGATCTCGTGAGATAAGCTTAGGTGCCTCTCTTACTACTACCTGATATGCTCAGGGTTAAAACTTAAATAAGCTGCTAAAGAGTAAAAAGAATAGTAAATATATTTCTTCGTCCTATGCTCTTAATATAACGCTAGAAATAGATTATTTTTGTTCTTAACTAGTTAGGTGAAAAATCTGATATGCCCTCCCACAGATGGAGGAATCTGTCATGCTCCCGGGCCTGTGAAGAACTATACCCGAATCCGAGATCTCCTCGATGGCGCCCGCCGTATGGAGATGGGTCCACAGGAGACATTCTTTCACAATCCTCTCCCGCCTCGTGGTAACAAGCTCCCTGGCACCGATTCTTTGCTGGAGGCATTCTCAATGTTTGTGCGCCAGTAGGAAGTATGTAGGCTGCCCCAACCAACCGTATACTCCAAAGAGGATTAAAAGGAGAGTCGGATTAGACCCTTGGACTGATCTTTTCAGGTCCACAAAGGCGAGGGGACACTATAGAAGCATACAGATAAGAGTAGAGGGGGGCGTGAAGAAAGTTGAATAAGGTGAGTTTGAACTCTTCTGTAGTTTGTTGAATCTTTTCTTTGTATAACTTGATTCGCGCCTATTTAGGCGTTTCTTTGTACCTAAGACTTTGGGATATCAAGTGCCTACTTTGTTAAAGAGACAACCAAGTACGTAGCCAGAATTCTACTCAATAAGCTGAATTATGTCAATGGAAGTGTGTTATTTGATTGATTAACAAGGGGGCATAAACAAGTCTGCTCTATAATAGGAAAGTAGGCTATAGGCAATTAAGGAAGAAAGAGAAATCCAAAGGATCGAAAGGTATATTCAAGGAGTCTATTAAAAGGGAAAGAAATTTCTTAGGCATATCTCTACAGTACAAAAAAAATGAAACAAAACTGGCTTAAAATCACTAGTAACTTCGTGGCAGCCCAAGAACCTTCTCACTCACGAAGTTGAGGACCATCTCGCGACTAACTGGGGCGATCCGAGGCACCAGGCACTCTCTTAACCAACGCTCCACATCGTACTCCATGGCATATCCCATTCCACCGTGTGTGAGGACAGCGCGTTCACAGGCTGTGAAGGCCGCCTCTGCAGCCATGTACTTGGCGCTGTTGGCCGCCACACCCACTGAGTGTGCAGGGATCGATTGATCCTTTTGTGATGCATCATACAAACGGGCTGCGTGGTAGGTTGCCAACTTGGCTGCCTCAAGTTTCATATAGGCATCTGCCAGCGGATGCGCGATTGCCTGATTTTTCCCAATTGGCCGCCCGAAGACCACTCGTTCATTCGCGTAGGCAGCTGCCCGCTCCAGCGCAGCATAGCCCAAGCCCAGCGCCTCGCCCGCCAGCAGACAGCGCTCTGCATTCATTCCGTGGAGCACAATACGGAACCCTTCATTTTCACGCCCAATCAATGTCGACCGGTCAATCGCGTACTTGTCAAAAAAGACCTCATTGGCATCCACTGCACGTCCACCCATCTTCTTGATCCGCTTCAGCTCCAGCCCTGCCTGGTCTTTGTTGAGGTCGATACAGAAGAGCGATAGCCCCTGTCCTGGTTTCTGGACCTCCTCACGTGGCGTCGTGCGCGCCAGCAGGATCATCTTGGATGCGACTTGGGCGCAGGTAATCCAGATCTTCTGCCCCGTGACTGAGTATCCGGAATCAGTTGCAGTGGCGCGTGTCTGGAGGTTTAGGGTGTCAAGTCCTGTGTTGGGTTCTGTGACGCCGAAGCACGTGCGCCAGGTGCCGTTGATGATGTTAGGGATAGTCTCGCTGACTTGCTCTTTAGATCCGAAACGAGAAAGCGGTTGTGTTGCGTAGACATTGGCATGGATGGACTGGGCACCTGCCATTCCAGCACCAGACTGGGCGATGGTCTGCATCATCATTGTTGCCTCGGAGATACCTAAAAATTAAGCAATTAGCTAACTATATTATCTTGAATTTATAGGGGTGGAATAATATCTTACCAAGTCCAGCTCCTCCTAGCTCCTCCGGAAGGGCAATACCCAACCATCCATCCTTAGCCAGTGCGGCGTGGAACTCCTTGGGATCACGCTCCTGCTGATCCCGTTCCTGCCAGTAGGTATTGGGGAAACGAGAGCAAATGGCCGAGATGGCGTCGCGGACAGTCAATTGCTCATCAGTGAAGCCAGTCAATTCCATCAGCGGGCGGGCCGAGGAGGAGGAAAAGTGACGACGGCTGGCTCGGGGGAGCCTCGAAGATCGGAGGAGACGGAACATCGCGCAATCAAAGTTGATTTTCAACTTCTGTCAGCCTGTTCAATATTATTGGTATTATAATTATTGGTATTCCTCTGAGCGAGAGAAGGGGGCATCAAGTGCTCTTTATTTAAACCTGACAGAAGGAAATCTCCCCGCATGACCAGGCATATAACCGAGTAGCCGTTCTGCAGCTTCCGCCTTAAAGCCGTCTCAACCGGTCACTCTCTTCTCTTCCCCTCATCCTCCACACTCCTGTGAAGATTGAGGTATCCCCGGCTATTTCTTGCTATTAATAATTAATTGCGTCGCCCAAAGGTAGCCTATGAGCTTGGGGCTACTTTTTACTTCCGGTTACACTTACTTTCCTTTCCCAAGGAAGCGAAGCGACTCGGGGGCTCGGTGTCTTTGTGTGGGTACTGATTGGCTGCCAGCCTGCCACCCAGATCCAAGCTCTGGAACTTAATTGCTGACGCAGTGCTTATTTTCCTCAGGTATCAAACTTTCCTCTTTTCTGCACTTAATTGACAGAAATTTCTCTTGTCTGGATATTTACACAAGTAGCTCTCATGGCATGGTACCTACCGGACCTGGGTTGCTGAAGTGGGCTTCTACGCTCCATGTCACTGGAAGGCGTCATGTTGGAAAAAGGCGCTGTTATTGCCACAATCCGGCATGCTACAAGGTAAAGTATTTAACTCCAGGATCTCTTCTTTTCAAATTAGCTCCTCTTTTAAACGCCTCTTTCTTCTTTTATCTTAATATACATATTAGTATTTTCTAACTTTTTAATCCCTTCTCATCCGTACAGACCTCAGGCAGATGTCGTCCCGAAGCCCAATCTACTTCAACCGATCCCAGTCTCGGGACAAATCAAACTTTCAGCCAGTAGAAGGCCTACTCCAGTTTCACCAGTCACTTACCGGTTATGAACCCACGCCACTTGTTCCCCTACCGTCTCTTGCAAAGGATCTTGGGGTTCGCGCCGTTCTCGTCAAAGATGAGAGTAATCGATTTGGACTCCCCGCATTTAAGGTCTTGGGTGCGTCTTGGGGATGCTATCGAGCGATCGCAGCCCATATTGGGCTCCCCACGACAGTTAGCTTGGAAGTGATGTCAACCCAGGCTAGGGAAAGATCGTTGACGCTGTTCTCGGCAACAAAGGGGAATCATGGTAGGGCCGTTGCTTTCATGGCTAAGACCTTGGGCATTGAATCCAATATTTTCGTTTCCAAATCCATGGACCAGCCCACCCAGTCCCGTATTAAGCAGGAGGGGGCGCAAATAACAACAATCAATGGTGATTATGACTGTGCTGTCGGAGCAGCCGTGGAGGCATCCCGGAAAGTCGATGGCGGTATCCTCATTCAAGACACGGCATTCGAAGGGTACGAGGACGTCCCCACATGGATCGTCGAAGGATATTCCACTATGATGGCTGAAATTGAAACACAAACGGCACAGCTTGGTCTCCCCAGCTCCGTCATGATCACACCGGTGGGGGTGGGCAGTCTTGCTAACACAGTCGCAACTTTCTGTAAATCACAGGAACCTCCTATTTCAGTGGTGGCAGTTGAACCGGATACCGCTGCTTGTCTGCAGCAGAGCTTGCTTGCAGGGAAATTGACCCCAATAAAAACCTCCTCTACTATTATGGACGGCATGGACTGTGGGACCGTATCCACAACGGCCTGGCCGAATCTGAAGAATTTCGTCGATGTTAGCATCACGGTGTCCTGCTACGAAAGCCACCAGGCTGTTGAGTACTTAGCCGCTCAATCGATCACGGCCGGGCCCTGTGGCGCTGCGTCGCTCGCAGCATTACGCCGACTTGCGAGTGTGAAAACAACCGAATCCCCTCTCAACAAGGACTCTGTCGTGGTTCTCCTAAGTACCGAGGGCCCCCGAAAATACCCAACTCCATTCGATGTTTCGGATGATGGGGTCGTGGAGTTGACTAGAACCCTAACGCAAATTAATTCGTCCAATCCCACCCTATCTCTCACGGATGGAGCAGGCGAAACACAGATTTGCGACTATCTCGAAGCATGGCTCACACATCGCGGAATTGAACGCCACCGGGTGGAAACTGTCCCGGGACGGCCGTCAGTGGTAGGAGTTCTCCGGGGAACAGGTGGCGGAAAGTCTTTAATGTTTAATGGACATATCGATACGGTAAGTCTCACAACATACGAGAAGGACCCTCTCTCGGGAATGCTGGGTACAAGAAATGGTCAAGAAGTTGTGCTTGGGAGAGGATGTCTCGATATGAAAGGAGGACTTGCTGCAGCTCTGGCATCTATATCTGCTCTCAAGACAAGCGGATACCCTTTGAAGGGAGATTTAATTCTGGCAGCGGTTTCAGATGAAGAAGATGCTTCACAGGGGACTCAAGACATAATTGCTGCCGGTTGGAGGGCGGATGCTGCGGTCGTGCCTGAGCCTACAAATGGAGTGATCGCTCATGCCCATAAGGGATTTGTATGGGTCGAGGTGGACATACTAGGAGTAGCTGCCCATGGCTCTAACCATCGTGAAGGGGTCGATGCCATTCTTCACGCTGGGTGGTTTTTGCGAGCCCTGGAGCAGTACCAGCAGGGGCTACCTGCTGATGATATTCTCGGCCCGGCAACCCTCCATTGTGGGCTGATACAGGGGGGTGAAGAGGCATCTTCCTACCCGGCAAAGTGCACTGTAACTGTGGAATTCCGGACAATTCCTGGTTTCACTCAAGATAAGGTATTGGGCGACATTCGGACGCTACTACTGGACATTGGGAGGGAAAACCCGCGATTTAAATTTGCGAAGCCCCGTGCGACTATGGACCGACCGGCTTATAAACTTGAATCTACCCACCCTCTTGTTGCGAAAGTTGCGGACTGTGCAACTGAAACTATGGGGAGCCGTCCTTCTGTGCAAAGTGTGCCATTCTGGTGTGATGCTGCGCTGCTGAGTGCGGCAGGGATACCTGCAGTGGTTTTTGGGCCTTCGGGAGCCGGCCTTCATGGGAAAGAAGAATGGGTGGAGGTGGAGAGCCTAGAGCAATTCCAAGAGATGTTTGTAAAATTAGCCCGCGAGTTTTGCGGATGATGGTGAGATTTGTGTAAAAACAACTATCTCGGCGTCAATCGAAATCTTGAAATTTCTCCACGGAACCACGTTCAATGAGGACCTCCTTAAAATAAGTGCAAGCGATCTTCTCAATAAGGTACTCCTGCAACCGATATATACACCTCGTGGCCCATAATTATACAGTCATGTTAAAACCCACGCCAATTCGTGCCAATTTTTTCCAACAACTTATCCTTTAGCTTAATATCCTGGGCTGGAATATCGTCCCACCGTGTTCTAACTAAAAGGCTGACAAACGGATCATCTTTTTCATCTGCATATTTTAAAGCAGCATGGAACTGATTGGGAAGAACTGGCCAGGGAATAGGAAACCTATAATACTGGACCCGAACGTGTAAGCCCAATAAAAACTCAAAAGTTGCGAAGTTGCGATCACGTATCACCTGTCGGAGGGTACGACTAGCTCGGGGATACGAATCATCCTCGTCTATGTTCGCCCGCGTCGAGAGAAGCTCGAGAAATTCCCGTTTGGAATCGGTCCACGGCGGGCAGAGCAGCTTATCTGGCAATTGAGAGCCTTCGCAGATGGGAAGCTCGAAAACCCCCCTGTATGGTTCAGCCATGCCGGGCTCGCAAAGACGGATCGCACCCAAATTAAACCACACAGCGAGGTGGTAGTCGACACTCGGTTCGCTAGCTTCGGACTCAGGAATCTTAGCCCGGAGTCGGAGAGTCAAATCCCCTTTACCACGACAACCTTTCGGGGCTTTGTCATAGCCTTCCAGCTTCTCGAAGTAACTTCGAATATTGGAGAGAGCATCGCTCTCCTCCTCCAAGGATTCCAAACCTTGGCATCTTGTGCGAATCACATTCTCGATGAGGTCCCTTTGGCACTCACGTATGAGAGGAAGCGTACACCATTGACACCGGAGGATCAAAGTCCGGAGGTTCTTTCTGGTCTCTCCATCCAACTTTTGAATATCAACCTGAGGGGGGAGGAGTTTCAAGGTAGATAAGGGCACTTCCCGGTCCTTATCAGTACAGCTAAACAGGAGCTGAATGAGCCATTTATAGATGGTGGGGTTGGAAAGTGCTCTGGCAATATGCACGGAGACGCGAGGGAGGTTGATCTCAAGAGAATAGAGGAAAATATGCTCAATGATTTCCACTGGTAGACATTCAAGCCGTGACTTAGTTCTAACCAGGAGTCGCTCTTGAACCATTGGACTGGACTGGCTCCAAGAATTGAGCTGGGCGGGGAGGTGAGAATACGTTCATGCGGCTCTTCCAGGGATTTATGGTATTTGATTTGTTTTCGGCGGGATATTAACAGCGGAAAGTACTATTCCTCAATAGTCATTGCCTTTATCCCCCAGATAGGGCCGCTGTTCCTGATCCCTCCGTGTCCAGTCATTTGTGGGGGAGAATGGATTGGTTCATCCAGCTCCGCGGCGCTAATAAAATAGGGAGCTGGAACGGGAGAATATATTTCCGATAGGTAGTGCTTCTTGGGAAAGGAGAAGCAGCCATCCCACCCGATTATGACTAGCTTTCCGATTCAACTTGGCATGTATTGCAGGTTTCCTACTTTTGTTTTACAATGAGAATTACATACTTATCTCGATAGAGGGTTATGTAGGGAGGGCTGTTAGACTAACTGAATGGGAAAAAAAAAGAGCATTAGACCCTACTAGCTTGACTAGACATCTAGTTTGTCAGAAATATATTCCCAAGAAGCTTGTCAATACGCTCATCATTTACCTAGACTTTTTAGTATGGTAACCGTGAAGAAATCTGACCGCGAGGCTAATTAATTGAGAGTAGTGACTACTTGTGGCGTATCTTAGGATTATTCAGTAGGATTTTGCCGTGAATAAATCCTCTTACGCTATTACTTAGCAAGCAATCTTCACCATCAACTAACTCTGAAGCTGCAATAGTTTGCTCAATGCAAAATCCTTGATGAAGCGCATATCGCCTTGTTGTACCAGCATTTCCACCACTTGACAGCGGCGGTGTGATCCACCCAGGACCACTCCCCTCGCTGAATGTAGTATGCCCAGGATGTTCTCTCCGTCTGAAGTAAGGTGTTGTAATACTTCCCTCCATAACGTCGCCCGTAGTGTTCACGATCAGCACCTCGGCCAGGTCTTGTGGGGAGCTAATCCCCACCCGAAGCCGCGCTGCGGTATAATCCTCGCGGGCAGTGGTTTTATATGTGGTAAAAGCTGACGGCGTCGTAGGGTTTACATCCACATAGACGTGCCAAGGGCTGGATGTTGCTGTCATCATCGGAGGGGGGAGGAGGAGGCTTCGCAGGTTCATCGGGGCTGCTGGAGCGGCGTCCACCGTAAAATATCCATTATAGTCAATGACAATTCGAAGCCGCCAGGATTTTGTTTTATCGGGAATAAAGGCATCGAGATGCTGCTTAAACTGGGTCGAATCTTGTTGAAGAGAATGCGTCACACTCTTCCAATCAAAATGGCTTGCTGCATTTTGGAGTCGGTCCTGATGATATGGTAGGAGATAGTACGGTGTTTTAAGAGGGTCAGGGTAGGAGTCTGCCCCAATTTGGGAGACCAAATCCGGGAGAGCCGGATCGTATCGGAGTGAGGAGATGATTTGAAAGGAGGACATTGTGAATGGGTGCGGAGAATATCCGAGGTAGAAAAAATGCGAGGCATGGTGTAATTACCTATTGGCCTGAGGCCACAAAGTTCGGAAGCGCGGGGCGTAGTGGGGTTCACTATTCGAGTCGCTACTCAAAACGAACTATACTGCCACTGCTTTTTGCCTCGCCATCTCGCTCCATTTGCTGGCACCGAACATCAAACCACTATATTCAGAATAAATGAAGCAGATTAACCTGAAGACCCGAAGTAGGATTGGAAAGAGGAGCAGTATGGACCGCCATGAAGGCTTTATGGTGGCGTTTTCATTCCGGATGGAATGGAGGAGTTCTCGCACCACTACGAAGTATGTTACGTTTGAATAAATGGAATTTTTATTTGATTAAGTTATTAAGGTATGGATAACATGAAAATTTGCATTTATGAGGAATTACCTTTCTTATACTGCTCACAAGTCAAGAACTTATTCAGAAGGCACTGTGAATAGTCACAGGATATCTAAAATGGTGTTCCTGTTATTTTTTACTGCTGTAATTAAACTTGCCGAGTGGATTGTATCCCTGGAGACACCCTGGTCGGGATCACGGCAGGGGCTACGGCCCCGGAGGTGGCCTCGGGACCAAGCAAGTTGGATTAATTTCCCGAGTTTGGCGCTGGGGGACGGGGCGTGCAGTTGTCAGAAAGCCTACAGACCCCTAGCTATGTGCTGATGGAATGCAAGAGGTGGGAAGCCCTACAGGGGCAGATAATTGAGAAAATCACTACATATACATACCTAGGTTCAAAAGCCTCTTATTATAAAGACGTTATTTCACACCTGCAGGTGGCTTGTACATAGCTGGCGCAACTAGCCAGGCTCCATTAGGTTAATAGAACTTTGATTGGACACATAACTACATTCTATGTTGCATAATTGGCAGGTATTAGAAAGTATGTATGTGGGCGTACGGTGGCTGGACTTTTCTGGCAAGATCAAATTATTTGTTAGATCTGGAAATATATATCCTGTTCTAAATTGTATGTACAAAAAGGTAAATGTGGGTATTCTACCTAATAGATTTAAATTCACGAAAAAGACCACGCCTCTTTTGCTCTGCTTCTTACAGCTTTGGCTTGGCTGGCTCCTTCTTCGGGCGCACAGGGGCAGGAACATGCTCCTTCCACCGCGGATCAATCGTGGTCTTTTCCAGTTTAGATTTGCGATTCCACTGCTCTCGGAACATGGCTTCCTCCTCCCGCCATCTCTGCAGTTCCGCTCCCAGCCACTTACCAGCTGCACCAGCGCATTCTACGGGAGCCTCCTGGGCCAAGAGATGCCCAAAGTCCTTGAGAAAAACATCTTTCACCCTCCCTGCGCTGACGCCCCCGCTACCCCCGAGGCCTGTACCGGTATGGGCCAGCTTATCAGCCATCATAGTTGGGGAGCACATATCTGATTTCCCACCAAATATGTATAAGACGCTAGGTCGGAGGTGGGGGATCTGAGCAAACACACGAGACGGCTCTGGGCGGTAGAAGGGCCACGAGCCCATATGGTCTGGGTCGAGATCAGGATGGGTGATTTTATTAACAGGAACCGCGAAACCGGGTGGGCCGTCATAGTTAGGCCGCGAGAAGGTGAAGACCTCCTGGTGGAAGGTGGTGCGGAGGGTTACCGGTCGGTCCTCGTTACTTTTAGCGGTAGATTCATCCAGAGGGTAGACTGCAGTGGGGAGGTCGCGAAGTCCGTACTTGATCCAGCGATCAAGTACTCGAGGGTTCCAGGCTTGGTAGAACGGGTTCTTCTTAAAGCCCTCTGCGGCGGCTTTGCGGGAAGGCCAGCGATCCCGTCTGTAGGTGGAAAGTTGGGTTGTTTTAGCAATGGCGAGCTTCTGTTTGCCGAGGTCAGTGGCGTCGAGCTGGGTTGTTTGTCTTTGAATAACCGGGTCAAGGAGGACTAGTGTATGGATAAGGCGCGGGTGCATAAGACAGAGCTGGGCACTGTGGAATACTTCAGTAAGAGATATCTAGTGATTTCATGAAAAAGGGCCGGGTCTGCTTACAGGTGGCAGCCCCCCATACTATGTCCAACCCCAATGATTGGACGGGGCATTTCTTTCCGCTTAACATTCACAAGATGGAGGAGGTCTCGTGGATGATCGAACCAGCTGGCTGTTGGCGATCATTGTTAGTGCTATACTTGACCCCGTTAGGGAATGTAAGGGGACAAACGGTCATTCCCCAGGGCGTTTTCATTGACCACACTGCTCTGTCCCTGGTGTGCAACATCCGCCATCCAAATACTGCGAATTCGGAATCCATTTGTTTTCGAAACCGCGTGGATCTCTTCCCAAAGAGGTTCGTATAGTTCCTAGCAAAGGAGTTGTTAGCATTGAATGGCGCAGCAGTAGAGGGGAAGTGTAGCACAGTAAGGTTAGAAGCTTAAACTGAAACCTACCTTGGGGAAGCCGTTTGCATGCGCTGCAAGAATTGTGACATCCCCAGGCTGGGGATTTGGGTTGTCTAATGGCACATATTGCTTTACTGCTAGGTTCAATACATCTTCCTGTTCGTCCGCAGTGGCTCCGGGATACTCTCGGATATGCTGACAGGGAACAATATGCTCAACGACGCGAAATGAGCCTGAGGAAGACATGGTGACTGTATTATTTCTAGAGTTTAGAAAGGTATATCACTCAGAGACACCAGTTCTTTTAAACCAAAGTTCGGAATTTTAAAGAGAATGGGGGGTTTGTTCCGCCTGGGGAGTCGGAAGCATCCGAAGAAGCGCTTGCCGAGATGCAGGGGATGAGCCGAGGCTGGCACTAGCCAATAATAGGTGGCATTCTCGAATGCTCCCAACCTGAAAGTTTTGGGGATGAGGGCTGGTATTCGATCGATTAGAAGGGATAAGGATATCTTAGGGACAATTTAATAATATGAAATACAAAGCATTATTTTGGCCTTTTCGAGGCTAAAATAACCGCTACGCCAAAAAGGCCACCAGACAACCAAGTTGGTCATCGCAGGTCTTGAACGGTTGATTTTCGGTGTTTTCACAGGCTGATACACCCCTTGAGGAAAAAACAACTATTTCGGCGTGGATCAAATTTTGAAATTTCTCCACAAAACCACCCTCTTTTGGTCTGGGTGCGGAGGCCAGTTCACCAGCTAGCTTGGCTTTTTGCTCGACGTCTTTATTATTGCCTGGGGCCCCTTCGTGGCAAGGGAGCCATGAGGCGGATAGCTTGCCCGCGGGTTCTGGCTTGGTTCAATTATTTGACAATGCTGGAAAGAATGTACTGGCCAGACGATCATCGTGGCTCAGCGCAGACCTGTATTGTATTACAGCCTGGTTGTTGGTTATAACCACAGTATCCTTTGGAGTAGAACTAGTGGTAGTCATAGCCACAGCCATGTTAATTCCCCTGCATAGACGGGATGTGTTATGTCCTTTCCAACCAGTTTATATATCTAACGCGCGCATAGTACCACTGTGGTATCTATCCCATCTCTCAGCTAAGCTGTGGACCCCGCAGTCGGGCATAGTTCTCTCGCACTGTCCGGCCCCAGACCAGGATGCGGATATCATCTACATAACTCAGAACCATTGTTTTGCGCTCATCTTCCTAAACCATGGTAGTGGACTTCTGGGCGCTCTAATAGCTATTGACCGGGCCGAAAGGATTTATAACTTGTCATTCGCTAAAGAACGTATTTGAAATATTTTCAATTTTGTCTTGATATATCCTCACTGCCGTAGTTCTATAGCACTGTGTAAATGTACATATCGATACCCTGAAACGATTATTGAATGACTCTGCCATTTATAGGCAAAGAGAGCAAAACAATCAATGACCCGTCCCTGTATTAAGTATTTGATCGCCCGCGACCCAATCTCACCGGAACGCCATACACATATATGCAATGCAAACTCTCCTTCTAGGCACACACACAGAGAAAGAGAAAATCATTTACCCCAACTCAGCCACTCGCCATATCAACATCCTGCTGACTCGAGGGGCTGGGATCCGCGAGGTCCATGAAAATATCATCATAATCATCGTCATCACTAAATGATGAGGTCGCAGCAATCCTCGTTGTCTGTTGACCAGACAACACATCCATTTGTGCCATTTGTGCCATTTGCTCCATCTCCAACACATACTTTTGCTCAAGAAACTCATCTAACGCATGTAATTCTGCCTCATCTATTAATAAAAATGAACATATTAGCTCAAATAAAACCTCAATTCAATGCTCCACGTTCAGCTCGCAGTTGAGAGAGGGGTAATGTGGTGATGTTCAGAATAATAACCTACCAATCACAGCGTCACCTTCAACATCCTCTTCTAGCTCTAAGGAAAGCTCTTCTGCACCCCTTCGCATCGACTCCCCCCACCTTTTCTGCTCAGCCATATTCTCCATAAACATCAACTGTTCGCCGCGATTCTCAAATCGACTGCTCTCCCGATCCTGCTTGATCCGGTTGAGAAATACGTTTCGGCGCGCAGCCCGCGCTGAAGGCGACAACGACGCAGTATATAATTGTGAGGCACGGGAGAGCGGATTAGAGACTTGTGATGTGTAACGATGCATGTAGGTGGGTGAGGACCTAGAGCGGGATGAGATCCCCCTATTTTGGAAGTTGGTGGGTTGCGCTGTCGGAGAGAGTTCATTGTCCTTGCTGTTTGTGCTGAAAGTGAATATTGAGGATTGAGATGGCGATTGTTGCCGGTCGGGGGTCATATCTAGGTTAAAGATAGATATGGCATCCATTGCCCGACGTGGGGAGAGTGGAGAGGAGCGTGTAGGTACCCAGGATGGGGGGCTTGAAAAGGTAGTAGGAAATGACTGCGCTGGGGGCGGCATAGCAAACATCATTAGAAGTGGTAAATTTCGGAGTTCCGCGATGTGGCAACGTGGGTGGTAGGTTTGGAATAAAACTGGGGGTAGATTCTAATTGTAGGCTTTAATGGAGAAGAGCGATTCAAGTTTGATTTAAGAAAAAGAACAAGAAAGATGAAGAGTGAGAGGCAATGGGATCCAGGAATGGGAGGTTGGGATTTTGGCAGGATATCGCGATCTGGATTCCAGACTCGCGTTCTGGCGTCAGGACACGGGTGACAGGGACGCTAGTCTACTTTTGGAAATATTTCATTCCTCAGGCCGCAAGTCACTGATCATTCCCCTATTATATTTCCTAATATTGCCGGCAATGTCAAAAGTCTAGCCCACATAGGAAGGCGGTTTCAATAAAGGCTTGGCGCGCTGAAGGGGGAGCGTAGATATGGCGGATGACCGAGTTTAGGCTGGTCAGAAGACTAACCCTGGGGGAATAACAGCGCTCTCCCATAAATATTTGCCATCAGAACAAATATCCATGACTTTTTTTTTTAGAAAGCAAAGAGTTGCTTGTGCTATTCCGAGGGGAAGAAAGTTCTAGAGACTGTGGAGAAAAAAAGGCGGTGAGAAACTAAGTAAACACTTGAGCCTCAGGAACCAACAAAACGGGGGAAAAGTTTCTGCTCAGCTTCTTCACCCTCGGAACAAAGAGACAATACCATGTCCAAGGCCACTTTTGCCGCAATTGCGGCCGCCAGCGCAGCCACAGGCGCTGGCCTGACGGCTCTCTTTTACTCTTCCTCGCGACCAAACCATCAACAGCCGCAGCCACCTCACCAAAAGGTCGCGTCCGTTCCATCCCCGACAGCCAGACCCCCCCCCCTCCCTCAACAGCCCTCCGCTCCGTCTCTCGCATCCAAGGCCTCCTCCTCCTCCTCCCCTGTCGACCCGTCAGGGATCTACCAATATATATTTCCCGGCCCCGTCGCAGATATCGTTTCCTCGGCCCCCCTGACAGGCGCCTATGACCGTCGCACCCGCAATCCCGCCTGGGTCGCCGAGCACATCACCCCCCAGTCACTCTCCATGAAGGATGCAGACCGCAAGCACAGCACCTTCTATGAGGATACTACGATACCGGCAGCCTTCCGGGCCAAACTGGCCGACTATTTCCGTTCGGGCTATGATCGGGGCCACCAGGTTCCCGCGGCCGACGCCAAGTGGTCCCAGGAGGCCATGGACGGCACCTTTGCGCTCACCAACATGTGCCCGCAGGTCGGGGAAGGGTTCAACCGCGACTACTGGGCCCATTTTGAAGAATTTTGCCGTGGTCTCACCAAGAAGTATCCCTCCGTAAGGATCGTGACGGGGCCACTCTATCTCCCGCACCGGGATCCAGATGGCAAGTGGAGAGTTTCATATGAGGTGATTGGGAGCCCGCCGAATGTAGCCGTGCCGACGCATTTCTACAAGGTAATCTACGCGGAGGAGGGGCCTGAGGCGCCTACAGGCAAGGTTGCTCTGGGGGCGTTTGTTCTCCCGAACGCGAGAATCTCCAACGACAGGCGGCTGACAGAGTTTGAGGTCCCACTTGAGGTGGTGGAGAGGGCGAGTGGACTGGAGTTTGCGGCGAAGCTTGAGCCGGCTCGGAGGAAGAGGCTGTGCCAGGAGGTCAAATGTGATGTGGTCGTGCGCGAGTTCAATAATTCCGCCAAACGGTCGTAATCATGGGGGGTCTGAGTCGTCTAGGCATGGCGTAATAGAACGAGGGAACCCTATTATGTATTTACTTTACTTTTCTTGTATTTTTCGGGGTTATGGGGTATGGAAATCTTTCATCGTGTACTTTATGATTATTACGGATTTACAGAAAAGGGTGACCCCGGATATCATTGGTTGGGGGGAGGCAAACCCATCTAAAACAGACTCTGAACGCCTCTGTATCTACTTACATCCATAATACACTTACTCATATCGTACATATCTCTTTTCTACCATCCATGCTCACTCATCCTTTTCCTCCTTCCTACTCTCCCCCCAAGTCCACACGTCCCAAATATGCTCTTTGATCAAATCACCATACCCCTTCCCCTCGTCTAACGCTTTCTGTTCCTCCATCAGCCTCCTCTCCTTCCACCCTTCAGTCTCCCGACCCATCCATATCCGCTCGGCCGCACTCTTCTCCTGCGTCTGCCGCGCCTTTAACTTTTCCAGCTCCCCCCCCACTGTACTTCCCTCCTGGATCTGCGCATCCCGAGCCGCGCGCAATCTCACCTGAACCTCCTGTGCCCGTTCACTAGGAAGATCCGAGATCCCAAATAATGAACCGCCCGGCGAGGCAATGCGGGCTCCAATCCGATCCGTGATGCTCTTTCCAGTTCGTTCCTGGGTGAGATGGTTGGCGGAGATGCACCAGGCGGTGCCGAGGAGGACGGTCAGGTGGTCAAGTTTCCGGGGGGGAAGGGCCATGAGAATAGGAGAGGCGACGAGAAATGTCATGGCGGCATAGTTTTTGAATCGGTGGAAATCCGCCTCGCGGGTCGCTTGCAAGTCGGTGGGTGTTGTCATTTTCGTCGTCCTTCCTTCCTGGGTTTGGTTGTTTTAGTAGTTTTGCTGGGTTGTGGATTTTTTACCCAGTATTTCAACTGGGGGGCGGGGTTGGTACAAGAGGAATACACCGATAATTAGGAACTTTCAAACGAAGGGCGGAGAGTTTTTGGATGATGAGGTCAAATTCTGGACTTTTTGGCGATGATGCAAAAATCTGGCGGATCCCGATAAGATCATGTGATGCCGATCTTTGTTTAGGCGGTTGGCTGTGGTGACCCAAGGATTGAGAAATGGTGGCTTCGAGAAATAAATAGGAAGAAGTAGTATTATACAGGTAAGAATAAAAAGCATGGAGATGGGAAAGAACTGTAACAACAGTCTTTATCTACAAGAGGGCAACGCTGCTCAAGAGGAAGCCAAAGTCATAACCAAGTACTGCCCTCGGCAGTAGGTTATAGCCAATTCCTACTTAAGTTTATTTTTTTATTAGCTAGACCCTACGGCTGAGGCCCATCTCTAATATAGTAGTTATGTCGTTCTTTCGTCCCGGGTTAATAAAAAGAAAGTTAAAATTCCTGCTTGATAGTGGAAGCAAGGTTGAAGTTTTAGATCCCTCTCTTATCAGGCAAGGTAAACTTATTGCGATTCTATCTTGAAATGCACAGGGCAAATAGTATCTAATTTAAATATCATCGCCCTGCTACTAAGCCCGCATAATCCCAATTATAACCACAAGAAGCCCCTGATCCTGTAGGTACACAAAGGAAAGTACTCGGGAGGACGACAGGATAAGTCACCTCCAGACCTTCACAACGTACTGCGACTACCGGCGGCCGGCTCTTGGAAACAGCTTACTCATCACCACAGCCAATCACACAAGATCGGGGCAACCCCGCCAAATCGCCTTGATAGCCAACACACTTACCCGCAAGGCATTTGAACCGAACCAGCCCCAGGGCAGAACTATCACAACCAACCGGACTTAGCTCCGAGTCAACAATTCCTTTTGCCAAATCCTTGCTGCCTGAGGCATGTGGCACACGAGGCATCACAAACCCCGCAAAAAAAAAAAATGAAGCTTGGCCACAGCGGAAAGATAAATGTCCGACCTTCGACAGGCCTGCCGCTGATCTCGGGCGAGCATTGCCCCGAGGCACAACCCCTTCCAAAGGATGCCACGCGCTGCCCCTCGACACACTGAGGAGACTGGGTCTGTTAAATATGTCTGGTCTCCCTTGTCGGAAATTCCAGCTCCTAGTTTTCTTTCCCACCTCTTTTCCTGTGTCTCGCTGTCCCCGTCAATAGATTTATCCTGAAATTATCCCCATCCAACCATTCTTTTCTCCATCATCCTCACAATGGGCTCTACAACACCATCATTTCCCCGCATTAAGGAGATCCGAACGTTCATCATTGACGGCGTCGGATCCGGAGGTGACTATCATAATGTATGTCTCTCCCCCTTGGCCTCTTTCATTATAATTGTTGGCCCTTTCCCCCCCCCCCCCCCCCCTTCACTATGTGATACCATTTATTGTCTCAAATGTCGCTCCCCTCATGATGGCTGTACTAAACTCAAGTCTCTCTCTAGGTCAAAGGTGGCCACTGGTTGATTGACAGCGACATTTCCACCCCCATGACCCGATGGGCACAATATCGCGGATCTCGAACATCCTGGGGTATTAACGTCCTGGGCTCTTTCTGCGTCGAGGTGGAAGCCACTGATGGAACCAAGGGTTTCGCCACTGGATTCGGTGGTCCTCCAGCCTGCTGGTTGGTGCACCAGCACTTCCAAAGATTCCTTATCGGTGCAGGTGAGAATATCTCCAAGTTCAATATAACTATGAATATAGACTTCTGGTAGCGAAGTAGACCCCTGACTAACCTGGACCCATCAAATTGTGCATAGATCCTCGTGACGTGAACGAGCTGTTTGAAAAGATGTATCGTGCATCAATGTTCTATGGCAGGAAAGGTCTCCCAGTTGCTGTGATCTCCGTTATCGATTTGGCTCTGTGGGACCTTGTCGGTAAGATTCGCAATGAGCCCGTCTACAAGATGATCGGCGGAGCCACTCGTTCACGACTTGACTTCTACTGCACCGGACCCCAGCCCGCAGCCGCCAAAGCAATGGGCTTCTCTGGAGCCAAGGTCCCTCTACCCCATGGACCTGATGAGGGAACCGAGGGCCTCCTCAAGAATGTGGCGTATCTTCGCAAGCAGCGAGAGAGCATCGGACCCGACTTCCCCCTCCGCGTGGATTGCTACATGTCCCTAAATGTTTCCTACACAATCGAGCTTGTGAAGCGGTGCGAGGCCGAAGGAATTAACATCGACTGGTGGGAGGAGTGCTTAACCCCCGATGACTTCGACGGCCAGGCCCTCCTCAAGAGAGCCCATCCCACTGTCAAGTTCACTACTGGTGAGCACGAGTACTCTCGCTTCGGCTTCCGGAAGCTGGTTGAAGGTCGCAATATCGATATCCTCCAGCCTGATGTCATGTGGCTCGGGGGTCTGACTGAACTGCTCAAGGTCTCTGCCATGGCAGCAGCATATGATCTTCCCGTGGTGCCCCATGCTTCGGGCCCATACTCGTACCACTTTGTGGTCTCGCAACCCAACACTCCATTCCAGGAGTACCTCGCCAACTCTGCCGACGGCAAGACTGTCGAGCCTGTTTTCGGGAATCTATTCCTAAACGAGCCCATCCCTACCCAGGGGTATCTTGATGTTTCAATCCTTGACCGACCAGGTTTCGGTCTGGATCTGAACCCTGCTGCCCCCCTAATCCCCGCTTCATCCATTCTCACTCCCAGCCCCCAGAAAAGCCTGACTCCCCCTCCTGCGGAGAACCACACTGAGTCCAACAGCACTTCCCATTAAGGAGTCATAAATTTTGAACTTGCTGAAATCCTTCCCCCCCTCAGTCCAATATAAATTGAAACTAGCTCCACCTTTTGACCTACGACTGCATGTATATAATGTTATCTTTTTCTCTTCCTGTTATTTTTGCATTGCTTGGACGTGATAGACGGAAATTAAGATCCCGCCATTTTTAAACATCAGATGTTTTGTATGTACGGTTAGATTCTATGATTCAAATTGTTATTCCAATTCCCTCCCCATCGGATCTCCCACTTAAATTTCCAACATTGACTGGTGGGTTATATGGGGGGGTTCGGGCCATCAATAGCACGAAAGACACCGGCCAAATATCCACCAATGATCCACTTTCTTGGCTGATTGGTTGGTTGATTAATTCATCCTCGGATCTGTCAGCTTATCGCTGATTGCCGGAAAAGGTCATGTTCCGACAAGCCGTTGGGGGTAACGAGAACCAGGCAGCTGCCTGGAGCTGTCGGGTCCTCCAGGGCGCTGATGGCACTGGGACCACTCCCGGGCCTAGAGATGGCTTGTTCAGCAGCCAGCTTGGCTTTTTGATCGCTTCCTGGGATGTCGGGGATATGTTGTAGGTGGATAGCTTGCCCGCGGGCGCTGGCTTGGTTCAGTCATCTGACAATGATATATAGAATGTATTGACCAGAGGCGCGCCTTGGTTCAGGTCTGCCTTTGAATAATTTCTTGATCTCGCCTGGATGAATCTGCACAGTTTATGTATATTTATGCATACGGAAAAATGATTATCCCCTCATGTTATTTTATTTATGCACAGCCAATACTCCACAATACATCTCCTCACCCCGATCTCACCCCAATCCAGCGTTTTTCCTTTTGCTATATAAGTTTGGGGGAGACAAACAATGCTCCGACCGGACGCTCCATGCTCTATGTCTTCAGCGGAGAAGAAGCGTCTGCGTGATCGACGGGCGCAACAGAACCTCCGCGATAAAAAGCTACGTCATACCACCCAGCTTGAGGAGAAGGTGAAACATTGCGAACAGAACCACAGCGATGGGAGCGTCCAGATCCTGCTGCAAGTAATTGAAGGCCTTCGAAGACAAAACGAGGCTCTTGCCTTACATCAGAAGCAGTTGTGCAACCTGGTTCAGTCCTGGGATGTAGACTCGGCCAGCACACCTGCCTCAGTAGGCCAGCTCACTGCTGCAGACACCCCTGGTGAGACAGACCACAATCATCACCACCAGAAGCCATTGGAGCTGCAACAGGATATAAGAGCTAATGCATATAAATTCCCAGGGCTAGATGCTTCTCATTCCCCAGGCTCTAGTTCAACTTTAACCCCCCCAGTTACTATCGCCACCACCACCAGCACCAGTAGCACTGCAATTCTCCCAACATCCCCTGTTGAGAGAGTCCCCTCTCTAACAAACACCTGGCCCCCCTGGAGACTCACCCCCCTAAATAATGATGACTTCTCCCGCCCCACCACCACCATCTCCTGGTTTGCCTACCCCGAACGCATTGCCATGTCCCCCGACTCCCCCGACTCCCCCCTCGATATTCTCTACGGTACAAAAACCAACCCGCTAGCTAATATGATCCACGCCCGACTCCGCCAACGCCCCCTCCGCGACCCCGAAACCCTCGCCCTCGGCTGGGTTGTCTACCATCTCAGTAAATGGATTATCTCGCCCAGTCCGGCCACCTACAGCCGGATCCCGGAGTACTTGCGGCCGGTACTGGCCCAGATTCAGCGCCCGCACCCTGTTAGTCTGGATTTCATGGTGTGGCCGCAGATCCGCCTCAATCTGATGGAGGGATGGCATGTATATAAGAATATAACAGATGACCTGTTCGGGTTGTTTACGTGTTGTGTCAAGGTACGGTGGCCGTGGGGGGAGAAGATCGTGGAGCGGGATGAGAGGAATGAGCTCTGTATTCGGCGGGAGTTTTATGAGACGTTTATGAAGGAAAGTGGGTGGGGGATTACGCCGGAGTTTATAGGAAGGTATCCAGATGTGGTGGCGGGGGTGGATGTGCAGTCGATTATCTATGAGGTTATATAACTTTCTATTATAATTAAATCAATATTTTATATAAGTAAACCGGACTATATGCAATTTTATTAAGTTTTATGTCCTTCCGCATCTTCCATCATCACCACCCCAACCATCCCCCAGAGTAACAAAACCAAAGTTATTCAAGCTCCATCGGAAACCTCTCTCTTATCACCTTCCCATACCGACTCAACACCAACGCCAACGGCACAAATGCCAGTGCCAAAAACCCCAGTAGCGAATTCCCCCATCCCAGCCCCAACGCTTCAAACATCTTCGGTCCGGCCAGCGGCAACAACGCCCCCACCAACGACCTCGTCGCCGTGAGCGTCGCATTCGCACTCGCCGCATACTTTGGGTAACAATCAATGACGTACGTCTGCACTGGCATAAACACGCCCATCATTCCGACCCCAAACGGGAACATGCCAATAATGGGCACAATCCAGTGGACGTGTTTAGCAGCCGTCCAGCCGTACCAGAAGAAGGAGATGGGAATAATACATGCAAAGAAGATCATGGTGGGGAGACGCATTTCAGGCTCGAGTTTGCCATTGTTGCGGGCGGCGAGTTTCATGAGGACGCGGTCAGAGGTAAGGGCCATGATGGCGAGGCCGCAGGCGAATCCAAGGCCGATACCGAGGTAGGCGAGACCGGAGAGTCCGGGGGAGAAGCCGTATGTCATTTTAAAGACAGAGGGGATAGTGGTGAAGAAGAGATAGAGGAGACCGTAGACGAGGGACATGTAGGTTGCCAGAAAAAATACGATAGGGGAGCAGAAGTAGAGAAGGAGAGGGCGTTTAAGGCCAGTTGTGAGGGTTTGGAGGGTGGAAGGGGGGTTAGTACTGGTGGTGAGTTCGTACGCAGATCGCAGGTCGGTGCGGTTGAGCTCCTTGGAGAGTTTGGCGGTTTTCCACCGGATGAGAACAGACGGGTAGGTTTCTTTGTTGAGGCATTCAATGCCGAAGGAGAGGACACCACCGGCAATGAGGAGAATCCAGAAGATCCAGCGCCAGCCAATACTTTCACCAATAAAACCACCGCAGATAGGCCCGACGACAGGGCCGACGAGGGGGCCCATAGACCAGATGGCGGTGGCCATGCCGCGCTGTTCGGGGGGGAAGAGGTCTGCGATGACACCGGCACCGAGGGTGAGGCAGCCGGAACCGCCGACTCCACCGAAGAAGCGGAAGACAATCAGTGAGGCTATGTTAGGGGCAAGGGCGCATCCAATTTGCCAGACGACGAAGAACCAGTTGGCGCAGCTAAAGACGATTCTGCGGCCGTAGATTTCGCTGAGGGGGGCGAGCAGGAGGGGCCCGAACTAGGGGAATCAGTTACCAGGGGAGTCTAGTCGTGTAGAGAAGAAGAAGATACATACAACATATCCAAGAAGGAAGATGCTAACACTGAAGGAAAGAGTGGCCTGGTTCGTGACACCTAGGTCCGCTGACACAGCCCCCATGGCCGGAGAGAACATGCTCGAGGCTAGAGGTGAAATAAAGGTCACGGAGCTGACCAGCATGAGTAGGCCCCATTTTCTTGCCGGTGGGAAATTTTGCGGATTCGCAGGATCATCTTGTCCCTCCCACCCTATAATTCCACGGATCAGGTCTGTTTCTGGATATAGATCTTCAGGTGGTGGTAATACACTGGAGCCCGCGACACTAGAGAGAGCCTTTTCAAGGTTGGCAGAGGGAGGCTCGTTGTCGAGGTCCGCAGAGTGGGAATCCTCGGCGTCTGTGGAGGAATCCGTTTTTATGAGGTCAGTCTCAGGTGGCGTACAGGTTCCTGACTGATCTGCGGGAGGTAAGGTGCTGTCAGTCAAAGGTCGTGTGTGCTCGGGGGACTCCATGGTCATGTAAGGGGCGCTTGAGAAAGCTATCTACGTAGTAAAGGAATCTGCCAGGAAGAGGAAGAGCAAGTATCTGATATCAGCGCTGGAGTAAGAGAGAAAAAAAAAGGGAAGAAAAAAAGAAAAAGATCAGTCATGTCAACTCTTAGAAAGTTTGGGCTCAAGTTGATTGGAAATCTCCGATAGGGACGTAAATAAGTAAAAACCAGTAAAATGAACTGTCGGCATAAAATCACCCGCTGTGAAGTGTTAACAGGTTTAATAACCTCATATGCACCATTTATGAAGTCAATTATGCAAAGAACCAGGCTAAAGCCATCATCAGGCGCGAGATTACAGCCACTCCAACTAATCTGACCTTTCTAGCTTTTAATATGAGAGCATCAGGGAGAGTCAGTGCTGGCTAAAATTAAAGCATCTCCAAGAAAACCACCACGTTGTCTTGTCCCGAGGACTTGGGACTTCAATCATTCCTTCTACATGGCTTGTGCTGCAAACTCCTATCCAGAATGTTCAGAGAACGCAACACACCAAGCGTTCGAGGCGTTCCCGTTGTGAGAGGGGATTTATGCTGATCGGAGATGGTTACCGGAGTCGGGAGTCGGTCGGGTCACATAACCTTGTCACCTCTCTATGCTTCAAATATAAATTTCCCCAAGACCCCGAACGGAACGGGCCAATAGTTAGTGGAGCTCCTGATTCAGTCATCCATCTGTCCTTCACTGCCACCAATCGTTGTGTCAATGTATCAGGCTAGCGGAGCCGCTGAATCATTGCTTCCCCGCCTCTGATTCCCAGTCTCACAGCACCTCACCGAACCTCTGATTCATTGGTTACACGACATTCTGGAATTTGGAAGCAAAAAAAAAAAAGGATCTGCCGACTAAAAAGTGCCGGAAAGCAAATCAGAGTGCAAATACCGGTGCTCAGGCCATCTTAACCTACTCCGGACAAACATCACTTGGTTATCCCGTGGACACTAAATTTGAGGTCTTTGTCTCCAGCTCTTCATAATTCATAATTTCCTCTGTTGGTGGCAGGTGCCCCACATTGACGAAGGGAGGGTAGTTTCCAAGGCTTGAGATCGCCGAATCTGACTCCCCTGTTCCAATCTTCCGTCCACTCGTGAAGCCGACCGCCTGACCTGCAAAATTACTCAGCAATCCCTCAATCGGTTTGCAGTTGAAAGTGGAGAGAGGAAGAGATTATTATGGTCAACTGGGTTTTTTGTTTATCTTTTTTTAAAACGGCAAGAAGTACTCTGGATAATCGGAGATAGATACTTCTTGGCATATTTATGGCCGTTAGGTTTCTCCATTCCGGTTTCCGACCTCTGGAGTGTTCAGCGAGTCAGCGAGTGAGCAGCCCTCCCCATGACCATCCTGATGATTTATACTTGGCACAATCCGGCCAGAACTTTTAAAACATTAATGCCTGAGGCATTGTATCATGTGACTTTACTCGCTCACATAAGCGGCGAGAAGACCCAATGGACGAGCCACGCCTTCCAGGCCCTTGATTGAAATGGAGCCATTGCTCCTTGAATTTTGATCATGTTAAGATATACAACCGTGCGGACGAAGGGTCCGCGCCCTCTCCGCCTGATACGTTTGGTGTCTTCATCTGCGCCACCCTTGATTCGCATTCAGGATGCTACCTTCTACGAGCGTTATCCAACACATATTGACGAGGCCGATGCCGGGAATCCTCCACTCTTCCCCAATCTCAATTTTATTCTCCCATCTAAGCCGGACTCTTCTTCAGAAGAGGGTGAGAAAGCAACACTCCAGAACTGGGCTGTGATTGGCTCATCTGGACGAACCCAATTCCTTGACATCCTCCGCGGCCAGTATATTTGCATTCCGCCCACAGCCCGCTCGTACCCGTATTTGCTCACAGATGAGATTGTCAAGAAGGATCCTCAGCTACAATTTGCCGGCAAAGCGATTCAATACATCGGGTTCAGCGGGGAAGGTTCGGGGGCTATCGGGGGGACACGTGGTGCATACTTGAGTGCTCGGTATGAGAGTCTTCGTGAGGAGACCGACTGGACTGTGCGCCAGTATCTTCGGGGTCAAACTTCCTTGAACCCACTGGAAGAGGAGAAAGATGGGAATGTTCATGATGAACGGTTGCTAGCCGAGATCATCTCTGAGTTAAATTTAGAGGAACTTCTTGACATGCCGGTCCAAAACTTGAGTAACGGCCAGACAAGGCGAACGCGCATTGCGAAGGCTCTCCTCGGCAAGCCAGAACTTCTTCTTCTTGATGATCCCTTTATGGGTCTAGATCCTGCTACCGTCCGTAGCATTTCCAGCCTCCTCGAGCGTCTTGCGGCTAAGTCTGATCCTCGCCTGATTCTCTCCCTGCGGGCGCAGGATCCCCTCCCCGATTGGATCACACATCTTCTAGTTATTGGAAACTCCAACCGCGTTCTATTGCAGGGACCAAGATCACACGCCGAGTATGTCTTTAACGTGTGGTCTAATGCCGCGAAGGTTGCCCACACTAGACATAAAAATGAGACATATCGACAAATTTTCCAGGCAGCTAAAGAAAGCTTGGCGGCCGGGTACCTCGACCGCCAGCTTCTTTGGGACCTACGCCTGCTCTCCCAGGACACAAAGGGGATTGAGATACCTCCCCCGCGTGGAGGGGAGCCACTTATCCAAATGGATGGAGTCTGCGTACAGTACGGCGATAAAGCTGTCCTTGGCGACTGGACCCAGAAAGTCCGTAACCAAGAGAAAAAAGGCTTGCACTGGACTGTTCGTCGAGGACAGCGCTGGGCAGTCTTAGGTGCTAACGGCTCCGGCAAGACTACCCTACTTTCACTCATCACCTCCGACCACCCACAAGCTTATGCCCTCCCTATCAAGCTTTTTGGCCGTCCTCGTCTCCCCGAACCTGGACAACCTGGTATCTCTATCTTTGAGCTTCAATCACGAATCGGCCATTCATCCCCAGAAATCCATGCTTTCTTCCCTCGCCAGCTCACCATCCGCCAGGCCATTGAGTCTGCCTTCGCTGAAACGTTCTTGTCAAAACCCACCCTTGACCATGAACGGGACCTCGATATTAGTGCTATCCTGCGCTTTTTCAAAGCGGAACTTGACCCTAACGCGTTCGCCGCCATCCATGAAACTGCTCCTGTCAAGATCCGCAAATCCCGCAACTCCCGCGCCCCCTACGTCCCTCTCGACCAAGATGTTGAGTACGCCGACTCTACAACCTTTGGTCAACTCAGCACCGCACAGCAACGTCTTGTTCTCTTCCTCCGCTCCGTAGTTCATAAACCAGATATTGTCATTCTTGATGAGCCCTTCTCTGGCATGTCCGGGTCTCTCCGGGACAAGTGCATCCACTTCCTTGAAGTCGGCGAACAAATTGGAAATAAGCCCTCTACTGCTACTCGGCGCGCAGGTTACAAGGGTGAATGGCTTCGTGGTTCTAACAAGACTGACAGTAAATCAGATAGCGGCACCTCATCTGCAATTCGATACTACGGCCTTTCTGAAGACCAAGCGTTCATTATAATTAGCCACGTCCGCGAGGAAATCCCGGACAGTGTCCGATACTACATGCGTCTCCCTTCGTCTGCCTCTAAAGATGAAACTGGGGTCGATTTCCGCTTTGGGTCGCTCAAATATACCAGCACTCTGAATGAGCCGAAGATTTGGGATCTAGCTTGGTCTTCTGCAGATAAATTTAAAAAAAAAGCACGGAGGTCTTTCCGAAGAACCGAGGGGTCTGAGGAGGGTGATCATGAGCCGGATGAGGAGGTTTATGAGTGGTACTCGTTCTAAGGCTCACTCATCACAGTAATGATTGTTGATCTCGGAGCTTGGCGGGTCAGGCACCCAACCTAGTCTTGAAAATTAGGGGATTACCAGTAGAGTATATAAATTTCACCGGCATTATATATAATTAGATATGCTAGACAAAGGTTGTTGTGTTTCGCATAACAGTTCTTTCCCTTCTCTATGCTTCGTATTCTGAATTTGATACTACTTCTTACTCCAGATTCAGTTCCTTACATGGATAAACTACGTGAAAGAGGAGGCGAGCGTGTTGTGGTTCCGACCCTTCCTTTTACATTTTATTTTATTTTGTGTAGCTTCATTCTTTTCCCATTTCGGCTTTTCTTTGTACTTACTCTGGCGTTGGGTATCGAGTTCCCGCTTCGCTACCGAAGCACCTACATAGCCGGCGCAACCAGCCAGGCTCCTTCAGGTCAATAGAAAGTTGATTGATTGATTGATTGAGTGATTAAGTGATTAAGTGATTATTGAGCTGTGGACCAGCTCTGTTGCTATTTTTATATTGCTGTGATGCTCAAAAGGACAATCCATAAAATGCTTGGTATTAGTTGTGTATAAATTACAGTATCCTTCCATCTCTCCCACTAAAAACCCGTTTTCCCCGTACCTACTCAGCCGTGCTTAAAATAGGGGGGAAAAGCGTCATCCATGATAGGCCAGACCGATGCCAAGGAATCCTGTCCACGCCTTGTGCGGCCTTTTGCGACTTGCCTGGCCAACACAAGGCTGCCAGAATTCCTCTTGTGGCGTTCTCAGATGTCAGAGGCAGCGTCAGCAGAGGCGGGGCTGTCTTTTCATCTCACTCTTGCACCTTCACCTCACCCATCCACTCCCCAGCTCAAGACGCCTATCTAGATAAATCCGTTGAAACATAGCCGCGCCGGCTTTCAAATCCGAGAGAATCATTAAAATGCTCAAAAAAAAGCAGGCCTTCACAGTCATCACCCCAATCCCCAGCTTCATCCCGCGCCAACTCGCCCTCGACATCCTCCACTCCCACAGTGAAGTCATCACCCTAAACCCCCTCGTGCTCGATCACAAACCGATCCCTGCTCCCCGCGACGCCCCCGCCGACGAGTTTTACAGCACCTGGTACGAAATCACCCAGCGCATCCAGGTCGTCCCGGGGGTCGGAAATGTCGGGTCCCGCAAGATCACCTTCAACGGATGCTTCCATAACATGCCTTGGGGGCTGCAAACGCACGTCCATGCCCCCTTCGACATTGACATGCGCTCTAAGTACCGCATCGCTGGAAACCAGATGGGTATTGAACCGCCCGAGCCGCGGGAAATCGGGCTGGAGGCGTTAGGCGCCCCCGCGGAGGGCCTTTATCTGCGTGAAGATATTGAGATAAGGTGCAATATTGGCCTGGTGAGCTTTGTGAAGGGTCAGGCCAAGGCCGCGAATAGGGACATGGTGCAGCGCATCGTGAAGAAAGCTGAGCTGTTGGATGCGGGGCTTCTCACGGCGATGATTGAGGATGGGAAACTGAAGACTTACAACCCGAATGATCATTCGAGACCTGCTGCTGCTGCTGCTGCTGGGGTTGAGAGAGCGAACTCGAACGCGGGGCCTCGTTCTCCGGGCGCTGTGCCGTATAGACCTCCGAGCCTTTATCCGACTTCGCCGACTAAGTATCAGCATCCGGGACAGGAGCTACCGGGGGATCGCGAGCCAGTGGAACTCGCGGGGGATTACCAGCAGTATCAATCTTATAATCCTAAATCACCTGCGCAACAGTCTAAGGATGTTCCCCCTGCGTATCGCCAGTCCGTGTCCTTCTCGGATTCCGGTCAGAAGCAAGGTTAAGATCCGTTTAGTCCATCAGTGATACATCGCGGGAAGGTCAACTCAAAGGAAAGCGAATTTATATCACCGGCCTGGAAAGGATAAGTTACAACAATAATCGATATTCCTGTATATTTTCCTATGTTCTCCGAGGGAGTCAGCATGCCCGAAACTATCGACTGAGAATGCCCACACTGCTATAACAGGAATAGTCTTTTCCTATTTCTGATGAGATTAAACTATTCACAAGAAAGTCGGGATCTTAGGAGGTGTCAGACTCGCGTGTTTGTCTACGAGGTTAGCCAAACCAGATCAGCCAAACCACCACCCGAGGCGGTCGATAAAGCAGTTTGTGATTGGATGGAAGGGAATATCACTGCCTGCAGACCGTCCCCAAATTGCTGATATTCCACCCCGACAATGATGGCAAACCGACAATAATCCTAGCGGGAATATTAGCCCTTTGAGAGACTCACCCCTCTCGTCAAGTATGCCACCCGTTATTGCCCAAACAGGGAAAGGTGGTAATGATCCGGTAGGGTGCTCTCCAGGGAAGAATGGGCCTCTAGTGTATTTCTTTTCCAGGTCAGATGCAATGATCTGGTGACAGGATGTAGTGGAGTATGTGGGATTTGAGGGACGCAGGTTTGTTGGGCATTTAGTGGTCAATCATAAATTCGTTTCCTTTACCATAATGTCACGAAAGGGGAATATATATAAACCCTGGTAGCTCATTTTATTTTGTCTACCCTACCCAGGATACAAACACTGCAGGAACAAATATAATGCACATCAAACCCCACGAACAAACCCAACTACTTTGCAAAATACTGAGAGAGGTACTGTTGAGTCCAAATGAATTCCATCACTGCGGGCATAATTCGGCAATATACTTTTCAGCAGCTGGAAGAGTAAATTAGCCCAGGATCATTTTGAAGTTAAACCATTCTTACAGGTCTGGTCCTCCTGGCTGCACTTATCATCCTTAAGGCACTGTCTCAACTCATCGACATGGGCGCAAGTGCACGACAGGACGGTACAGCCCGACGACTTTTGAATCTTGGTCAAGCAGCTTTGCTGTAGGCTTTGTTAGCAATTATAAATTCTATATCTTATTATGTCCTAGATTTCGGGGTTTCATACCTGGCAGCTACTAAGATTAGGGGTGGCTGCGGCAGTCGCACTAGCAATGAGCAGGGCCACGGATGAGATGACGGAGAGCTTCATATTGATTGTTTTAAGGATGGCTCAGGTGAGTGTTTCTTCTGATGATGAGATTGTATTGTATGATCAGGGATATGGGTTGAGCTAGCTAGAGGCATCAATCTTGATGGATTTCAATGTGCAATTTATAGAATCTCTCGAGCATCGGGGTCGAGTCCATGAATAATGACGCAGGACGTTCCACTTAATTCGGCCCCAGTGCTCCGTAGATCAAAAAGGAATGATATCCGTGAAACCGTGTGATCCATAAATAATAAACAAGAAAAGAATGTCCGAAAAAGTGCGAAAGGAAAAAAGCAAATTAAGACGACTCGTCAGCCGCGTCCTTCTCCTGGAAATGGTTGATGAACAGCCATACAAACAGGTTATCTGAAGGATACCCATGTCGCCAACGCCACTATTACGCGTTTTTTTTTGACGGTTGCCGAAGCCGGTCTTTCAGATAACACAGCAAACAAACATTGTAGTCTTGCTGTGATCATGAAGTTTGGATCACAATCTCTCGCATTGATCGCCATGATCGTCGACGGGATCGGCATCGTTTTGCCCAGCCAAGCGGTGTCTTCACCGATACAAATGCTTCTTGAGAAAGCGATACTTGGCGTTTTGATATGGGCTTATTATGGGCCGTTAGTCGTATATAGTGGCTGGAATTTGGAGAGACCATCGAGAGGAGGCACGCAGCAGACGTCACCATGGAACTCTCTAACCATAGCCTTGAGGTTGAAGGCCGCAACAACGCGTACACAATGGGTGGACCCTTTTTCCAGTTATGACTCATTCAGTACTGATTAGAAGCAGCAGCACGGGGTGCGTATATTCGTATACTCGTGTGTAACACCGAACATTATACCGGTAACATAAAACACTGGATTTTGCCTCGTGTGCCAATCCCGAGGCACGTTTTGGTATGACAAGGTGGTACCGCAGCTTCAGGATCGGTTTACCCTCACGTCCCAAATGATAGCTTGATGCAGGTCCCAAAGGTGTGTGTACCTTACAGTTTGAAGGAGATGCCGTGCTTGTGTCCTTACGCATAGGGCCAAAGGAAGCCCCTGCGGGTTTCCTCCGACCCAGCCTTTCGGGTATGTTGGGCCACCCAACATATCATTTCCTTCACTTACCCGCTGTTCCTTCTGCCTCGTTTCCTTCTTCTCTATTTACTTTTTCCCCCGCTTTTTGCTTGTTCTTTTCTAGTCCTTTCTCCGTATAGTCCGGCGAGCAAGCCCATTGCATAGTTAGTTATGTTTATCTCGGCGCTGACGTCATGGCAGTAGGCTAACTAACCAGTTAGTTAACTAGCTTCGTCCCTCCTTTTACATCATCCATCCATGAAGATGGACGGATAGCGACTCTAGTTCCTAATTAGGACTAGTACCTTGGATATCTCTGCCAGCTTCACCACTGTTTGTGTTTCCTGATATGAATGAACCCCCCAAATCTCTTTAATACTATTCAGGCCCTCACCATGCCTCCCCCGACACTCACACCACCTGTAAAATCTATCCAAGG
Source organism: Aspergillus biplanus (assembly GCA_027569045.1). Taxonomy (NCBI): domain Eukaryota; kingdom Fungi; phylum Ascomycota; class Eurotiomycetes; order Eurotiales; family Aspergillaceae; genus Aspergillus; species Aspergillus biplanus. The sequence goes on along the minus strand of JAPDEJ010000010.1, from coordinate 959,332 downwards.
CGTTCGACTCGCTCTGCCACTGGACACTGATACCAGCGATTCCAACTCTACGCACACACTCTCTCTCGCTGACAATATTATCACTGCTGTCACCCCTGATCACCCAGAATCCTTATCTACCCCCCCTCTTGCGCTCCCTGCCCTCGTCCACCCCCACATCCACCTTGACAAAGCCTTCATCCACAATGCAGCTCACTATACGCATCTCCATCCTGTAACTGGCTCTTTCCCTGAGGCTCTCACTTCCACCACTACTGCTAAATCTCACTTCACCCCATCTGACCTCCATCAACGCGGCGAATGGCTCCTTGCTGAATCCATTGCCAGCGGTGTTACCGCCCTGCGCGCCTTTGTTGAAGTTGACCATACAGTCCGCCACACTTGCCTCACTACCGCTCTCGCCCTCAAACAAACTTGGCAATCTGCCTGTGAGATTCAACTCGTCTGTTTCGCCCAAGATCCGGTTTTCTCCACCCCACACGCGGATGAGAACCGTGCCCTTATCGAGTCTGCCCTGACCAACGACGGTGTGGACGTCCTGGGTACAACCCCTTATGTTGAATCAAGTACCGAGACTGCAAAACTGAATATCAAGTGGGCTGTCACTACCGCTCTAAGCCAGGATAAGCATCTTGACTTTCATCTGGACTATAATCTCCTCCCCGAAAGAGAGGCACTGATCTGGTTTGTCCTCCGCACATTGAAGGAGCAAGGATGGACAAGGGCCCGGACAACAAAACAGGTTATGTGCGGGCACTGTACCCGGCTCACCCTGTTTTCTGATGATGAATGGCAGGCCATTGCCGATGAGATTCATGAGAATGATCTGCCCGTGAGTTTTGTTGGGTTACCAACAAGTGATATGTATATGGCTGCCGCTCCACAAGAGGCTGGAGGAAAGCCGCGGGGTACTCTGCATGTTCCTGATATCATTCGGAAATATGGTCTAAATGCGGTTATCGGGGTGAATAATGTTGGGAATGCATTTACACCGTGGGGGTCGGTGGATCCTTTGGCATTGGCTTGTTTGGGGGTTGGGATTTACCAGGCTGGCACTCAGAAGGACGCCGCACTGTTATATGAGTGTGTTTCTACTCGGGCGAGGGCGGCAATTGGATTGGCCGGCGCTCCTGCTGCTGGTGATGGTACACTCGGGGTAGAAGTGAAGAAAGGAGATATAGCTGATCTAGTACTGTTCTATGATGTTGATGATACGGGATGTCAAGTGTCGAGGCCGCGGAAGAGCGTTGCGGAGGTAGTCTGGGATCCTCCATCAAAGATCTCCAGGGTCGTTGTCTCAAGAGGGTGTGTGAAGATGCCGTCGTCAACGTCTTGCCCGCACACAGCGTTTCAGTATGCGTAGGTTGAGTGGAGGAGAAAACAACTACTTCGGCGGGGATATAATCTTTGAACTTTCTCCACGAAACCTTGTTCAACCACGCTTAAATGAAAATAAGTTTCTTGTATCAATCAGTACCAATTTTAATTTGTATTTATCGTCATGTCGCAGCCGGCCAAGGCGCTCGAAGACTCCCTCGGTCGGTGCTTGGGAGTCTTCGCAGATGTCCTAAATTTTGCTGGCAGTATCCTGGCGGTGTCGCTGCGGTCAACAAAACTGCGGGTGGTGTCGGTTTCGCAACGCTCCACAGATCCACCCTTCTAAAGTTGTTTTGGTCCTTCCCGCGGCTTGCTTCCCCAGACTGCCCTGACCTGGAGCTTTTCGGTTAGCTGTCATGTCCACGTGCCAATAACTCTTTCTATTTTCATCTCCACATTCCTTTCCCACCCCAATAGCCTTCTACCTCATACAGCACTCATCATGGTCCGCCTGCTGAGAGTCCCTCTTCGATTGCGCACGGCAGCTGTGCCTGTCTCCCCTGTTCTCTCCCGTTGCTGTTACTCCACGTTGGCGGGCCCCCTCCTCCCCACTCCTGAGCCGCAAAAACAGCTGGCAGACCACTCAAACAGGAGGAAGTCGGCCGAGAATAACGACCAGCCCCCTAATATTATTTCAGTCGCTCAACACAGGTTCGGATTCGAGGTTCCCGCCTTTTACCTCCGAGATGCCTGCAAATGTTCTCTTTGCGTGGACCAGCACTCGAAGCAGCGGAAATTCCGTTCCTCTGATATTCCTCCCGACATCGCCCCGCGTTCGCTCAAGTGGGAAAATGAGAGCCTCGAGGTGCAATGGCAAAATGATATTGAGGGATTCGACGAATCGCATGTCTCTAAATTCACTGGTTCTGAGTTGGACCGCCCGACAACTCATACAGACCACCAGAGTGCTGATCGGCAACGGCGGCGGTTCTTCTGGAATAATGCGAAAATGACCCGGATCCAGCATTGGACTTCATATGAGGACTATATGAATGATGAGGTGGAATTTACCCGGGCAATGCGTAACCTCGCTCTCACCGGATTAATCTTCGTCAAGAACATCCCCGATTCGCGTGAAATGGTTGAAAAAATTGCGACGCGCATGGGCCCTATTCGAAACACCTTCTATGGACAGACATGGGATGTTCGGAAGGTTCCCGAAGCAAAGAATGTCGCCTATACTAATCAATTCCTCGGGTTTCACATGGATCTGATGTATATGAACGAGGCCCCGGGTTACCAATTGCTGCACTGTCTTCAGAACTCTTGTGATGGCGGAGAGTCACTTTTTGCCGATACCTTCAAGGTAGCGGGGGATTTGCGCAAGAATGACTTCGCAAAGTATGAGCACCTCACCCAACTAAGTCTTCAGTATGAATACCTCCATGAGGGTCATAAATACCGCAAGATGCGACGGGTTTTTGAACCATTTTACAACCCTCGCCCCGGAAACCCAATTGCGCACGTGAATTATTCCCCCCCTTTCCAGGGACCGTTCCCACGGGGCGCATATCAAAACCCCGAGATACGTCCAATGATGGATGCGTTAAAAACCTTTGCAGTGCATCTAGAGAGCCCAGAGTATAGCTTCCAGCTCAAGCTAAATCCTGGCGAATGCGTTATCTTTGAGAATCGTCGGGTGGTCCATGCGCGCCGTCAGTTCAATACAAATGAAGGTGAGCGGTGGCTGGCTGGAACGTACGTTGATGAGGATTCGTTGTTGTCTACATTTCGGGTGGCGAAGGCCAGGCAGGAGAGTGTGTGGGAAAATACCTTTGCTGATGAATCTTACTGACATGGCGCAAACCCCGCCACGAGGTTATTCTGTGATATATTATTCAAGTATGTAGCCAAATAGGCCCCGACATACCTAGATATAGATATGTATTCTTTATCCCCCCCATTTATACTGTAGAACGAGAATAGAGGTCCCGAGCTGAAGCTACTGGACTCTATTAGCAATCTTGCCGAGGTAGGCAGGTGCAAACTGAACAAACAAGCTCCTGGAATGCCTCAAACCCTGTGAGAACCTTGTCGCAATCTCCATGATCAACTTATACCAAGATGCAGAACAGCAAAGACACCTCCTTAAAACAAAAGCACTCGGCCGCCCGAGTCCTTTCCCCTGAGCTAGCCAAAGCCCGGTCAACGGCTCAATCAGTTTCTCATTCCCCCACCTCTGACCCTCATCTGACCACCCCACCGCAGTCCGGAACATCGGCCTCGTCCTCCTCCTCATATCGTGCTAGCAGCAGACCGTCTATTTTTTCTTTCCTTCGTGATCGCTATGCGGCTCTCCCTACCTCAACTCGTAGGACATTTCGGGTCCTCCGAATCCTAGCGCCCATCATACCCATCGGGCTATTTTTCTCCGAACATGTTCTCCAGGTCATGTGGGTGCGTGGTCCTTCCATGACACCCTACTTGAATGAGGACTACGAGCAGATGCACACAAAAAGTGACATGGTGCTTGTCAACATGTGGCCGTGGGGAGGCCCATGGCCCTGGGAGCGCAAGAGGAGGTTAGAACGAGGGATGTTGGTTACATTCCAGTATGTCACATATCGCACATTGTGGCCAATTTCCTTTACCTCCTTTGTCCTTTTGCTATATTTCATTTTAAGCAAAATCCGATGGCCGGGCTACTAGATATCTACTCCAAGTGCTAACTCGAGATCCTTCTCTTCAGATCACCTGCCAACCCGAGACACATTGCTATTAAGCGCGTTATCGGTCTCCCTGGGGACCAAATTACAACAAGAGAACCTTGTATGAAAGATTCACAGATTGTCCCATTCAACCATGTTTGGTTGGAAGGGGATGCGAAGGATCCAAAGAGATCGCTTGACAGCAATACGTATGGGCCTGTGAGTGTTAGTCTTATTACCGGAAAGGTGGTCGCGGTGTTATGGCCGCAGCTACGGCTTCTGGATTGGTCGGCATGGGAGACAGGCGTTGTGGAGGGAGACAGCGAGCATAGGTTTGGGGATAAATATCGGCAAGAGGTACGGGATCGGGTCTTGAAGGAAGTGGTTAAAATAGATCGTCCTTCATTAGAATAGAGGGGGCACCCGGAGATCCAGACCCGCTCTTACTGTATTTTTATACAATTTTCTCTTATTTCCACATCTATACCCTGCATGGTCTCCGTTGCGACAATCCTTCTGGAGTTTTGGATCTATAGCTTATCTTCACCGATTTTTTTCCTTTCCTTTTCCTTCCGTTCTCTTCCTTTTCGCACATGGCTTTCTTCTCCATGCGAATTGAACAGCGTGATGGGTTAAACGGTACGGTATTAATACAGGATAGAGTTAAGGTGAAGGAGGATTTAACTTGTTTGGGTTATATAGACTCCTCTTGTTTTATGTCTTTCTCTAAAAAGAGGATCATTTTCAGTTCCTCACTGGAAAATGGGATTGTTGATTCAACCACACCCCTGGTTGAACGTTGATAATGCCGTATTAATTCAATGATTTTTGTGCAGGCATTCAGGATAGTTTATTTTTATTTCAACTCTAGCATAAATCACCATCTACATCGTTTTAATTTTCGTCATTGGCCATGGGAAGTCGGGATCCGACCGGGTGAGTACCTTCGGCCCACAAGCACTATAGGTTTCCAACAATTCCTCCATATCCACTTCAACTTTTTTTTAAACCCTTTAAAAATTATAATATCTCCAAGAACCCGGAAAATGACTGTTTTAACTCGAAATGGGAAGAAACGTGTTTCATTCATTTAATCCCAGGAAATACTGTGCACATCATTAGTCCATGGATCGGCAGGCGGATATCTCTCATCTCCAGGCGCACACCCTGTTTCAGATGTAGGGGAAGGAAGGGTGGTGGGGGGCACAAACGCAAGCATAATTCCAGCTCCCACCGCAACAGCCAAAAACTGCACAATCGTCTTCTGGATCTCGACTTTCTTGTCTTTGCCCGTCTCCAGGAGCTCGGGGATCACCGATACCGTACCCACGTACAAGAATGTACCCGCGGTAAAGGGGAGGAGCATATCTCCCCAAGTGAGACTTGTCCCTAGCAGACCCGATGGTACATTGGTGGAGCCGGCGACGTTGGAGGATGAGGAGCCGCCGCCGAATTCTTGGACCGCGATACCGATTAGTGTGCCGATGAAGGCACCGATGGCCGTTACGAACTGTGCGCCCATGGCCTTGCGCTTCGAGAAGCCTGACTGTATGAGGAGAGCAAAGTCGCCAACTTCGTGGGGGATTTCGTGGAAGAAGACAGCGACGGTGGTGGTGGCGCCAATTGTGGGGGAGGCATAGAAGGAGGAGGACATGGCGAGGCCGTCGGTGATGTTGTGGGTAAAGTCGGCGATAAGGTTGAGGTAGCCGCCTAATTTGACGCTGGGGTTGATCTCGTCCTCCCTTTCTTCAATGGGCGCCGCAACGTCCGATCCGGTAGATCGCTTCTTGCGCTGCTTGATGTCAGACGAGGGGGATGAGGCAGCGGTACCGGTGGTCAAGACGGCTTTGCCCGTCTCATCGCTGGACGATTGGGAGTGAGAATGCGAGTGATCGTGGCCTGCTCCGCCCGTGGCAATGCGGAGGGTCTTATCCATGGCTACGAAAGTGAAGAAACCGACCATGATTCCTAGACCAAGGAGTAGGTTGCGGTTCGGTTCAACCATGACGAAGCGGACGTGCTCGGGTGAGTCTTCCCCCAGGAAAATCTCGGGGAGAAGGTGGAAAAGGGTATCACCAAGAAGGCCGCCGACGGCAAAAGCGACCATGACGGAGAGGGAAGAGGGATCGATATTTGGAGGACATAGGGCGAGGAGGAAGTCTGAAGAACCTCGTTAGCAAGGAAGTCAGGCGACATGCCTAGTGGGAAAAAAAGAGCATGATAGGGGTAGGATGGGAGTACTTGGAGGTCCAGATATATAAAGAGTGGCCAGGAGAGAGTTCACAGCCGGACTGCCAGGGAAGAGAACCGAAAAGATCTTCGTCGTTAGGCTGGTGGTGGAAGGGTTTGTGGCGCGTTTGTGCTCGTTGAGGGACTCGACTAAGGGACAGTTCTACAAGGGTCAGCTTCCCGTTTTTGGAGATCGCAGGATATGGATATAGAGACTGCTGAATAGGAGAACGAAGAAAAATAGAACGAACCTGCAATTCTTCCTCGATCTGGCTGACAGACAACTCAGCGATGGGCGGCACATCGCGTGCTGCAGCCAAAGCGGCGAACAAAACTAGACCAAGAGCCAGCGCCAGGCCAATCCTGGGCGAGGGAGAAGGGATCAATGGCATGATGGAGGGTAATCAAGGGGTGAGAAGCATAGAGTAGAGCGTATCCAGTTTGAACGAAAGGAAGGTGCAGATCGGAGGATTGAAATGGGGTCAGATTTGCTTATCAGGAACTGTCATGTGTTTTTGCTCATCAGCTCCGGAGTTCGGAGCTGAGTTCGGAGATCTGATGAGCAAAAGCACAAACAATAATGACGAAATAAAAAGGCACCACAATGACGGGATTCGAACGGCGGCTAGTCAGCCAACCAAAGATCCCCGTGACCCCGGTGACTAGAACTGCAAACACGCCAAGAGAGACAGACAAACACCTTCAAATTCGATAAGCCGCCGATTTTTATTTTTTTTTTGGATCGTCAATCAGGTCCCCTCCAACAACCTGCCACAAAAGACAATCACCATACGTCTACAAGATGGTCAACATCCGTCAAGCAAAGAAGAATCGCTCGTCAGCACCAAAACAAAAGCCTAAGCGAAAGGGAATCCTCAAGAATGGCCGCAAGAAGATCAATGTCTTGGGTAACACTATCATCGCGGAAAATTGGTACAACTTTCCTCACTCCCATCCAAACGTTTCCCCGCGCTAATTGGCACAAAGGGATCGCAAATTGACCCTCACCCAAAACTACCGCCGTCTGGGCCTCGTCCATCGCCTAAACGCCCCCTCTGGCGGTTCGGAGCGACGCAAAACTGAAACCGGTTTCGAAGATGTTCCCGAAGATACATTGCACATCAAGAGCAGTGTGGAAGCTGCCGTAAAGAAAGCCGCTGTGGGAGAGATGAAAGTGGAACGCGACCCCGAGACCGGAAAGATTATTCGTGTGATTCGAAACGAGGACGAAATCGAAGTTGCCGGACGCAAGCGTAATCGTGCAAACCCTCTCAACGACCCATTGAACGATCTATCCGACGACGATGACACGCCAAAGCCGGCGGGACAGAACGCAGGGAATGCAATTGTACAGCAACTAGAAAACCAGGCCGTGCAGGAAGGAGAGGCGGTCGCCAAGAACAAGAAGCCACGACACCAGAGCAAACGGGAGGATGAGTGGATTACTCGACTGGTCGAGCGCCATGGGGAGAATTATGCCGCTATGGCTCGTGATCGGAAATTGAATCCGATGCAGCAGACCGCGGGCGATCTTCAGCGGAGGATTCGCAAGTGGACGGAAAGTCAAGCATGAGTACTTGTTTTTTCCTGTGTTGACGGCGTATTTGCTATGGCGAGTTTGGCGTTTTAGAGGTCTCTTTTTTAATTGGAGAAAAGTTCCTTATTTTTTACTCTTTGTCACCTGGCAGTCTAGAGCGTATGATATATCCTTTCTAATAGATTCTTGAGATGTGGTGGGTATCCGGTCTATATACATAGAGCAGTTGGTCTATAAATATATTAATACCCTTCAAATGCTGCACCTGATTTTCCGGGGGTCCAATGTCTGTTGACTGCCCTCCCTCTCTCCTCTTTCTTCCCCTCTTCTTCTTCTACCCGCCTCCCACCTATCTCAGGTATACTTTCCTCCCCTCAAAACCAGTGGGCCACTATTGTATCAACAGATCCCTCCAGTGACCAGCCACCATCTCATATACATCCGTCCACATGGCAGATTCGTTCCTGCAATATCAAGTAAACAACCCCCTACCTCACAAACAAAATCGCCTTTCAGCATGCATCCACGATACTAACCATGACAGGCTATCAAACCTACTCCCCCGACGATTTCGGCCACGAATTCGACAAAGGTTATGGCCAATTTCCACACCCAAAAGTCACTTTTTACGTTCGCTACCGTGCTTGGCTGGATTGCTTATCGTGTGTTTAAACACCCAGTGAGACTTAATCCACGTGAACCTTTTGATCGTCTCCAGGGCCATACTATCAGCGTGCAACTCCCAACACATCATATTAGGTATGGCAGAGCTCTGACACGAACTGCTGCCCTGAAATATCTCCATTCACACTTGCTTAAATCTACTCAGTAATACATCTCGCGTCGATTACCTCACACATTACAACCACCTATCCAATTAACCACCAATCCGATCGATTACTGAACCCCTCACCATCGCGGCGCTAGGTTTCGGAACTAGGAGGTGACGGTAACAGTAGTGAACCACATTCCTGCCCCTGGGCGAGCCCAACGGATTGCACCGAGAATTGGTTTCTCGCCGAGCGTCGCACTGGCTGAACTCCCCGCGGTGCCTGCATCCGCAGGTGTAGACGTCCAGCATCCAGTGGCACCTATCAAAATTAATGTCAGCAGCCACCACTAATTAATTTGGGTCTGAACCTACATGGACGGGAGATATAATGCAGTATATCTTAGTCTAGGGGTGGCATGTGAGCAAGTGCCTAGACAGGAGTCAGACAAAACTTACCCGTAAGTGAGCCTGTCTTTTCTAAGTATAAGCAATTAGTTAAGGCACTTAACAGGAGAGAAAGATCAGGGAGGTGATTGTTATTTCTAGCTCATCTAGTTTAGCATAGATCCAGCTTTGGATATGCCATGCCTACCTAAAAAGAACGCAAAACTACGGTGCGTGATAGAGGGACAAGGGTGTGAAATGAAGCAGTTTACTAAATTCAATTACAATATTCGGTTTCATAGATCGCACGCGGTGATCCTAGGGATTATATAGATCAGCTGTCGATATAGTGACGTAAAACTTGTCATTGGCTCGAAATATCGGGATTGTGTTGCAAGCTTTCGGAGTCCGCCACCCGCCAGCCGGAGCCTGAAGATCAGGTTTTAATTGTTCATTCAATAGTAGCTTCTATGTCTCGCCTGCAACTTAGATCTATGTGACGTATGTATCCTCCCCTTTAAAAAACTATATTTTAACCCTCCACTTCCAATTCCAATCCAGAATCGCCCACCGCGATATTATAACACCCCCCAATCCCACCAACAACATCGCAGAATAAAATCCAATCAGTGTCTGCGGGGTCGTGGATTGTAGTAACTCTCCTCCAATGGGAACGGTCAGAAGCACCCCAAAGGAGGCGATACAGTAGACCGTGCTGTAGAATCGCCCGTATTCCTCCGTGCGACAGAGCTGACCAGCACACACAGGCGCTAAGGAAATCCACCCACCCGACCCGAAACCGAAGATGGCAACGACGGCGTAGAGGGTTGCTTCGCCTTCTGCTCCGAACGGGAGCCACACGGTGCTCATAACGAGTAGGGTAATGATGACGAGGGAGAGGAGGATGTTGAAGCGGCCGAACAGGTCTGCGACGAAGCCGGGTAGGATGCGGCCGAGGAGGCCCATGCTATTTAGCAGGGTGAGAGAGTAGAATTGCACGTCTAAAGAAAGGCCGGCGTAGCGGACGTAGGTAGGTAGGAGGGCTGCGGCGCCGAAGATGATGAATTCGAAGGCGAAGACGGCAACGGCAAGGAAGCAGAGACGGGGCGATTTGAAGGCGGCAGGGTCGATGGTTACTCGGCCTAGGGGTTGGGGAGGAAGGCGGCCTTTGACGAGGGCGATGCCGATGGCGTAGCAGGCGAGGGATATTAGGGCGATGATCCGGATAGACCAGGTCCAGCCGTAGAGGGGAAAGATGTGGCGGAGGAGAAGGGGAAAGATGGCTCCGCCGGCGGAGGAACCGGCCATACAGATTCCGGACGCGAGGCCACGGCGGCGATAGAACCAGTGGCTGAGGACTGCAATGGAGACGGTAGTTACAATGGCTGCAGATGCGCCTCCGAAGACTCCCAGGCACAGGATGAAGTGCCAGTATTTGGTGCATTCGGCGAGGAGAATGTACGAGGTGAAGCTGCATACGGATCCCAAGAGAAGGAGCATCCGGGGACCGTAACAATCAAAAAGAGGGCCGATTTGGACCCCGCCAAACAGAGTAAGAAAGACCAGCAGCGCGGTGATCCAGCCGACATCGCGAACGGTGTAGTCGGCCAGCTGGTGGGTGGTCAGGTAGTCCTGCACCGATCCAACTATGAGAGTCAGTGGAAGTCTTTGCTTATCACCAATTGCTGGCTTACCTGCGGACTGAAACCCAAACGAGGGGAACATCATTAAAAACGACCCGATCAGACATGTCCATGCTCCCCATCCTCCCTCCGGATAGGCCAGACTGACAGCTCCGGTCGGGCCATCGTCGGAGATGGTTTCGTCCCTTCCCACGACACTGGGAGGGCGACTGGGGAGTTCGATGCTGGCTGATTGCACGGTGCTGGCCATTGCACCCCCCTCTACATGAGTAGATTTAGAATACAAAGTAAAGAAGAGAAAAATAGGGGGGGGGAAGAAAGGAAGAAAGAAAAGAGAAGAATATAGAGATTCCGGGGTTGATTTTTGTTCCACTTATCTTTGGCCCCACAGTGGCGCCTTAACTGGTGCCTGCATTGGGGGGGTATTTCACGCCCTTCTCATGACATGATTGATAGCTCACATTTAGCTAAGAGACTCGAATATTTTTATACACTCATTCAAAGATTGATCAGAAATGCTCATAAACCTTTAACTGGGGGGCAGGTCATGTAAAATCTACAACTCCGTCCAAAGACGCCCTATTAAACTTGAAAGGCATATCATCCGCCTGCATCCCGAATATCCCCCACCATCACAGGTTCCTCATAATGGGACCAACGAGAAGTTTCTATGCGCAATAATCAAGAAGTATATTAATGAGAATATGGGGAAGGGCTTTATTCGCCGAGCGCAGCCCCAATCTTAGTGGTTTGAAAGCCTGGAGAGGCCAATAATAAGATCACAATTAAGAATCAGCATCTAGTAATAATCCCTTTTGGCTGACTCTCTAAAGCCAAAGTCTTTACCTTGAAGCTTCTGTCGCGGCCCTTGCCCGTGGTTGGCATGTGCCTTCTGCCTCAGGCAGCAGGGATCCGGCAAAAGAAATTGCTGACTCGGAGCTAAGTCCGGTTGCCTGTGCTGGCTCTGCCTCCAGGACTGGTTCAGTCACTTCAGTTCCTTGGTAAGTTTGTCGGCTATTGAGGGGATTTGGCGGGGTTGCCCCGATCTCGTGTGATTGGTTGTGCCGATTAATAAGTTGTTTTCAATAGCCGACAGTACCTGAAGTTATCCACTTGACTAACTCGGCCTGCCATCCATGTCACCCCCACGCAGGCTGGCAAACAATTATATTCTCGGTTCCAATAATATGTAAAGGCCTGGCTTGCCCCGAAAAACTTTTAAGGTACCACGTTTTTCTCCTACCTTTTCTTACCTTCCTCTTTATTTCCTCTCTTTTGTGTTTTCTCTCTATCGAGTGTTTACTCTTCAGATTCCTCCCCCACCTCCTCTGACATCATAGCACCATGCCTTCAGCTCTCCTCATCGGTGGCATCACCCACGCCCAGAAAGAATGGGAAGATCTCTCGTCTATCCTAACTCTGAAGGTGAGTAAATAGCGCTTTAATAATTTGTGTTTTATGCGGAATCTGAGTCTAAGACTGTTATGTGTAGGAATTCCTCACTGGCACTCGAGAGGAATTTATCCGCAACTGCAAGGAAGGCCAGTACGATGATGTTGTGGTTATCTACCGGTCGAACACGTCTACAAAGGTATGTTCCCAAGAAAAAATATAATTGTATTATCTATAATGACTTTTATACGCAGTTCACTGGCCCCTTTGATGCAGAGCTACTCTCTGTTCTACCCAAATCACTCAAATACATCTGCCACAACGGAGCGGGCTATGATAATATCGATGTGTCCGCCTGTACAGAACATGGTGCGATTACTTTTCTTCCAACCTTGATATCCTGAAACTCAGGGCTGGGTCAACTAACACGGGTCTATAATTAGGAATTCTCGTCTCGAGCACACCCGTCGCTGTCAATAATGCCACCGCAGATGTCGGCATTTTCCTCATGATTGGCGCCCTACGACAAGCATATGTGCCCTTGTCCGCCATTCGAGCTGGTATGTTCCTTTTTTAGTTTCTTGAATGCCTTGTTTTTCATTTTTGAAAATAATTTACTAAGAACGAGAAAAAAGGCCAATGGCATGGAAAGACTACTCTGGGGCATGATCCGAAAAACAAGGTCCTCGGAATTTTGGGCATGGGAGGAATTGGCAGAGTGCGTACTCTCTAACATTTACATTGGCATTGCCCCGAGTTCCGGAGATTTTCTAACTCGAATATATATATTATAGGAAATGGCTAACCGCGCCCGTGCCTTTGGGATGGAAATCCAATATCATAATCGCTCCCGCCTCAGTGCTGATCTAGAAGGGGATGCGAAGTATGTTTCATTTGACGATCTCCTGATGACATCAGATGTGTTGAGCTTGAACCTGGCCCTGAATGCTTCGACACGCCATATCATTGGTGAGAAGGAGTTCCAGAAGATGAAGGATGGTGTGGTAATTGTAAACACGGCGCGCGGGGCCTTGATCGATGAGAAGGCGTTGGTGGCCGCTTTGGAGTCTGGGAAGGTCATGTCAGCCGGATTGGATGTCTACGAGAATGAGCCGGTGGTGGAGACGGGGCTGCTCGAGAACCCCCGGGTGATGTTGCTGCCACACATTGGAACGATGACCTACGAGACGCAGAAGGAGATGGAGATATTGGTGTTGGATAATTTGCGGTCTGCAGTGGAGAAGGGAGAATTAATTACACCTGTTCCGGAGCAGAAGAGGTAAAATATTAGACATGCATTTATTTTAGATAAATTTCAATGGCCATTATTAACATTTCATCCTTTCCTAGACATGCAACGGGGACCGATCGGAAGTCACAGGGTGGGGAAGGGTTGAGGTAAGCCTGATTAAACATTGTCTTCATCTAGCTGCAAAAGAACTTATAAAGATTATTTTAGATCACGTCTGTAGCTATGGTAGGTGCGTTCAGCTATCATGTTACTGTTCACCTAGCATACTCTAGGATCTATAAGAAATATATTCTTTATATTATGTCTTGTGTGTAGTGTATCGTGTGTAGTGGTATTTGTCATAAACAAAAAACCGGCCTGACAGCAGTGTGGGGTTTGGATCTTCGAAGATTACAGCATGGCTACTCCATGAAGGACGTGGAGTAATAAGTACTGGATTGAATTGCTCAACATCCTGAACCTAAGGATGATGTTCTAAGGTTCAGGATGTTCTTCCTTAGGTTCAGGATGTTGAGCAATTCAGAGAAAGAGGCCACTCCTCAAAGAAAGCGGTTAGGCCCCGACTCATTGAGCAGGCCATGACAGTTCCATGCTCCTCCCCCTCATACTCATTTAATGTGATGGCATGCAATCGGCCGCTATCTTTTAGGAGCTCGATCAGGATGTCCGCATTTTCCCGCATACGGAAAATCAAAGCGTCGCGCTTCCTCCCCTCAAAATGCTCAGGCGTTTCATCGTTCCACTGGCAGGGATTCTGCTCTAAGGAGCCCAAGTACATAATCAGGGTTGGCAACTTCTCGCCTGGAGTGCTTTTGTAATCTTTTACAAACGCTTTGGCTTCATTCAAAATGTACTGATAAAACCACCATATGGACGGACTACTGGTGATATAGCAGTCGAACATATCCGGCCGCGTAAACAGTGTATGGAGGGCGAGCAAGCCGCCATATGAATGACCAAAGAGGGCTTCTCTTGAAAATGAAAGTCGTGGGAATCGCGCCTTGATCTCGGGTCGAAGAGTGTTTGTAATAAAGTCTAGAAATAAATCGGCACCTCCGTACCCCTCCATAGGCTCCGGCGTTGGTGGAGTCAAGTCAACACAGCGTCGAATTCTGTGGTAAACCTTTCCGGTTCCTTCTAAGGGATACCCGATTGCGACGACGATTCCTCCACCAGCGTAGTGTGATTCGGCGGCCCGTCGCCAGGCAGCCTCCGTGGCGGTCAAAAATAATGCATTGCCGTCCACAATATATCTGGGCCCTAGGTTAGAAAATGAATTTTTGAGGGGGTTTGAGTGGGCACCTACAGGATTGGGAGCTCCTTGCGCTCACAGTCGGGATCGTGCGGTTTCAGTAGCAGGGGCCATGATATTTGAATTAGATACTGTTCACCCTGTGCATTGTTGAGATAGAATTGCTCCGAGTTTGGTAGCACGATTCCCGTTGCGCTGTCACCCATTTGAATGATTTTTTTTTTTTCTCTCGTGTTTGTTGGAAAGAGGAATTGATTGGGCATTTGCGTGCTTTTTGAGCTCGAGAGGTCCGACTGCGGCGCTGGGAGCAGCTCCACCGGATACCATATCAGTACGATTCTTACCTCTGATTTGTGACTGTAGTAACCTGACCAGCTGAGTTGTACAGTAAATTTACCGTTACCACAACGGCCCCTCGTTTCCCTCGGAAATTGCACCACCCCCACCTATTATTATTCTTACTTCCAATCACTTGATTATCAGATCCGATCGATTTATTATCAGATCCGTGATGTCACCAAAGAAAAAAAAAATAGCCAGTTCTCTGAGCTGGCCAGAGCTCGGCCCCTGGAGAATCCTCTCCAAACTCGCCCTTTCATAGCATCTTGTCTCAATAGCTGACTGAGTCTCGAATCTCAAGAGCCCGAGCTTCCCGAACCTCCCGAGCCGAGTTGATCTCTATGAGACGCCCCAACGGTCAACCCTGTTGATGCTGCGAGATAAGGACAAGGAGCCGACCAAGGAACTGGTGATGGAGCCCAGGCAATAATGCCCCGGAGAATAAGGATCCTCCGGCTCCGGTGGGTTGAACCTCATCAGGCACCAACCCCGGATGGCCAAGTTCTTCCAACTCCGGGCTTGGGAACCTCCCGCGCCCCTCTCGGGCTTCCCCTCCAACCAGAGAGACAGCCGCTCTCGCTCCAGCCACTCACCCCAGCCGCGCAATTCAACCCCGGCCTCTCTGAGCAGCTCCCCCGCGCCTGTCTTTTAGTCTCTCTTTGTGTTCCTTTCTCACCAGTGCGAGTACGTACTGATTACTGAGTGGCTGTTGAACTGTTTTGGAGTGGACAGTGTGATATCTTTCCCCCCCTTTCTTTTCTCTTGTTATTCTCTTGTTAATCGCAATTTATGCAGGTAAAAATCCAAATTTATTAAGCAGGTGTCACTTTCAATTTCCTTTGTTCGGAAACATTATTCCAACTTGTAATGCTCGGATACTCCTCTGGAAAGAACCAGGACGGGCGGCGGTGGAAGTATAGAACCGTCCTTTCAACCAAACAAAGATCGACAAAAGATTGCGCAATAATTTTTCCAGTAGCTCCTTGGCTATTTCGGCCCAGTCATTTCAGTTGGTTTAAATTCAAAGCTTGATCGGCCAGCGGAGGAATAAGCCCGGGGTTTTTTAGCCCGATAGGCGGGCAACCATGCGCTGATTCAGAGGACACCGAATAGCCATCAGCGGGCATTAAAACCGGGTTATGCCCCAGGGCCGCCAGTCTCTGTTCTAGGTGGATAGATTTAAAATCTCTCTTCTTCTTCCCTCCACAATCAGTGGTTCCGTCTTATACATTATCAGAAATCATGGGTGAATCACAAAATCTGCCAGAGTCGATGCAAGAGCTCTTCTCTGAAAACGTCATCGCGAAAGTGCTGAGGGTAGCAGTCGAGGCACTAAATAATAATGCAAGCATCTATTACCCAATGTATAATAACAAGCCTTCTCTCTGACACCCATGCCAGGACCCACCAACTGTATATCCCGAGTTTGTTCCCCAAAAGGGTGAGAATATGGGCAAGTATTTCCTCCGTGATGCAGACTTCTGGACCTGCGGTTTCTTCCCCGGGATTCTATATTTAAT
The DNA here is from genome assembly GCA_027569045.1 of Aspergillus biplanus. Taxonomy (NCBI): domain Eukaryota; kingdom Fungi; phylum Ascomycota; class Eurotiomycetes; order Eurotiales; family Aspergillaceae; genus Aspergillus; species Aspergillus biplanus. Next base: position 942,987 of record JAPDEJ010000010.1, on the reverse strand, counting down.
GCGAGAGCGAGCTATCAAGTATCCCCACGCATTTCCCTACCGGGACTATCAGGAGAACGCAGACCATCCTATTACGGCATTAGCTCTACAACAGAAACTAGAAACCCTCTGCCAAAGCTGGATCGGTCCTATTCGAGCAATGAGGTCACGGACTGATACCCACGACATGGCCTTTATCCTTCAACCATCGCTCAGGCGTGATTGGGAGCTTACGAATAACTACGAAATCCTACAAGATCTTCTCACTGGAGCCCGGAGCCTTGCGACCCGCTATGAGCCTCAGGTGGGCGCAATCCGCAGCTGGGATCTCCTCAATCAGACGGATGTCTTGATTAATAGTATGACAGAGGACTTCCTGGTAATCATTGACAGCATGATGAATCTGGATCTACTATACTATGCCTCTGAACAGCTGTCTGATCCAACACTTGCTGAAATAGCCACCAAGCATGCACAGACCCTCCTGAAATCCCATCTGAGACCAGAACCTATAGCAAATCAGGCAAACAGTCCTTACAAAGGCCAGTGGTACTCCACCTGCCATGTTGTGAATTTTAGTCCTCGCACCGGAGCTGTCAAGGAACGCCGTACAGCGCAGGGATACCAAGCCTCTTCAACCTGGGCCCGAGGTCAAGCATGGGGAATATATGGATACGCGCAGACCTATAACTGGACCAAGCAAAGGGACTTCCTGGAGGCCGCTTGCGGCCTGACAGAGTATTTTCTGTGGAGATTGGAAAGTGCACCGGCGTGTGTTGAACGGGCCATTACCCAGCCTGATCGGACAAAGACAGTCGGTCGTTATGTGCCCCTGTGGGACTTTGATGCTCCAATCAAGGATGAAAGTAACCCGTTGAGAGACTCTTCAGCCGGGGTAGTTGCTGCTAATGGGATGTTGCTCCTGTCTCAGTCTCTAACCTTGCTGGGAAACATGACTCTGGCGAAGAGGTACCACAACGCAGCGATGAGAATTGTCAGTGAAACAATAGAGTACTCGCTGGCAACTGAGAAGTCTTGCTTGGTAACCAACCCAGATAACAAGCAGAAAATCGGCGTGGACGATGTTATTCCTAGTCAACGATTTGACTCAATCCTGAAGAATGCAACGGCAAACCATAATTCCCAGGATCATGATCGCTATAGTGACCACGGGTTGGTATATGCGGATTATTACCTATTAGAATTTGGCAATCGACTGTTAGAAATGGAGCTGCTCTAGCTAATGATCGGTTTTAATAACGACAGCCTGAGCCAGCTAATGTATTTTAAGTAATGGTGATATTAGATATTACAATTTTGCACTCTGTCTTACTTATTCTAAGGACAATGAAATCCTCTTGGTTATTCAGCAGTATATCTTAGGTTCTTGGGACATCCGGCCATCTATGTTGCATTATATAAATTTATCTAGCAGTATTCTACAACAAAGAATAGAGATAGGTAAAAATAAACCATGTCCCTCGTCAACTCAAAGCCATGGGTGAAGCTTTTGGTGTCACTGGTGACACGTGACTACCCTGCAACCATGACGCAACAGTGCGGGAAATGCTGATCAACCGGATGCAGCCAACGCGGAGGCACCACAGTTGAGATCTATCCTCCCTCGGTTGTTTCTGAGCCTCTTTCTTTTGCTCGTCCGGCTCTTGCGCACGTACTCCAAGTACTTAGTACCCTAGAGCTCGCTCTCTGCATAATCCGCTTACCTTCCGACCGCGTCTAGCTGGGTTTTGAGTCGGTGCCCGGGCTAATCTCACCTGCTCTCTACCCCACTCACCTCCGGACCGTTGGCTGCTGACTTGAACATCAGTGCGGGCGGACAACGAACCTTTATCCAGTCTCTTTTTTTTCTCTTTCCTCTTACCACTAGTATTCCATATTTTACTATCGTGAATATTTTTTGATCGCTGTGCAATGGCGGCCCCGTCGAACGTGCAGGGGCAGCAGCCCCACGATCCGATCGGCTCCGAGCCCAAGCTTGTTAACCGGCTAAGTGAAAGTAAATCCCCTTATGTGAGTCCTTCCTTTTTTTTTCTCTATTAATATTTTAGGGGCTTCACATGTCTGCGGCTCAGACTCTGACCATCGTACAGGTGAGGGCGCACAGAAATAACCCCGTAGCCTGGCAAGTATGGGATGCGGAGACCATCCAACTGGCCCGACAGCATAACCGGCTAATATTCTTGAGCATTGGCTATTCAGCATGTCATTGTAAATTTACCCCAATCAATAAAAAAATTATAATATAAAACAGCTACTAATACCAGAATAGGGTGTCATGTTATGGAAAAAGAATCGTTCCTGTCCCAGGAAGTGGCCTCGATCCTAAACAAGTTTTTTATACCAATTAAGGTGGACAGGGAAGAGAGACCTGATATCGATGATGTTTACATGAACTATGTCCAAGCAACCACTGGGTCAGGTGGTTGGCCGTTGAATGTTTTCCTTACTCCTGACCTAGAGCCTGTTTTCGGTGGCACGTACTGGCCCGGACCGAGCTCTACATCTCTACACGGGCACGAGACAATAGGGTTTGTGGAGATCCTTGAAAAGCTACGAGATATTTGGCAGACGCAGCAACAGCGGTGCCGTGAAAGTGCAAAGGAGATTACCAAACAATTGAGGGAATTTGCGGAGGAGGGCACGCATTCCTACCAAGGAGAACGCCCGGCCGATGAGGACTTAGATCTCGAACTTTTAGAGGAAGCGTATCAACACTTTGCTTCTCGATATGACCCGGTCCATGGAGGCTTTTCGAAGGCGCCAAAGTTCCCCACCCCGGCGAATTTGGCCTTCCTCCTCCGCCTGGGAATATACCCGAGCGCCGTGTCAGATATTGTTGGACAGGAGGAATGCGAGAAGGCAACGGCAATGGCGGTTAATACCCTCATCAGCATGGCTCGTGGAGGGATACGAGATCATATTGGTCATGGGTTTGCTCGGTATAGTGTCACCTCGGACTGGGGTCTGCCGCACTTTGAGAAGATGCTATATGACCAGGCCCAGCTTCTGGATGTGTACATTGACGCCTTCAAAATTACCCACGACCCTGAGTTGCTGGGTGCGGTCTATGATCTGGCAACTTACCTAACTTCTGCGCCTATCCAGTCCCCGGCTGGTGCTTTGTACTCTTCTGAGGATGCCGACAGCCTTCCAGCACCCAATGACGGTGAGAAGCGAGAAGGAGCCTTCTACATTTGGACGCTGAAGGAGCTAGTTCAGGTACTTGGACAACGTGATGCTGGAGTTTGTGCGCGTCATTGGGGTGTTCTCTCCGATGGGAATATTGCCCCAGAGAACGACCCTCACGATGAATTTATGAACCAGAATGTTTTGTCTGTCAAGGTCACCCCAAGCAAGCTGGCACGAGAATTTGGATTAGGCGAAGATGAGGTTGTCAGGATCATCAAATCTGCTAAGCAAAAGCTGCGTGAGTATCGAGAACGAACCCGGGTACGGCCTGACTTGGATGATAAAATCATCGTCTCCTGGAATGGACTTGCCATTGGTGCGCTGGCCAAATGTAGTGTATTATTTGAAGAAATCGAAAGCTCTAAATCGGCCCAATGCAGAGAGGCGGCGGCCAAGGCAATAAGCTTCATCAAGGAGAATCTTTTTGAAAAAGCGAGCGGGCAGCTGTGGCGGATCTATCGTGACGGTAGTAGAGGAAGCACACCTGGGTTCGCGGAGGACTATGCTTTCTTTGCCGGCGGCCTGCTAGATATGTACGAGGCAACATTCGATGATAGCTACTTACAGTTCGCGGAGCAGCTGCAGCGTATGTATTTCCCCCAATTCTCGTGATTGTCTCATCAAATACTAACGGGTTTGCCTAGGATACCTCAACAATAATTTCCTAGCCCATGTAGGATCAACACCTGCCGGTTACTATAGCACACCATCCACGATGACCCCAGTTACGCCCGGCCCCTTACTCCGGCTAAAGACGGGTACCGAGTCTGCTGTCCCGTCGGTCAACGGCGTCATCGCGCGAAATCTGCTCCGTCTCTCGAATCTCCTCGATGATGAGAGCTACCGCCTCCTCTCCCGTCAGACCTGCCACTCTTTCGCCGTCGAGGTCTTGCAGCACCCGTTCCTTTTTGTTGGGCTTCTTGACGCGATCGTGGGTCTCGAAATGGGATCGCGCAATATCACCGGGGTGCTTTGTAGCACGGTGGTGCCTTCATCGTCCGAGCCCGGTGCTTCAACCACCGATGCGCCTGTCTCCGCGCGAGAGACGCTGATCAAGAAAATTCGAGCTGAAGCCGGCGTTACGCTATTTACCTCCTCGATGACGTCCGCTTCCCTTGTGGATATTCGACCTTCGCACCGAGGAGATTTTGTCGGAAACCAGTCCTTTTGGCTACAGGCGCGGAATAATTTGTTCAAGGATATCAAGCCATCGGAACCAGCTAAGAATCATATTCTGGTTTGCAAGGAGCGACGTTGTCAAACAGTCGAAATATAACCCTTTCCTTCTCTATAGGAAAATGAAAACTTGTGATTATAGTGGTAGTTTTTATCCCTTTCTTCTTTTCCTCTTTCCATCTTCTTTTTGGGCCTGGGCTACCTATCTTAAAGAATGTTTTGTCATGGCGTCCATCCAGATGAGCTGTGTAAGTTAATAAATGAAAACATATTTGAAGAACTCCCGTCCGTAACGTGTTTTAAATAAAGAGTAAGCCATCCAAATTTTACATTCGAGCCCTCCACTCTAAGGAGGACATGAAGGAGAAGTCCATGATTAACCATTTTTTCTTCACCTAGAAAAATATAATCGACGCCCATTGATGGTTGCAGGCCTGAGGCGCAACGGCTCGCTTCAACGAGGCGACGATCCGGCTAGTCCCGATTTATTATGTTTGATCTGTTTGTCACACAAAACTCACCACCACGAATAACTATCTCAACCTCTCTCCCCTGTATCGAGTGTTCCCCATCTTTGGGTTTGCAAAAAAAAAAAAAGAAAAATGACTACCTACGTTCAACTTCCTATTTCGGTGATATCGAAGGAGCTCCCAATGGGGACTGAGATACGGCTGCGATGGGTCCCGAACCATATTCGGGTTGATAGGAACAAGGAAGCAAAACGTGCCACGAAGGAGGCGGCCCTGGGGTTTGGAGGGGCTGCAGATCAGGCAGATCAAAATAAGGTTGGCGGGGGTGGGTCCGGGCCAGCTTAACAGATAATCTATGTACCTTGCCTTCGCGGTAAAGTGGCAGGCCCACTAAAGGATTAAAGGTAGATAGAAGAAGAAATGAGAGAAGGGCAGGTAGGTTAGGCCAATAAGAAAACTGCTAAAAGAACCTCATAAAAGGGCTTGATTACTCTACGCCCGCCTGCTGAAAACATATGATGTGATTTTGGTGCAGCTCCGCACTAAGAGTATAAGGCTTAACTACCTGCTCTATAAGATCAAGGCCTATGGGGACGGGGCCTGCAACTGTGGGAAAGGTTTACGGACCCCTAACCATATGCTTATGGAGTTTGAGAGGTGGGAAGCCCTTCGTGGGCAGATGATGGGGAAGATAGCCGCATGCACGGACCTAGGTCCAAAAGCGTCTTATTGCAATGAATTACTCTCACACCCTCAGGCGGCGTGCCAAATTCATGCTACAAGCAGGCCTGCTTAAATAATTCCGCGAGGCCCTCCAGAGCCTTCGGGCTCGCCGAGCCACGAACCAACGGCCTACCAGCCCTAAGATATGGCGCTGAAGACGCTAAGGAGGACCCGTACATAAAACCGGGTGAGTCTACTAGGGTTAAAAATACGCTGGTTTAATGGCAATCTACCACGAATCAACACTAAGAGCGGAGAGGGTTGGATAAACTACGCGTGAGAGGATGGGGTTGAAAAGAAACGAGCAAGTTGTAGCTCAGACCTTTCCATACTTTTACATTTTATTGCTGTGTTTTGTGTAGCTTCACTCTTTCTTGTTTGGGCTCTCCTTCTTATTTACTCTGGAGTTATGTATCGAGCTTCCGCTTCGCTGCCGAATCGCCTGCATAGCCCGCGCAACTAGCTAGGATCCATTAGGTTAACAGAACTTTGATTGATTGGTTGCAAGCCTAAATCCTGAAACTCTCATGATCTATAGACAGGCCCGTAGATACTCTCCTAGCGCCATGATGGCCATGGCCTGACCGTAAGGCATCGATGTCAGAGGGATCTTCTTATAAAAGTCCAATGTGTCACCCATGCCCGTGCCAAAGCTGGTGTTCAGCAGCTCGCCCTTTTCATCAACCTTCGCCACCACAGCCGTGATTGCCTTCTCCGCGATAGGGCGATATTCCACGCCAATATATCGCTTTCTAACAGCCTTTAGGATGCCATATGCAAACCCAGCGGTAGCAGAGGACTCGACATATGAATCTGGGTGATCGAGAAGTGTGCGCCAGTATCCATCATCTGTCTGCAGGGCTTTGAGGGCCTCACACTGCGCTTTAAGAGTATCAATTAAATGAATGCGAATAGGATCATCAGGCTGCAGATCTAGCAGCTCAATAATCTCGGGGATGACAATGGTGACCCAACTATTACCGCGGGCCCAACGTGCATTGGCGTAGTTATGTCCACCATCCTCAAAGGTCCAGCCATGGAAGAAGAGACCCGTCTTCGTGTCAAAGAGATATTTAATATGTATAAGAAACTGGCGCTTGGCCTCCTGGATATACTCTGGGCGGTTTAGCAGCTTCCCAATCTTTGCCAATGGCATGACAGTCATCATCAGCGTGTCATCCCATAGCTGTTGATAATTTTCGGTGAGATAGGTGGCGTGTTGCATGCCGCCGTAACGGGTGCGGGGTAGGTCATGCATGGCCCACTCTGCCCAGGCATCGAGCCATGGAAGGTAGGAGACATTGCCTGTTTTCTCGTAGACATAGGCCAGTGTTAAGAACACGGCCATGGTGTTGATATTCTTTGTTGTACCACCCTCTGCGAATCGATCGGCGAACCACTTCTCAATAATTTGTAGCAGCTTCTCATCACCGGTCATCTCATAGTATTTCCAAATTCCGTAAAGTCCAATTCCATGTGTCCATTCCCAGCCAGCCCAGGACTTGGTGTCAATAATACGCCCATCCTGCAGGTGGAGCAAGAATTGACCGGTGGTGTCTTTAATATTAATAAGATTATCGATGACAAGTTTGATGGTTTCGTGCGCTTGGGTGGGAGAGAGAGCCGCCATTGTAAGTTGGGATTCAGGGCACCGTAAAAAAATAATAAGAAAAAAATAGTTCGAGTATTAAAGAATAACACGCAAAAAGCAAGAGCAATACACTGGATTTTTATCCAGCTCCTAGCTCCCCTCCCTCGCACCAAGTGAAGCCGAAGCGGAGTCCGACAGCCTCCAACTGATACGTGGAGAAACTGCAGGCAATTCTCCGGGTGGGACAGAGGCATGCTCGGGCCATTGTCAACCGAATCTGCTACGAACCCAACGCCAAGGAGACCTCCGTTCTTGAAAAACAACAACTTCGGCGAAAATCTAATTATTATTAAAACCGCCTCATTCCTCGGATGCCGGTGCTTTGGAAGGTGCCCAGGTGCTGAGAGAGGAGAGGGGATCCTCCGGGTCCTAGACCAAAACACGGCAGAATACCTTACCTAATAGGAAGGCGGAAAAGATGGGGAGCATCCGAGGATTTTTCTTTGACTCGGAGTTCGGCGTTCTTAAGATCCCCCATGGAGAAGTCTCTCCACGAAACCACCTTCTTTTGGCACCACCTTAAAGTAAGTTTCTCGCACGGCCTCGAGCTATCGATTGGTACCAATTTCGACTGGAGTTAATCGCGATGTCGTTGGTGGGGAAGGAACATTGGCCACTCCAAAGACTTCAACTACGACACTTGGGGTTATTTTCACGCATGTAGATGAGAATGCAAGCCGCAGAGTTCCTAAGCCGATCCTTGACATCCTTAAATACACCAGGCGCTTATCAATGATCTTCTAAGGAACCCTATTAGGGCTAACTAGAAGAAGACCAACGCAGACCTTTCTCAGCACCTCGAGGGCATTGAGCAACGAATTACTCATGGGTACAAGTGAACTTTTAACTACCCATCAGACTTAGTCAATGAGAAGAGATGAAATTATTAAGAACAAAGATCCGGTGAGTATATATATATATAAAAGACAAAATAGCCAGCATGAGGCTTCTCCAGCGCCCAGGCATATTCTCGAGAGAAAGAAACTAGTAATATTTATCTTACATTAAAATCAGGGAAACCAAAATAAATAAGAAAATCCTCAAACTAAAAAAATATAATATTTATACTAGTATTAGCCCTAGAAGAGCAGTCCCAATAATTGACGCAACAGTTGTGTATACTGGTGTCGACCGAGTATTCTGAGCCGCAGATTCCAACGACGTTGTTGTAAATATAGACTGGAAGCTAATATGGGAAGAATTAAAACAGTTTGACCTATTCACTTCCGCGACTCCATCGTCGGGCTCAGCAAATGTGATATCCACGCACTAAGAAACATCCAAGTCAGCACAGGTCCCGTCGACTACAGGTTAACGGAGTGAAAAGAGAACGTACATTGTATAAAGCTGCTCCGTGCTGCGCAGTTTCAACAACCTGAATAGTTGCATTATCCCCAGGCCGGACAGTAATGCCGGCAGGTAACGGCACCTGCGGAAGGCAGATCGTCCCAGGATACGGGTCATTATCGGGGCCAACAATTTGAAATGGTGGTACCATGGGATGGCTCATGTTCTCCGGCACTGTGCCTAATCCTAGGTTGATATAGACAAGCGCAGTGGCATGGCCCGGGAACCAGCCCGGTTGAATAGCCACTGCACCCCCTCCGACGGGCCATTTTGTTCGGTTCGTAGACGTTGGCATACCGCCACCTAGAAGATCCGCTGTCAGCAAACGGGGTTTCTGGGATAGAATAAGTATTAGACTGTCTTACATGGATACATCCATTGCATTCCATAGGGGTAGTATAGAGAGCTGTTAGTTCCATCATAGGCGACTCCTAAGCCATCGGCTTCCGCAACGGTCCCGTTTGTGTGCAGATTATTTCCTCGATAGCCGGGATAAACAATGACGGTATGAGCGTTAACCAGGCCTGTGCATAATAGGACGCCGACGATCCATTGTGATGATAAGATTTGGAATGGCTTCATTATGTAAAGAAAGAGTAGAATTTGGATCATAAAGATCGGGGAGAAAAGAAAGAGCGGATATGAAGTTGAGATGGTTATAAAAAGGGCGAGAGATAAAAAAGGTTGAGTAAGAGAGCCTCGAGGGCCTCTACTCTTTGATTTTAATCTGAAAGCCTTGCTCGAGAAATCTCCAAATCACCATTAATTAAAACCCGCAAGGCAAAGGAGAGATATGAAAATGCATTAGATGTAAAAGAGGATAATCATGAAAACAAGCTTCGTGCAGCGCAAGACAAAACAAGAGGGGTTACCACACTTTTTAAGGCGAACGAGCTGCTCTTATTTAATTTTAGCAGTTGGCCATTATTTTCTGGCCTTAGTGGAGAACGCCGAGCAAAGTGGACGAGTGAGGAGGTAAATCACAATGTGACAACTCCTGCAGGCGGGAGGAGGACATAAACAGGGGCCATCTTATTTTCGACAAAGAAGATTTGCTTGCTTAATACCCGCAAACTGAGGGAACTGAGAGTTTTGAGAAACTGGATCCTGGACACCGGATTGGCCCAAGATGTTCACCTAAGGCTCTTGGCTGCAAGTTGGATCACTCTGCCCAGGTGAAAACCTGGGTTTGATAATTCTTATTCGTGGAGGCATCGCTCTGTCGAAGCGCCCGCATCAGACGCTAAGAGGAAAGGAGGGGAGATCACAACTAGCCTTGCTGTGGAAAGAATCAGCAAAAACCACGGCGCTTAGAGGCCGACTCGGATTGGCTGATCCTCTTCAAGGAGAAGAAGCGGCTGTCATGGTTGAAATGGTTTGTCGGCCGCCTCGGGTCGCGTATTATTATTCGCTTGTCACGAAGGACCGTTATTCATCCAATAATGAAGGTCCGGTTCTCAAAAGAGAAGCGAACGAGAGAATCCAGCGAATGTCATGCAATTTGTGCGTCGATATCGGCGATTTTTGGAGTTGAAGTTGGCGATACAGATCTATTTCCCAATTGAGAATAGCTCGGCGGTACTTGGTGTGACATCCAGCCGACAGATAATTGATTCTTCTGAGGAATTTCATTCGGCGAAGGAGATCAGGATGGACGTCGGATCAAGTATACACGAAAGACAGGAGGTGAGCAGGAGAGGAGACAGCTGGGGAAAGTCGTCGGGGTAGCTGAGACATGCGTCACATGACTAACACATGGGAATATCCAACTTCAACATCACCACCCCCTTTCCTCCTTTATCCTCTGCTAAATTTCATCGCCAGGACCCCGTCCACCACCACGTACACCGTTAGTAGGGCCATACCTACCTCTGTCTACATACCTCCACGTCTAGCTCGCAGGCTCCCGGTTCCGCGCTATACACCTATAGTGGCTCCCCGGCCATGAAGACACCGACCAAAAGGCCAAGCTAAGCAAGCCGCCTCCAGGCCCGGGAGCAATCTCGGTACCGCAAGCGCCCCGGAGGCGCTGCAGGAGCTAGGTAAAAAGATGTGGAAGAAACAATGGGCAAATAACCTCTTTACAAAGATGATCCTTGAAGAGCTGAGCAAGAAGGTACTGGACCTGCATACCGGTATCTATCGATCTTGGAGCTCTGCTCTGGTACAGATGCAGACAGGCAGGATTGCTCTGGCATCCTACCTAGGTACCATCGGTGCGATGGAATCGACCTAATGTATTTATGGGCTAGGGGTGCAGTCAGTCCAACATGTCCTAGTCGCGTATCCTAACTATGCGGACCTGTGGCCAAAAGCCTTATGGGCAGGTAGTCAAGTCACCAATAACCCTTACCATGCCTATCGAGCTCCAAGAGATGCATTCTCCTTAGTAGCTAGGCTCCGTTAGTTTTATAGAAACTTGATTGTTTGTTTGAAACTATATTTTATCTACAACAGATTCTAGCGCTATGGTACAGGCAAAAATAAAAATGCGAAAAAAAAAAAGAAACTAAGATTCAAGCTTCTGGATCTCCTCCACCACTGCAGCAGTCACTTCCACTGTTGTGGCTTTGCCACCCAAGTCAGCCGTCAGCACACCGGCCTCACAGACGCGCTCAACACAGTTCATGAGCTTCTCTGCTGCACTCTCCTCACCCAACCAGGCCAGCATTTCTGCTGCAGTCCAGAATGTTGCAACGGGGTTCGCAATTCCTTTACCGGTGATATCAAATGCAGAACCATGAATCGGTTCAAACATACTAGGGTTCTGTCGGGTTGGATCAAGGTTCGATGTGGGGGCAATCCCAATCGAGCCTGCGAGCGCAGCAGCAAGATCCGAGAGAATGTCCGCATGCTTTTGTTTGCCCTTCTAGTTAGCCTTCTACTTCCAGTACGTCGAATAAAAACCGGGCAGGGTGGCCTGTGAGGAAGAAATCGGAAAGGAGATCCATGAACATACCAAATTACTAGCCACAATTGTATCAATGCTCTCAGGCTTCAAAACCATGCGAGTCGTCATCGCATCAACCAACATCTTATCCACTGTGACTTCTGGGAAATCCTTGGCAACAATGCTTGCCACCTCATCCCACAGTACCATCCCGTTCCGCTGCGCATTGCTCTTTGTCACTACTGTCAACAGCTTGCGTGGCCTCTTCGCCGCTGTCTCAAATGCAAAGCGCATAATGCGCTCCACTCCATGTCGCGAGAAGATGGCAGTCTCTGTTGCTACCTCCCACGGATGTCCACGGTGCGAGCGTCCTCCCTGACCCGCGTACTCACCCTCACTGTTCTCCCGAATGATCACCCAGTCAAGTTGGCCCGGAGCGCAGTTACGGAGGGGTGATTGGGTCCCGCGGAGGACACGCGTTGGGCGCACATTAGCGTACTGTTGGAGTGGCTGACAGATTGCGAGGCGGAGACCCCAGAGAGAGATGTGGTCAGGGACATCTGCTTGAGGTTAACATATATATCCACACAGCCCTTCCTTATTCTGTCTTTCCAGGCAATTTTGGCGGTTTTGGCTGAGGGGGGGGGGGGGGTGGAAATACCCGGCGCGCCAACAGCTCCGAATAGAATAGCATCTTGTTTCTTCAACTCCTCCAATCCTCCCTCGGGGATATATTGTCCGGTACGCTTGTAGGTATCAGAGCTCCAATCAAGATGGGTAAAGTCAAGAGAAAAAGCCTGGAGCTTCTGAGTGAGGGCATGGAGGACTTCGACGCCGGCGTTGACGACTTCGGGGCCGATACCGTCGGCGGGTATGGTGGCAATGCGGTAGGATTTAGTCATTTTTGTTTGTGTCGTTCCTTTAACTTTTTTCTTTTCTTTCTAAAAAGAAGTATACAAATGTGTAAATATAGGACAGAAGAATGTTGAGAGAGAAAGTAGTGAAGAGAATATTTTGTTCAGTTTATAAACATCTTCCTGGTCCTCTCCCCTCCCCCGCACCGGACAGAGACAAGTCCGTCGGACATGTCATTGTCCGCCTTTGCTCCACAGCCCACCCCGCCATTCTCTTTCTTCCCTTCTCTTTTTATGAAAAATAATAAATCGACTCGTAATAATTAATGCACGCATTCGAATTATAAATCTCCATTCCCAATACCACTTCCACCTCTCTAGCCAACGCCACACTGGTTGGGTATCCAGAAGAAGAGAATACAGAGGGCGAAGTACAGGCACTAAGGTAAAGCAGGTGCTTCACCTCGTCCTGAAATAAACTCATACCTACCGTGATGCCATTTAGTTTCTGGGTTGTAGAACCGTTTGCCGTAAGTAATCTAGTCGGAATATTGAGGAATACGAATATGCTGAGGGCATAAAAGCCGAGTGGCCTGGTATTAAACAGCTCTAACTAGGTTACCTAGCAAGTAATTGCGAGACTACTGATTGATGGATGGACCCATTGGCGACGTACCCCCCCAAAGCCATTGTGGTTTCAAACGTGCTGAATATATACTTAGGCGGAATAAACGGTATCATATGTACATAAAAAGTAGTAAGTCCTTATCCGATCAGGGAACGCCAGCGACCGATCAGGCGTCAATCTTTTCCAGTCCACACCACTCGGAAATATACAAGGCAATCGCAACCGTAATCCTCTGCAGACTGCTCACGCTTACCCACTCGTCAAACCCGTGGATATTGGAGCTTATCGGGCCGTAGCAAAGCGCCGGAATCTTATCGTAGAGCGAGTGGACGCGGGTATCCAGGTATGCCGCAGTAGTGAAGGATTTCAAGTCCTCTCCAGTGGCCTGTTGATGGGCCCATTGCAGGGTCTTTTCCGCCTCGCTTCCGGGCTCGAGGACATACCCCTCAGCGAAGAATCCGTTCCAGGTCACCTTGGGTTTGTTCTTGCTCAGGAAGGCATCGTTGCGTGCAACTTCCTCTACCTTCTTCTCAATCTCCTCCGCTGCAGATTTGGCACTGACGCCGGGAAAGATGGCAATCCGGCAGTCCACGCGGCACCAGGCTGGGACGGAGGAAGCCCAGTCTCCCGCATTCACTTTGGCGACATTCAAATCTGCACGATCGTTAGAAAATCGCTTCCGGGTGCATTCTCCGTATGGGAAGATAGGTAGGCTTACTAAGGGGGTGTGTTTCGTTCTCAAAATGCATCCTTCCCACCTTCCTCTCATTCCAATCCTCCTCCAACTCCCTCAGCGCGGTGATCACCCTCCAACACGCATCGATCGCGTTCGCACCCGTCCCCATCTCCCTAACATGTACCGGGATGCCTCTGACCTCAACCTGGAACCACAAAACACCCGTATTGGCGCGCACCAGCTTCTCATCCATCGGCTCCGGAATAAGTACCGCATCCGCCTTATACCCCTTCAAATGCGTCATCATCGTCCCATTTCCCGTCGATTCTTCCTCGACAACCGACTCAAAAATAACCTTCGACGCCGGCTGTAGTCCCAACCGTCGCAGAGCATCCAGCGCAAAGAGGTTCGCTGCACTTCCCGCCCTCATATCGGCACCTCCTCGCCCGTACAGCTTATCCCCCTCGATGTCGCCACTATAAGGGTCCCTCGTCCACAAGTCCAGCGGCCCCGTCGGGACAATGTCGATATGCGCGTTGAGAATCAAACTCTTTCCGCCCTCGGCCTGCGCTTTGGGCTCGTGGACCCCCACCACAACCGGGGCCTGGGAATGCTCTGCGCTGACCCTCCCGGATCCCACATGCTGCGACAACAGCGCTGCGTCCATCTGAAGCTTGACGGGGTTGTATCCGCGTTGTGCCAGCTGATCGAAGATGTACGACTGCACTTCAGTTTCCTCGCCTCGTTGGCCGCCGAAGCGAACCAGGCGCTGTGTGTACGCGATCTGTTCGTCGAAGCCTTGTGCGACGGCATCGGCAATGGAGGCCGCTAGGTGCGTTGAAATCTTGGGCATTTTCTTCGCCGGTATGGTTTCTTGGGTGCCGCGGGTAAACGGTCCGATCGGTTATCTGGGGGGGTATCGACACGACAGCGGGAGTTGGATGCTTTGGATTCTCGAGTTGGAGATTGTTATTGTCTGCTCCAGATCTTTAAGTACAAATCGGTCCCTCATTTGGAGACCTTCCCCACTTTGCTGCTGATTGCCGGGTCAGCGTGGACTTGCCTAGACAGGAAAGGTGTTGGCAGCAGCAGGGAGCCAATCACAGTGAGCGGGGAAACTGAGAAGGGCTATGGAGCTTCTGATTGGTCGGACTCCGGCAAATCAGGCGATAAGTCAATATTGTTGGTGCCTGAGGCCGTAATTAGAAATGGCGTTTGTGCCATCGTAAGAAACACAAACCTCAACACGTTTAGAATGGAGGTTCTAAGTTTCAGTTAGGGTTTCTGGGTGTCCTTACGGTTCTGAAATAAAAGTTGTCTGGCACTGATGGGAGATGTTCGTTCCCGGCCCAGGTTTTCCATGATGTAGATCTGGATCCGCCAACCCGCCTCACTATTGACGTGCATCTAAGAAGACAAATATCTGGCCTTTGCGGATCCAAGCCTTGGGCGGCTAAATGATGCTTATCATGAGCCCATTAACCCAATGCCACGTTATCTGGCTTGATCGTGATATTTTCGAGATTCTATGGGCTGTGATAAGCGGCGAGGCTTCAACCATTACCCGCGGCTAAGCCCTTGGGGTCGGCGCATTTCCGGTGGCGGATCAGCGGCGTCTGGGAGGTTTCTGGATTCCACAGATGAATCCAAGCACTAGTCAGGCTGTTGCAGTCATTGTTCAGCAATTCGATGACCTACGTGGACAATAGGACCTGCGATTTTTCCACCGTATCAGAGCACCAGTTACAATCAGCCAATATGTCTCTGCAGCTTGCAAATCTCTTCAGCGTCCAAGGGAAGGTGAGTAGTTCGGTTATCGTTCGGAAACCAAATATATGAGTGCGTGGTTCTGATGATAAATAGGTCGTCGTTATCACCGGCGGAGGCTCTGGCCTTGGAAAAGGTAAGATCGCTCGCGATCCCCCTTTCAGAATTACTTTCTGACCACGGCCTTCATTCAGCCATTGCGGAGGGCTTCTCTATCAACGGGGCAAAAGTCTATATCACAGGGCGCCGCCTTGAAGTCCTTGAGAAAACCGCACGGGAACTGAACGAGAAAGCAACCCTCGGCGGACAAGTGATCCCGTAAGTACGCCACGTACTATACTACCTCTATATACCGTTTTATTTCGAGACTCCCCCTGACCGAATGATAGTATTCGGGGTGATGTGGGTACCAAAGACGGCTGTTCCCAGCTTGCCAAGGCCATATCGGAGAAGGAGCAATATGTACTGCACATTCCCATGCTCTGAACTAAACGGTGTCTAACACGTCACTTTAGATTGACGTGCTTGTCAACAATGCTGGTTTCCTCGGACCACTTAACTGCCCTATATGGGACCCAACTGATGGTGATCTTCTCCTCTACTCCGGGGTTCATGGTTTGCGTGCTAACCCGGGTCTTTATTTAGCGGATGCTGCGGAGAAGGGATTGTGGGAAAGTGCCGATGAGTTTGTCTCTCTGTTCTTGTTGAATAACTGGCTTCGTGCTGACTTCCCTGAAGCGATAGTTTTACTTCGACCAACAACGGTACGGCGAATCATTCAAAGGGACAATTTATATTATGGGTTCTCTAACCTTATGGCTCAGTGAACATCAATGGTGTGTACTTTACTACCGTGGGATTTGTCCCGCTGTTGCGCAAGGCTCAGGATCCAAACGTGATTGTCATCGCGTCACTGGCGGCTATCATGAACCAAAGAACGCATGGAACGATTCCATATGCGGTGTCCAAGGTGAGTTTCCTGGGTTACTTAACCGTAGATAAATTGCTGACGCATGTTTTAGGCCGCTGGTGTGTTTACTCTGCTGAATGCATTCCTCTGCAAATGCTGACCTTTATACGATACATAGCTTTGCATCTGTCTAAGCTCCTCGCTGGCCGACTCCACCCGTACGTGTCTTAATATTGGGCGCATGAAATAGACGTCGTCATGGGGTGACGACTGACAATTATTTTCGATTGTAGAATGAAGATCCGCGTCAACGCCATTCTCCCCGGAATTTTCCCGAGTGAGATGACGACAACCGATAGCACAAGCAACGAGGATTCACTTAACCCTTTCGCCGGAGCAGCATCCAAGAGATGTCCAGCTGGTAAGTTACATTCTCTTCCCCGTAAAACGTCACTTTTGTGATAGTGCTAAAAACTTTTCTATTTCTGCATAGGGCGAGCCGGCTATCCCGAGGAGATCGTCGGGCCCTGCCTGATGCTAAGCTCCAAGGCTGGTGGATATATGAATGGAGAACATCTGGTGGTGGATGGCGGTCGAGCCATGGTGAGCCTTTCGAGTAGGCCCTTAGCATTTAGAACGGTTACTGATCTTTAATGATAGGGTCCCTCTATTAACGATGGCATTCGTATGCCTGACGATTGCTATTCCTACTAAATTACCTCTTCTGAGGACCTGCAAGTTTGCTCCGCTGTAGATAGCTCACTTTTAGATTTTGAATTGCCGACGAACAAAAAAAGTAGCTTATACAAAACTACTCTGGTTACCGACAATGCGGCGCAGTAGTGCCATTTGGCTCGGGCATCAAGCTGGACCTGTTCACAACTGCAACCCCTCCCTGATTGCGGCCCTTGGATCAACTCTTTCTTACTCTTTGTGTAGCCCCTATCAGTTAGCGCTATTATAAACTTGTTAATATATCTTGCTTTCAATGTCCAAACCAACTCTTGTTTTATGCCCAGGGGCCTGGTACCCACCTCATGCGTTTGGCCGCCTCATCGAAAGGCTGACCCCGCATGGTTACACCAACCACACTATTGTGTTCCCCTCTATTCAACAATCTCGCAGCGTACATGACCTCCAACCAGACATCAATGCCGTCCGGAGTGTCGTCCAACGGGAAGTCGATGCGGGCAATGAGGTCGTGGTCGTATCGCACAGCTAGTCCGGCCTTCCGGGGTGAACAGCACCCTCGACAATCTGGGCAAGGAAGATGGTGAGCAGGAGGGTAAAGCGGGGGGCGTAGTGAAGCTGGTCTTCATCGCTGCCTTTCTTGCAGATATCAACCAGAGTCTCCTTGGGGCATTGGGTGGTATCTACCCTGACTGGTGGGTTCTCGATGTGCGTTCTGCTTATGTCTCTACCCTCTCTTATGTATAGGATAAGCCATCAAAAGGAGAACGAGGGCAATGACTTAATAAAATAGGAGAAAACCAAAACAGTTAGAGCAAATGACCCGTTCTACCTTTTGGTCGGGAGTGGGAGCAGACGCTTCGCCCACATGCGCTTGCGACAATGATCACCCCTGCCACCGGGGCTGCGTACCTTCACATCCCTTCATCGTATCTGCTCTGTGAGGATGATCGCGCCATCCAGTTGCCCGCACAGGCAGCGATGGTCGAGAATGCCCGTAGTAAGGGGGCGCAGATAGAAACAGAGAGGATGAAGACTGCGCATACGCCGTGGCTGGTGGTACCTGATGTGGTGGCCGATTATATTAAGAGACAGGCGGGGGAGAGTTTGTAACTTGGCAGATCTGTTGGTATTGGGGTGCCTTTTCTTCGCCCCCCCCCCTGGTGCAGTTTGACGGTAAATGACTTGGGTTGGTTATAGCGTTCTACTGATGACGCTGTAGCAGCAACTAGTTAAAGATGGAATAGCAGACCCATAAAGTTGTGGAATACGAAGTAAACGTCAATGGATTGCCAATATCCCCCACTCGCACAGACTTACCAAAAGTACCAATATGAAATGCCATAAAGCACCCTGACTTACCCTCCCGGCCTTATTTGTCGGTGTCTGATTTCTGGGTTGTCAATAGAGCATAATTGAAGCCGGGATGTTCTTATGCGCATGATGGCTATCCCTATCACACGGCAGTCTGACCGTCTGTACCCAGTCCCAGGTCGCCCTTGCTCGAGTATTGACAAGGAATGGCTTGGATGATTATTTTGAAGGAAATGTGAAGGCAACGTGAAGGAAACGGCTCACGCATCTTTCGGGGACAGCTCTGGATCGGCTCGTTCGATGCCTCTTTGGGCGTTCAACATGCTGACGTGATGATCTTCTATATTGTAGAAGCCTGATCCGGGGTAAGGGGCTGCTGGTATCACTGGGTATGGATTCGGTTTCCGGTCAGTTGTTCATATGAAATGTTCCCGTAAGCCGAAGGGAAGGGGATGTTGTCCCACCGGGATTATTATAGGCCTTTCCAAGCCCGGGGTTGGAGAAGAAGCAATGAAGGGTTGCTCAGGGGAAAGACAAGGATATTGAAGGATAATATGAGGTGTCAATTTCGGGGAATGCGGGACAATAGTCAACCACCGCACCACAATGACATCAAGGGGGGCGGTCGAATCCGATCAGAGGTGTGTTACAACGAGGGGACGAAGAGAATTGGAGAGTTTGCATAGACTTTATTCATATGGTAACTTTGAGAAATCAAGGCATGCATCTGTCTCCTCGCCCAGAAAGTGGAAAAGGTTTGTTCATCTTTCTGGGCCAGTTGAAAATGAGACTTGCCCTGATGCCAAGTGATTTCCCGATCTGGGCTGATCCACCCGACTAGCGACGATGAGCTTCAGCTACGGAGTTTTTTTCTTTTCTTTTCTTTGCTTTTTTTTATATTTTTCTTTCCTTCCTTTCTTGTGCTGGTCGAACCGCGGGATAATTTTAGAGAATTGAAGGACGGACTATTGAACTTTCTCTAAAATTCCGGAATCACCACCGATTCCAGCCTCTCGCTTGACTGCCAGGGAGAAGGGCGACCATTTTGAATCGAGCTGGAGTCCCCTGGAAAAGCGCATCTACTCTTTGAGTTTTGGGGTGGCTTGAGTCTCTATTATTAAAAATAAGCTTCCTTGCACTCTGTCACTGTCAACTCAGCAATCTTGCTATACCCCCCGCGATGAAATCTTCAAGTACAATGCATCCTCAAGGCCCCCCGGCCTCGAACCGATCGTGAGGGATTCCGCGGATTCTGGATCTCTCCATCGTCGGGTTTGCCTCATATGGCATCGCGGGAAGGAAACCGCGCCGGGCAACTAAGAACTCCTTACTCCGTATTAGCTGCGCTCGTTTGAAGCCCGTTTCTCAGCTGCGGTGTCGTGATGGAAGCATTGCGCGGCACAATGTGATTAACGGGCGTGGTCAGACGCCGTAGCTTGCATTTCTTACTCCGGAGGAGTAGTTCCCGCTTGATGGGGAGTTCATGCGGCTTTATCCGAAACAAAAAATGAGGAAGGAGTGGCTTGCGTCGTTGGCTCCTGAAATGTGCGGTAAGTGGAGGATTGCGGCGGGTGCGCTGGCACTTATGGACTCGATTATACAGTCATAAATGGCAAGAACCTTTCCTTATGCCCGTGAGGAATGGCCAATGGCCATCGAGTGTGATATCTCATGCCGGAATAAACTTCCCCTGAAAGCATAATTCATGATGCGAGGCAACCTGGTGTTCTGATGATGACCGCTGATGCGACTGGGATTGATGATAATGCACGGCATCCGGACGTTTGCCGTTGTAGAATAATCAACAGGGCAGTGGACTTTGGATGAGTAGATTCAACTTTTGAATGCTGGACTAGGAGATTTGAGACCAAGATTAAGCGCCATTGGCCCACCGATGCAAATGAAAGTGGCAACACGGGATGGTTGCATCTTGAATCGGATCGCCGCCAACCAGATCTACCGGACTATATGATGTTCATCTCATTCTTTTACCTTTTTCGGGGGAGATCTCTTGCAATAATTCTGAAGCAGACGGATTATACAGTCGACGAGATGAACACACTAAACGGAAAACAACTCCAAGCTTTCGCGCGACTTCGGCTCGGCCGACGGCGCGCGAACTTTGTTGAATAAGATAGAATACTAGAAAATTAGTGCCAATAGAAGAAGAATAATCGCTCTCGGAGAGGACCAGAAGTTAGAACTTCCCCTGGCCTCCACTCGCGGCGTCTCTCGACGGCTCTCGGGGAAACTCCTGCGGATCTCTTGTCAGCTCGGCCGGAACGAACTCATCCCAGCTTTTCCCCCAACGCGTCGGGATCGACAGCATGGCCCACTCTGCTGGCCGATCCCTGGGTCGATCGTCGTTATATTGGTTCGTTAATTCGCTAGCCTGAAGGTGACTGCCGAAAAAAGGCATTTCCTGCAACGTTGCAGACTGGGAGTTGCCGACGGGGTCCACCCGCTCTGCACTCAACATTGAGAGATTTGCTTTTTTGCGCTTTTGCGTCCGGGTTCTTTTTGCTTTTTCTTCTGTCGGCACTTCATTAGCGCTGACCATTGGCCTGGCCGACGTCGCCTTGAATCCCTGAATGGTGTCCGGGTTCTTCAAATTTATGCTTCCGGATTCCCGGGCGAATGGCAGCCTTCACCAACATCCCCGAGGAACTGACAGTTGGTGCGATTGATGCTACTCCGGGCGAGACTGAGGCAATCAGCATTTCAGCTCTTGCGGATCGCCGTGAGGAGAAGTGGACCATTGTCGGACGAAGGAAAAAAGATCGCCGTCGAGTTAGCTCGAGACTGACGGGGAAAAGAATCGGATCAATGGTGCTAATAGCGCCACTTTTAAGCACGAACTACGTGGACAGCAGCCGGAACCCGAGGACGCCATTGGCTAGGGCGTAAGGCACTGCATATTAGCGTCTATCGATTGCAGGTTTATCAGAAATCTTGGCCGGCAGAAACTAGGGAGCTAAGGCAGATATAAAACCATGTCAAGGAACCGGCCATCCTGCCTCATTCTCTCTCCAACAAACAACATCCCGTTTTAAACACCACCGCAGCAATGGATTACCTGCGCAGAGCGCTCCACCGTCTATCCTGCTTCTCTGACAAGGAGAGGAAGCCCGTCTCGAGCGAGCCATGCATCTCCATCGTCGCCACGGGGTCCGAATACCCTCCCCATCGGGTCGACACTGAGATCATCGCAAAGATGGCCCAAGTCCACTTTCCCCCATCTCCCGCGTAAGACCCCCCCTGCCTCTCCTTCTCTCTATAATCGAGGCTAATCAATTGATATGGATCCAGACTCGAAAAGACCGTCGCCCTCTGCAAACTAAGCGGCATCCAAGAACGCTACGTTGCCACGCCCCCCGAAAAGCTCCTCGCCCCGCGCGATTCCATGCCCACCATCGCCGACTGCGACCGCGACTGGAAGGAATACGGCATCCCCCTCGCCGTCAAAGCATCCCAGAAAGCCCTCGCCTGCTGGGGCGGCTCCTCCTCCGACATCACCCACATCATCGCCGTCACCTGCACCAACTCCTCACACCCTGGTTTTGACGCCGCTGTGTCCACCCAGCTCAACCTTCCCCGCACCGTCCACCGCACCCTGCTCCACGGCGTCGGGTGCGCGGGTGGCTCCGCCGCCCTCCGCACAGCCTACGAGCTCCTCCTCTCCGCCACGGCACGGGGACAGAAGGGTCGCGCACTGGTCGTGGCATGTGAAATCACCTCTGTCTTTGCGCTGGCTGAGTTAGCGCATGCCAGCAACTCAGGCCAGATTAGTCCGGCTGTTGCATTGTTTGCGGATTGTTCGAGCGCCTTGGTGCTCAGCAATGGGATCGGGACGAGCGAGAAGGAGAGGCCGCCGGTGTGGGATGTTCTAAATGTGCGCTCGGAGTTGATTGAGGGCTCTGAGGGGACGTTGGAGTATACTATCAGCCCTACTGGTGAGTTTCCCCCCTGCTTTTTGTTTCATCTTCGCAATCTTGAGGGGTTTAGTACTAACGATGGGGCAGGATATATTGCGACAATTGCCAAGTCCATCCCGGGCTTCGTGCAGGCTTCTCTACCCGAGACATTCAGGCAATTGATCAACTCGACGCCGCAGCTCGTGTCTGATCCCACGAGGCTAGATGTCACAAGCTACGATTGGGCGTTACATCCGGGTGGTCTGAAGATTATCTCCACGGCACAGGAAGTGCTTGGGATCACGGAGCATCATCTGCGCAAGACGTACGATGTGTATAGGTCGAGGGGAAATACATCCTCTTCGACGGTACTGAGTATCATGGATCGCTTCCGGGGAGATATTGATGCCACAGATAAGGGGCGGGAGAAGATGGTGGCGGTCGCATTTGGGCCGGGGATGACGATTGAGATGGCGGTGCTAAGGAGGAGCAGGATGGAGGATTAGATGGCTTGTTTTGTTTTTAATCGTTTCTTCAAGACTACTTTGAGAGTATGTTATACATGATATCCAGCAATTGAGAATGGGCTTGTGTGTGTGTGCATCTGCGTGCCTATGTATAGATCTACTGCAGCACGATCTTGCCGTCTGCGACCTCGATATCAACCGCCCACATCCCCCGACCACTGTGGACACTCTCCCCGTCCAGGAACGCGTGGAAAAGCATGCGCGTGCCATCGTCGAGGAGGTCCGCGCCCCCGGGTGCTCCCAGGGACCCAACATTGCTGCCGTCGCCACTCACGAGCAGCGGGGCATCGGGGTCCTGAGCCTTGATGTAGGGTCCGGCAATGGAAGACGCCGTCGCAAAGCTCACGTCATAGAAGAGGCTGTCGTACATATTGCTCGAGAAAGACAGGTAGTACGTTCCGTCGACCTTGATCAAACTGGGGGCCTCGATCAGCGGGCCATCAATTTCATCCCGGTCGAGGATCTGAACGGGGTCGCCGTCAGGGGTGATTGCATCAGAGGCCAGCTTCTGCAGCATGATCGGCGTGGGATGCATCGTGCCGTCCCCGTTCAAACTATTCCCGTCCACCTTGTAGACGACATATCGGGTGCCGTCGTCGTCCTGGAATCCGTCTGCGTCGATCGCGCCCCCCTCATCGGTCGGACAGGCGATCACGTCTTCCGACGGGCTGTATGGACCCTCGATGCTTGAGGACGTTGCGGCCCCGACGCAGTGGCCACCCGCGGCTGCACCTGCAGAATAGTACATGACGAATACCCCGTCGTCCTGCGCGTTTTTTTTTTCTCGTTAGCTGAAACTTGTAAAAAAGGTCAGACGATGAGGAGATTCAGTCACCTACCCGTTGGATAACATCCGGGGCCCAAACCGCCGGGTCGTCCGCATTCACCCATGCGGGATACGGCCCAGGAAGCGCCTCCGTCCCTTCGAGTAATTCCCACGTGCTAAAGTCGTCGGAGCGGGCGACCTGGACACGGACACCGTTTCCCTGCGTTGCAAAAGCATAGTAACCATCGTCGGTGGAGATCACAGAGGGATCGGGGAAGTCGAGGTCCAGAACCTGAACGGGCTCAGCAGCCGCATAGCGCACAGCGACGGGCAGAAGAAGGGCAATGTACGATCGCATTTTGTCGATATCTCAATCTCAGCAGTCAAACTCGGTCGCTCCCTAGCTCACCATTCCCCAGACCATCAAGGGGGCAGGAAGCCTTAAATGCAAGCAAGCTAGGTTCTGACATCACAGTCGAATGATGAACGACACAGCCCAGCGCGTGTTTGCACCACGTTGGGGAATTGGTCCTTGGGGGTTATTTTTGTCATGGTTCTTGTTGGCTCTCGAAGAGCCTGCTATACCCAGAGCGATGAAAGATCGACAACACGAGCACAGCCCTGGGACGATGCTTACTTGCAACGGCAAGCTCTGTTTCAGGCCCCCCGCGTTGCTGCAAAGGAGGGGATCGTGGAATGTGAGATTCTCCATTCAGAGGTGCGCTAAGAGACCCGCTAAATCCAGCTTCAATTCTCCGATCGGCGGGTTGTCAGATGCAAAGAGATTCATTCCTTCATTTATTGTCGGACGGCAGACGACGTGATTTGATGGACAGGAGGCAATGAGGGAAATCGTACGTGGTTCGCAAAGGCCCTTTCGTCATGTTCAGAGATAATAATATCCTTGTGCCAGGTGAGCCTTCATGTTGGCGAAGGGGTGAGACGCGATCGACCTTCTTCTCGCGGAGTTGCGGACTAATGTTACATTGCGAGGGGATCAACCTAGGGTGTCGATTCTGGTAGGACGATATTTGAGTCCGCTATTGATTGTGCCGAAGAGCTAAACTCTGGTGATGATTTCTCTGCGACAGGCGCAATCTCTGTGAAGAGCACGGCGTGGACCAATCCCAACAGTGAGTTTGCATTTCTCCAGACTTTCCACGGTCGCTTATTGGATAGCTTCATCGGAACGAGGGACTATCAGTCAGAGAAGCTAGGAGTATACTTTAAAGAGGTAGGCTGGTCGTTTCAGGCTCCACATCCGACGACACGATCTGACATGAATAGACTGACAAAACCTACACTCCCCGAGCGATCTTTACTGACCTCTCACCTCGGAGTTCCGTTACGCCAGGCATCCCCGTCTCAAACCAGATATGGGGCAATTTCGGTGTCTATCACAACTGGGCAGCGGGCTATTGTCGTGAAGGTGAAGGCCTCATCGACAGCATCCTCGAAGCAGTTCGCCGGGAGGCGGAATCATGCAGCAACCTCCAAGGCTTCCAAACGATCCACTCTCTGTTCGGAGGCAGTGGCGGTGGCCTGGGGAGCCTGGTACTGGATCGCATCAGGGACGAGTATCCCGAGCAGACGTTGGCGACTTTTTCTCTACTGCCGAGCTACTCCATCACCGACGGGGTTGTCATCCGGCCGTATAATATTGCACTGTCACTTTTGCACTTGGCGGAGAATGCAGACGCCACTGTTTTATTCGACTACTCGGTATTATGTAGTTCTTTTCCTGCGTAAGGTCTTGCTGACGAAGGGCAGGAAATGGGTGCGAGGCTATTTCGTCATGGAGCCCCTCAGGATTATACCTGGGCCACCCATGATCGGGTCACTGCTGACACCATCTCAAGCGTCACAGCCTCCTTTCGATTTCCAAGTCACGGACTGTCCGATCTGGACAGTTTCACGAAACACATGGTATCAACCCCACAGCTGCATTATCTGACCTCTGTGTTGGCCCCCTTGTCAAACCATGCGCCAGGCGAGAACAGTCCCCAGATCCCAATAGCCCAGGCCGTGGAGGAGCTGTGCCTCTCTCGGACGTGGACCACAGCAGAGGCCATTCATGGAGTCCAGCCTGCTGGCCGTTGCTTATCCTATGCCGCTCAGTTGTGAGTCTTCATCCACCCCTAAAGTTCACATTCTCACGGGTGTACTAATTCTCCCAGCCGTTGCCAACCTCACGTTCAGAATGAGGTCGATTCATTCCTACCCAAGCTCAAGGACAAGGCCGATTCACGGTTTGCAGGCTGGATGCCTAATAATGCGCATCTGGAGTCCTACCCTGTCCCTACCCCTGAGGATCACATCTCCATCACAGGAACGGGGAACTTTACATGCATCGGGGCCACGCTGGGGAAGGTGGGTGATATGTTTGATGCTCTGTACCAGCGCAAGGCATACCTAAATTCTTTTTCAGCGCAAGACATCTGGGAGATTGATTTCCAGGAAGCCCGGGAATCGTTGAGGGATGTCGTCAGTGACTATTCCAGCATGGCTTCGGAAACCACGACACCGTCGAAGTTCCTAGAGGCACAGCCACAAGCGTGATGTAGCTATATCGCCCAAGCTTATTTAATGAATGGTCTTGACGAAATATCCTTGTTCACCTAACGTGACCATCAGAAATCGAGAGAGTATCTGAGCACAAGTGTAAGTTGTTAGCTCTTGGACAGACATGACAGAGGCCAATTGAAGAGCAAGTGTTTCGCAAGACAACAATCACCACGGACTCTTGGCCGCTCCACCGTGGGTCCTTTTTCTGTTTCCATGTGTCCTCCAGAGCTTATTCGATTAACCGAGATGGGTCCGATCGCCATTCACTCGGGTCTTGGAGACTGCCTCTCTTGCCACTTCTCGTCGTTGCGGATTTCGCATGAACGGGTAATCTCGAAAAGGCAAGGAAAGGCCCCAGAAACAGGAAAAGGAGGGGGGGAACTGTACGTTGTCGTGGTCTTGGTGATCCGAATATCGGTCTGGGACAAAAACAAAGGCCATGATTCTTCGCGCATATCTACTATCACGGGTAAACAAATTTCAACATCCAGAGGAAACACGGTCCACGGTTTTGCTGGATGTAGGCTACAGAGAGGAGCTGAACCTGGTCTGCTCGAGTTGGCGGTGCAACCAATAACTTCCGCAATATTTTCATTCCAAGTTACCCCTCACGGTTTCCTCTCTCATCTCACGGCCGCAGGTCAGGCATCACAGGGCGTTCTATTTTGTTGGAACTGGAGACTGTGTGAAGCGCATGACAAATGCGTCAATCACCCCATATTGTTGGACTATACTACAGAGTGGGCCCTTGGAGATACCCGTCGAACATGCTTAACATATATTTCGGCTCCACCAAGTGATATTACTTGCCCCGGACTCATGGAAAGCTTCCATCTGCGAAACTTTGAGCCAAACCAGGGAAAACTCGGGAAACCCGAAAGCTCGAAAGTCGAAATCCAGTCAGATTGGCTTGCCATTAAACCGAGCCGACGCTCTTCGACCGCCACGCAGGATGGCCAGCGATTTGAACCGGCTTTGACGATTGGCTTGCAGACCATCCTGCTCGGGTGAGACCGACAAGCGTCTGCAAGCTAATTCCCCGATGGATGAATCCCATGTCGGTCATTCTCCCAGCCCAGAGCCCAGAGCATATCTCGGTCGCTGTTGACCCGAAATGCCCTCCACCCCCGGCTTTTCCTCTTTCCCCCGCAATCCTTTCCCCCCAAATACCAACAAAAGGGGTGCAGGATATATAAGACGTGCAGCCTCGCGATGATGGGCACCGTGCCGACGAGCTCGTCGCTTGGATATGACAGGTGACATACGGCAAAATGGCGATTTTCAAGCGCACCATCGTCGTGTCCGACGACACTGTCACTCATGCAGCTCAACTCACCCTCAAGCAGTCGCTGCTTCCCAATATTCTCGGTTCATCCCCCCATCCCATCTACCACGTATCATCTCGGGATCGCATGGCTGATAACTGGCCCCTCTAGTGACCGTCCTCTTCTTCCTCTGGGGCTTCGGCTACGGGCTCCTCGATGTCCTCAACTCCCACTTCCAGTCCACCCTGAATATCACCGCTGCCCGAGCGTCCGGGCTCTCAGCCGCGTACTTTGGGGCTTACTTTATCTGCCCTCTGACAATCTCCGGCTGGATCCTGCGCAGGTTCGGTTTCCGTCTCACCTTCATCATCGGCCTGTCCGTTCTCGCGGTTGGTTGTCTGATGTTCTGGCCGTCGGGGATCAAAAAGTCATTCGGTGGTTTCTGTGGCTCCATGTTCATTGTTGGTATGGGGCTTTCGACGTTGGAGACCGCCGCTGATCCCTTCTTGGCTATCTGTGGTCCGCCCCGGTACTCGGAGGTTCGTCTGAACCTTGCCCAGGCGGTGCAGGGTGTGGGTGGGTTCGTTGCGCCTTTGCTGGCGAGTCGGGTGTTCTTTGCCCATACTGGTGAGAATCCCTACGCCCCTTCGAAAGACGCGAAACGAGGCAGAAATGTATCCTCAATCACGGCTGAGTGTGACTGACAATTTCACAGTGGACGATGACCAGGGCCTGAAGAACGTGCAATGGGTCTATCTGGGTGTAGCCGGCTTTGTCGCCCTGCTCGTATTCCTCTTCCTCTTTGCACCATTCCCCGAAATCACAGGTAAGCCACCACCGCCATTTCTCTCTGTTACCCCCATTATCAATCACCAAGGAGGGGCCTAATATATAATTACAGATGCCGACATGAATGCCCAAGAACAGGAAATCGCTTCCCATGACTCCGGTCCCCTCCGCAAACAATACACCCTCTTCCTCGGTGTCTTCGCCCAATTCTGCTACGTCGGCGCCCAAGTCGCCGTCGCAAACTACTTCATCAACTTCGCCATCGAAGCGGGCAAGGACAAAGCGATGGCTAGCGATCTCTTCGCCGTCGCGCAGGCCATCTACGCCATCAACCGGTTCATCGCTGGTGGGCTCATGATGATCCCCGCCGTCAAGCCCCGATACATGCTCCTCGGCTACCTGTCGCTGTGCATGGTCTTTGCCATTATCGCGATGAATACCACGGGGACAACGAGTATCGGGATATTGATCATGGTGTTTGTGTTTGAGAGTTGCTGTTTCGCGACGATTTTCACAATGAGTATGCGTGGTTTGGGACGGCATACGAAGCGCGGAGGGAGTTTCCTGGTGGCGGCTATTAGTGGTGGTGCGGCGTTTCCACCTATGATGGGAGCTGGTGAGTCCTCATTCTCCTTTCTTTCTTTCTCTTCTTTTTGGATTGAGCTGATGAATGCTGCCATATAGTTGTCACGAAGCGGAACGCCCATGTTGCAATGGCCATCCCCCTGATGGGGTATATCCTTGCCCTTTCCTTCCCGATTTACGTCAACTTGTTCCAGCGCGAGCGTATGGATAGCCACCGTGAGACTGGGGTCGGTATAATCCCAACAGAAGCACAGTCGAAGGCTGCGGCGCTGGAAGCTGGGAAGGACCATGAGCTCTCTCATGTCGAGCGAGCGCAACCCACTCAGTAGCTTGATGTATCTTCTTCAGATAGTAATGGCACTTCTCTGTCCATGTCCTTTTGTAAGGGATAAAAATGTGATATGACCAAGTTTGAATCCTAGTCTCGGGGAGAAACTTCCACCGGTAGCTGAGACACAGGCGCCATCCGCCTTCGACTAGAGAGATTCACATCCTCCTCCCGGGCTATAGTATCCGCTACAACGAACAACAGTTGGATTCCTGATATCCGTCCCAGATACCGCGCGCGGTCAACGACCCACTCCCGTTGCGTGCTGAATTCAGCGCATTCAGCCGCGCTGGTTAGAGGCCAACTTCTCTACTAACTATTGTTGCACTTGAGTTTCAAATGGGGCTAGGGGAGCCTGACATCTTATTAGTGACTTATTTACCTGTTGAACCTGTGGATGTTCCATCTTCTCTCCCTCATATACGCTTCAGAGCCGCGGCTTTTCCTCCATTAGCGTCTGAGAACTTTGAGTGGTGGGATCCATTAGTTTAAGGTATTCAGTCTAAAAGAGGTCTACGCGCTTCAGTTATTATTCATCCCATAATTCACAAAAAGTAGAATTCGACTAGCTAAATCCGGAATGAGATTTCAGTCAGAGGTGAAATGAGTTTGCACGAGGTCTCGTGCCCCGCGAATAACACAGTCAACATCTTCTGTAGAGCCAAGGCCGGAGGTGTAGTAAGTTCTATCGCGTCCCTGGAGGTCGCTGTACTTTTTATACATCCCTTCCTTCAATGCGGCCGCTTTGAAATGCGGAAAGTAGTAAGGGTAGCGTCGAACGTCTCTGAAATCATCTGGTTGGACAGGCGCTGGTTTTTCTCCGGCTTGTCTTGGATCCTTGTTGATCTTTGACAACATTTGCGACCATGAGCCTGTGACCTGATCCACAGATTGGCCAGGAGTGGTCCAGGAATACATATTCGACAAATCGCTTCTCCACTCTATGTTTCCGATGAATACTGGCTGGCCGGAGCCGAAGGGTCCAAGTTTGGGTGATATAGAAGCAGCCTGGAAAGTAAACGCACGAGGTATGTCGAGTTTAACAACAGCGGAGAAGTAGTTGTTGGTCTCAACAGCCGAGAAGACGTACGACTCAGTTGGTGACAACTCCAGCCCGGCATATTGAAGAGACTCAGTTGTTGGGGGGAAGGCCATAATCACATCCGAACAGGTTTCCAGTAAAGGACCATCACCTTGAGAGTGGTGAATGGTAACATTATTTTCGGATCGATCTGGAAATCGGAGGTTAGCCTCAGTTGTGGATTTCGGTGCCATTTACTCACCAATACTTTCAATCTGGCTTCTCAGATGGATTGTTGTCTTGGTTAGTCTTTTAGACCACCGTTCAAACACTTCATGATAATCTACAGGTTGATTAGCATGGTTCAAGTGACGTATCGATTAGTCTTGGATAGTCTGAAAAGGGTAGACCTACCAACCAGCCATGGAGCACTTGTGAAAAAAGCAGGGGTAAAAATGGCGAGCATATAGAGCTAGACAGGGCGTTAGAACACTAGATAATTTAGACCTTGCCAAGGCCTTCTTCAAAACAAAAACTCACGGCTGGAGTCTCGTTAGGATTTCCATATCCACTGTCGACCATGGCCGGAATGACATATAACTGCAGGGTCGGATAATTCGAAAACCATTCGGAGGTGCTGATTATAAGGTGGTCCGGCACGATATCCTTTGACACGCTGGTCTTAATAAAGGCTTGCTATTGATATAGTATCTTGTGGGGGGGGAGGGGGGATACCGTATATGCGGTGTGGGCAAAGGGCTCATACTCGGTCTCCCACTGCGATTTGTATCTGTCCAATTCCTCGAAGAACTGGGGTACCGAAGGTACTGAAAGTGGCCAGGTCTCACCTGTTGTCCAATTAAAAACCCATTGGGATGTCGGAATAATGTGTCGAACGTGGACGCCGACCTCATCGATAATTTTTTTAGTCTCCCCATATGAACCATCGGAGCCTATCAAGGGCCCAAGATAGAATGCCAGACCGCTTTTCCGGAGTTAGCATGAGACCCAGGGATCATGGAGACCATGGGATTTGCGGAGGCTTACTCCTCTTCATAGTTTTGTGCATTTCCACCGACTGTGCTCTGCTTTTCAAAAATGATCGTTCTTCTGCCAATTGCTTCTAACGAGTGCGCAGCGGACAAACCAGATGGCCCTGCCCCAACAATGCATACGGGAAGGTCGCTTGCATCTGAAAGAACCATGTGAAGACAGAATATCAAGCATAAGCGCCGTATATAGGCGCCTTTTCTCCAATCCATCGTTAACACACGTCCTTGTTGCCGAGGAAGGTGGAAGGCTGCGATAGATATAAAGCCAAGGACTTCTCGCGGAGGCAATCTGGGTCAGATCCCTATTTATGCGTCTACGATATTTATCGACATTTATTGGGAGTGAGATACCAAATTGCACAGCAGTAGCGAGGCCGGCCGTGTAACATTCAAAGATTGTTGTTTGTATTTTCCTTCGCTCTTGGAACTAGTGAGGTTTTGCTTCTTCGAGCCGGGCATCATTTGATTTCACCAATAGTAGACAGACTTGCCTTCCCGTTGCCTGCTTTTTGAGACTGGCCTGTCCAATCAATGACGAAGCGTACGTTACACACAGGTCGGGAATTCGGACGCCGCATGAGTTCAACCCTTACTTTGTCGTGTTGGTGGCTCATTCGAAGGATTTTCGCTCAATAATAAGCCCAGTTTCCTTCGATGAACCCTATTTAGTCAACAACCGTCTTTGGACTGGGCTCAGAATTGCTTGCATGGCACACTCAGCGGTGACCGAGTTTTCCCTCCTCTCTGATCGGGATCGGATGATTGACATCCATTGACCAACCAAGTTTGCATGATGCCAAAAATCGGGATTTGGCGTTGGCCGAGCCAGCGGAATGCTGTACATACACCCCCGCTTGACGGCTATGGGGAACTAAACCCTTTGCTGATGGCATAACGGCGGTTTAGATGGGGCAGAATTTAACCTCCCTCCGGATTATATAGGTAGGTGGCCGTAGGAAGCTTGAATATAAGGTTGATATAGGTCACCCTGGATGCTCAGCGAAAAGGCCGATGCCAATTTCCAAAAAGTGCGATGCCTATGCTCCGGTGCAGGACCACCCTCCCTTCCATAATGGCCCCGTGAGTGCTTCCACTTTTGTTAGCAGACGCTCTCGGGTCGCGGTTTCCTTCGTGGTGGAGCATGAAAACTTCAAACAGTGAAGAAGGGAAATATCTAAGGTTTCATCCGTTGGACCGGAATACGAAGCCCAAAATGGGCCTACTCGCATGCCAGCCGGGAGAATATTTCGCCTATGAAACCTGAAGTAACTGAAGCCTGAAATCTTCTGTGTGTGAAGTTCCAAGCAAACTAGACTCGCAGTGGTGCCCTCCAAGTAGCCTAGTCGGAGTTTAGTCTTAATTAAAGCGGCATTGTGACCTGCAGCATCTCAGCCATTTAACATGCAGGGCATCTCAGCCCCCGCGGTCCCATGCAAGTTGTATGGCGAATAATCACACAGAATGTCGGGGTGAGGCTGAACCAAGAGCGAGACCTGAACTCGGTTGGAACGGAACCCTCCCCTTTCTCTTCTCCCATGCTCTCAAGTCGGACACCCTGGTCCTTGAGTCATATCCCAGTCCACTGAGTGCCAAGAGTAAATACTGTTGCTCAGCCGCAATATTCGGGATATGTGATTTGTGGGGTCAGACCTCGCTATCCAGATGGGTGATATCTCAGAGAGGTGGAAGTTACTTCAAGTAAGTCATACCGCTTGGATCAAAACCCTCTTAAACCCGCCCGGGGTTGGAATTAGAATTAATCAATAAGAAACTGCAGAAGCAAGCCTGAATATCCTTCCCGCTCCTTGTTGGTGTTCAGGGCCAAAATAGACGACGAGATCGCGAGTTATTATTAGCCACCACCAGGTCCAGACCACGGAGCGGGATAGGAGCCCAAAACTGGAGAACGGCCGGGGCTTGTCAGTCTGGGCAAGTCCATTCCAAGGCCAAGAAGCGCACCATTCGCGAGAATAGCAGGTGGTCGCTGCAGCTAGCCCCTTGGCATTGTGTTCCCCTTTCATCTCTTCGCCAATTGCCATGACCCCTCCAAATATCTATTACTCACAAGTTCCAGTCACCGAATCAGCGACATCCACTTGTGCTCGTATTATACTTCCGTGCCTGATGTAGCGGGAGTTGAGAGACTGTTGTGTTGTCGCGTCGGGGAAATAGCTGACCCTTGGCACAGGGACGGCGGCGTTTTCTATGCATGGCCATCAGCACATTGTTCCTCCTTGCAACACGAAGATCATGGCATTATCTGGATGATTTTCCGCCGTTAAACGTGAGGATCTCTGGCCGATCCAAATTTTGACACCGGGGGCGGAGGGGTTCATCGGCAAGAAAAAGAGATCGTTCGCGAGCCAAACGACTGATAATCGCTTTTGTCGATCGCAGTGCAGTCTGTGGGGAGGGATAATCAGCGGCTCTGCGACAATCAGAGGAGAGAAGGGCAATTGAGCTGCACGGAATCGCTAAGCAGGGATTTTGACATCGCAACCAGTCACTCTCACCAATCCCCCGAGGCAAAAATTACCCCGCGCCCCGCGGACCCCTGCTGGCGGTGGCCGATCTTTGTCATTTCGGGATGGGGTTTAGGCTATCTTCAGTACGGCAGACATGGGCCAAGTGCCGGATGCGATGCAACATCGTATTCTGTTGCTGGGAGGCTCGAACCGACCCGGCTCTAATATGCCTTCAACACTGACATTGGTTGGTACGCCCGGGCTACTTCAAACGGTGTGGAAATGAGATTCAATTTTAGCGATGCTCCGTGGCAGTGTTACAGTGACCCGACTCAAATCCAGTCCGGTCTGTATGCCTGCCGAGGACATCGTCGAGCAGAACACGATGGCCCAGCCTCTCGTGTTGGATAATTGGGGGAATTCTACTTCCGCGGGGTTCTATATTTGGCGGACACAGGTGGTAAATGCCAATGGGCCGGACGGAGGTAGTTATTGGGAGATATAAATACCGCATCATCTCCTGTATAGAGAAGGAAATGATCCATTATCATCGCCTTCCATATTTCTGAGCATTGGGTTCTAGGGACTGAGTCTGAGACCTGTCTCTTCTTTCTTATCCATTCCTTTATATAGTACCTTTCCTGAGGCGGCAAGGCGTGATGCCTAAGTTCGCACTCATCCTCGCCACCTTGTGGTTGTCCATCCAGCTTGCAATCGCCCACCCAACGTACCCTGAGCTCGTCCGTGTTCCCCGTCATGTATGGGACACTGAGAAGAGAGCCGAGGACGCGACTTCAATCGGCCTCGCAGATCATGAAACCTTCATGTGGGCCTCGAGTGAGGGTAAGCTCAAACAAGCTATCCTGAACTTAGGTCCCGTCCAAACGCTGACATACGTTTAGCACCCAACTCCAAGGCCGTCGTGGTTAGCATGGTAGCCTACTCTAAGCAGGATGAGCGGATCCTGGACATGGACAAATTCTCGTTCGCACTCGACTCTGCCAGCTGCACAGAGGAGGATTTCTCAGTCAAATTTAAGCATGTCTTGATCTACAAGGCCGCCAAGATCGCCTGGGGATGGGTTAATTACAACGACCTGCGCTCTTTCGTTATCGTCCCTAGCTGGAAGGGGTGTGGCGAGGAGAAATCCCATGATCCGTGGGTTGTCAGCAGCGTGACATTTGACGACAAGACCCAAAAGGTGATCTTTGATGCTACCAAGAGCACTTGGAAGAAGGTCATGAACACATTTGTGCTCGACTTCGGTGAGGTCGTTCTCGGTGGAGGCAACCACAAGCGCGATATCATCCCGGACCTAGATGAGAAATTCCGCCTGGACATCGGTGCCACGTTGCCTGAGCAGATCTTCCAATGGAAGATTCGCAAGGGTGTTCTCAACGGGACACTTACCGCAAATTGCAATGATTGCGGGACCAGTGGAACTCTTGTTTTTGCTGGCCACGTCGAAGCAAGCTTGGGCTGGGGTGGAGTCGAGGTGGATAAGTTCGAGATCTCCGTCAAGCCGGAAGACGTGCAGGCGCATGTTGGCCTCAGCCTCGAGTTTGAGGGGCAGTTGGATTACCGGAAGTTTGTCCGTCCATCTCAAGAAATAACTCTCCTGGAGATCCCTGTTTCCGGATGGAATATCCCCGGCATCTTTGAGTTTGGTCCTCGCATCCAGTTGAACGCTGGGTATATCATTGACTATATCGGTGGCTCCGCGTCAGTGTCTACTGGTATCACCGCTCGCATCCCGAATAGCGCCATTGCGAAGCTGGACCTACTGGCTGAGGATTCGGTGCAGATCTCCGGTTGGACTCCGGTTATTGAGACGGATCCTTTGGAGATCCAGGCTATGATTGACGCGGAGGCTAGACTGTACACCGAGATTGCGCTATCCGTTAGCCTGACAGTCCTCGGTTCGTTCTCATTTGTTTGTACCCGTTTTCCGTTCCCAAGTTGACGTGTACTTCTATTCCAGATGATAACGGTTTCGGTGTTGATCTTGCACTGAAGGTTCCCGAGTTGATTGTGACGACGGCAGCAGGAGTGGGTAAGTACATGCTCCATACTGTTTCCCGAATTTCTTTTGTATCACAATTAACCCCATCCCAGACACCAATGGGTTCTGCGACGACGGTGAGGATGCATGGGGTGTCACAATCGATGCCGCTGTCGGAGCCAACCTTGCCCTGGAAGGCTGGAAGGAGCTCGATGGCGACAAGGATATTCTCTTTGGCGCCACCCTTTTCGAAAAGGAGGATCTTTATGAGTTCCCGCAGTTCTGCCTTTCCTTTGGGGAGCTTTCAGAGGGGTACTGTCTGGCGATCGAGGCATTAGACGAGATGTCTGACGAGGAACGCGAGGAGTACGAAGCAAACGAGGGCGTCTCTAATAAGCGATCAGCGGACGTGAATACCAGAGACATTTCTCACGACCTGGTGGAGCGACAGGCCCCAGACAGCAAGCGCAAACCCTATAATATGACCTGTGACAGTGCCGGAACCTATGGAATCCAGGTGCTATCCTACCAAGGGCCCACAGAGCTCACCACCAACACCAAGGTCCCCATCGTCGTCCCGGAGGTGCCGTGTAACCCGAGGAAGAAAGACTGCGTGCCCAATACGGGTATCGTAGTCCTTACTGAGGACACGGCGGATGAGAACGACAGAGCGGTGGTCATACAAGATACGAGTGATAAGAAGCGGCGATGGTCGAGTAAGTATACCACTAGCGATCCTACTCTGGGGCCACGCGAGCACCCTTGCTGACTGAAACTCTGTCGCGTAGCCGAACATATCTACGAAGGAAACTGGATCAAGAGCTACCTCGACTACCTCCACCAGCATGAGTTTGGAAATGGCAGCAGCTGTAGCAAGG
Organism: Aspergillus biplanus; assembly: GCA_027569045.1. Taxonomy (NCBI): domain Eukaryota; kingdom Fungi; phylum Ascomycota; class Eurotiomycetes; order Eurotiales; family Aspergillaceae; genus Aspergillus; species Aspergillus biplanus. Next base: position 906,545 of record JAPDEJ010000010.1, on the reverse strand, counting down.
GTGTCACCCAGTTCTTCACCGTTAAGCCAGAGACAACTGGCGACAACGTTCCACCTCGGCCTTCGCGAGCCAGCGCCCCGGAATCTTACACCGAGGCATTGATGCAGAATCTTGGTACGCGCTACACAGTAGAAGAGCGCATGGTTCTCCTACCTCAGCTCCAGAACAATCACAAATACAATGTACGGAAACGAGACAAGAATCCAAGAAAGAAAGATAGCATGGGCTAACACGTGAGCAGATGTTCGCTGGCCAGGACAAGGAACTGGTCGGTTACTTCAAGGACCGCCAAAGTGGCAAGGGAGGAAGCGCGATCGCCAACAACGCTGAACGTCGCACCTGCGACCTGGCTCGTATCATTACTACCTGCAAGTACTATGACCACGACGTGGTTCGGGCGGGCCTCAAGGTGACAATGTTGGAACTCGAGAAGGTCTTGTAAGTGGCAGCATTCGCTGCTCTAGGCTGGCGCATATATGAGTTCGAGTTACTGACACCTCACGCAGGGCCACCATGGATAAGGATAGCCGCATTACGGATAAGCCGGGGACGAGCGGCACCTTCGTGGAGGCGCACAAGAAGTGGTACAATGCACTGTTCGAGAAGGGAATGGAACATACGCGGGGGAAGCTCCGAGAATACGCGCAATGGATGATAGACAACGATGATGACCTGGACGACCTCAGCCAGACTGCCCAGGACCAGATCGCCGATCTAGCTAACAAGCCAGCCAAGCGCGAGGAGTACTGTCCAGGAAGGGCTCGGGACTGGTGATGAAAACTGTACTTGCCACTGGGGAAAGTTGGAGTTTGCCCGATGTGAACGAAGTGAAACGAAGTGAAACGAGTATCGTCAATCTTATGATATGATAGCAAAGAAAATCGTTATTTCATTATACTATAGGCCTATTCCTGTATAATCTCCACCTTGTTCTTATCTTTTCGTCCGATCGTTAGTAGGGGTTTGTTAAGGGGAAAGATAGGTGGACGATGGTTCCGGAACTGACAAAACGCGATATGGTCTTTGATATTTTTGGCCGCACCATAGGGCTCCTTGTAGTACCAAGCAGCATTCGCGAGCGTATTCCCTGCACAGCAATTAGAATTGTGTAGCACCGTATCAAAAGGTCTTGGATCTCAGCCTACCATCCACAGCGAGATTCCAGTACGATGCATGCCCCTTCCAAGGACAAAAAGTCGACAAGTCTGAGGGTTGAAGAAGGGACTGGTCTTTGATGGCAGAGGGCGGGAACTGGATTGTGGAAAATGGGGCTTAGCTGGGACGCCTTAACTACCTCGCACTGGAACCATCTATTTTGGTTGGGAAGCGAGACGTACGTAGATGTTGCCCTCGACGGTCTCCCAGGACTCTGTTTCGGCGATCACCTGGTCGCCAACTTTTGCTACAGCACGAGGCATATTCTCCTTAACTGGCTTTGATGATAATGATAATGATTGTTGATTGTTGATGATCGTGAGTGGATGAGATGAGAGAGATGGGTGAGGGGCGGGGGAAAATCCCCGACAATCTCCGCACGCCATCCAAATCCGAACGGCGATCAGGTGATATTGACATCAAAACATACCAAAATAAACAAATCCGCGAGTCATTCTGAGCATCTCTCTGATGAACGAAAAACACTCCTCCAGGTATTCCTTGGCACGCAAACGTGGCAGAGCTGAGAGCTCGCATGGACTCATGAAGTGAGAAATAAGCGTTGAACTAGCCACCATCTCGGCCCTCAAGAACACAGAAGAAAAGTAGCAGCCTATAAGGATCCAACTATCGACAATCTTAATTCAGAGGGGAAAAGCAATCAGCCAAGCCTCCTGAAATCCTTCCCTGCTCAAGTTTTAACCCACGAGGCTGAGTCTCTTGCAAGATGTGGGCAGTGCATTCGGCCCCCAACCGTCACCATGACTCCCACGAGGGGGCCAATCAAGTGCAGATCCTGACATGTCAACACTTCCTTCTGAAGAGTCCATCGGTCGCAATAACATGCTTTCTGGGGCTGAATAAGGGGGTTTTTTTTAAACCCCACCACCCCCCCCCCAAAAAACAGCTGTTTCGTATTGTGAATATTGGACCCTGGGTTTCGGGGTTGGTTCGTTTTAGGATGTATTGACAGCGGCACTCGTTATTTGCCCCTTTTTCGGTTGAGATCCGGACGTGACGGAGCACCTTATCCTAGTTACAATATAGTTAGTAGTTACGAGGTTCATCGGAGTTGGTCTGGGCCCTTGAAATGCTCTCGCCTGGTTAAGAAATCTTAGAGATATTTGCCGGTAGGCAGCTTAATTTTTTAATTGTTTTGTTAGCGGTTTTGGGGATAGGAGAGGTTGGGAATAAATTAAAGCGATAAGGAAAGAAGATCGGCCAAGGCCTTCGAGTTTCGAGGCTTCCAGACTTCGTATATTCCAAAGGATTGATGAAGAGGAGAGAAGGGATTTATGCCTCTGATTGGGTTTTGACCTTGAAATATGCTGATTGGCCGGGGCGTAAGTGGGAGTGACGGCAGTCCCTTTTCCGCTTTGGATGCTTAACTTTAATCTTATCATTTATTCAGGATTTTTATTTTGTTTTTCAGTGGTGTGAATGGGCAGCAGAGGTGAGATTCGCTGGTGGGGAGAACAGGGGCCAACCAGGCAGATAACTTCTTCTGAGATTAATTATAGAATCAGGCTCAGGATAGCTCCGAATCCGAGTCCAGCTCCGTCTCCGCTGTTGGGCTGTGTGGGCGAACCAACACGGCGATAACCAACAGCCCGAAATTAAACTTCCGCAGGAACAGAGCCACAGGCATCTTTTCTTTTCTTTTTATGGTTGTTTGGGCCTCAGCCCTAACATTCGGCAGTGTTTCAGGGGATCCAACAGGTTAAATGTCCTTTGGCGGCCACTCATTGGTTCGCAGCCTGAGGGCCAAACCCCCGTCTTAATTTAGCAAAGATCGATTAAGCGTTGAATTTCTTACGATCCGCCCAATCACAGCGCTCCAACCCGGAAGGACGAGGCTGTGTCACTCATTCCCATCAGATTGGCAGACAATCGATCAAGATCCTCCAAATGAGGATGATGGATGATGATGGATTACTGGATTCAGAACCAGTCTGTGCGCCTCGCATGTCAGGCAGACAGGAACACAGCCAACCCCTTCGACTTCATGCTGCATGGCTGACAGAAGCATAAATACCACCAGCTGCCCGGAGATATCTCAAATATTCATCAGACCTCAACGAATAAATCCCTTCCAGCTCACTATCAATTCCTTTTCTCATTATTCACCATGTCTATGGACGGCTTTCCTTACAATGCCACTCTGTTGGCGAACCCAGAGCTTTGTACCCTGGACACCTGCCCCATGTCGATGGCCAAGGTGGAATACGTTCCTTCGCTGCCAGCAAATCTCGTCCTTATTGCAGTCTTTGGCATCGCCGCTTTTCTCCAGCTGGGCTTGGGTATTTACTACAAGACATGGACCTACATGGTTGCGATGATCCTTGGTCTGGCCCTTGAAATCATCGGATACGTCGCCCGCGTCCAGATGCACTTCAACCCGTTCAAAAATGACCCATTCCTCATGTACGTTCCATCCACTCACAAACCCTTCATTCCCCTCGGCCTTTCTAACAAATCCTCAGGTATCTCGTCTGTCTCACCATCGCCCCCGCCTTCCTCTCCGCCGCCATCTACCTCTGCCTCTCCCGCATCGTTGTCACCTTGGGCGAAGACATCCCCTACTTCCGTCCCCGCACCTACACCATCCTCTTCATCACCTGCGATCTGATCGCCCTCATCCTCCAGGCCGCTGGTGGAGCGATCGCATCCATCTCCGAGAAAAGGAAAGACATCGACCTCGGAATCAACATCATGTTGGCCGGTGTCTCCTGGCAAGTCTTCAGTCTTGCTCTCTTCATGGTCCTCTGCGCCGACCTCTGGTGGCGAGTCCGTCGCGCCGCCATCTCCAAGTTCAACCCCATGTTCGAGCGGCTGCGAGCCACCCGTCGCTGGAAGGCCTTCCTGTGGAGTTTGGGCGTTGCCACCATCGCTATCTTCGTTCGATCCGTGTTCCGTTGCGCAGAGCTCAAGGAAGGTTTCGATGGCCCCCTGGCCAATGACGAGATCACCTTCATGGTTCTTGAGGGTGCGATGATCGCTATTGCTGTTATCGCGCTGACGGTGTTGCATCCCGGCTGGGTGTGGAGGAGCCAGTGGGCCGATGCGATGTGGCATGTTCGTGCTAAGGCCCCCGCGAAGGATATTGGCTTTCAGATGATGGAGTCGACTACCCAGCTCAATAATGACCTTGCTGCTGCTTACCCTCACCCTGGAAGGCAGTGATAGCCATCCGTGGAAGGAGTTGGATTTATAGCGATAAAATAATGGTTTTCCTTTTGTGATTCTTAGATAGCCCTGGGTTAGATTTATTATACCTGTTGCATAGTTTTTGCATAGTTTCTAGTTTTTCAGCGTCATTTCAATATATCCCATTGCATGCTTCATTTTATCAATATCCAAGTAAACGGTTCAAAACTGATCTTAGTATTAAAGGCACACCAAGTAACTGAGGGGATTCTCACTTCTGTGAGAAAAAAAAGACACAACTGACACAGCTGAACACAGTTGCCCGAGGCTTTTCAGCTGACGTGGCGGTGGCTGAGGTGTGCGGCAAAGATAGCCATTTTGGGAAACTGTGAGGCTCTATCTTGTTTCCCCCGCTCCCTCAAGAACCATCTTTGACCCCCCAGAGAAAGAGAACAAACCCAACCCCTCTATCACTGGGATGAAAAGCGATTATCTGTATCCCCCCCGTTTGCCAGCCAGCCAGCTCGAATAACATGGAAAGAACCCAAGACTCCGTCCAAAACTCCAAGTTACCGGTGAGATTCACCAAAGACCACACATGCCATACAGTACGCACACTAGCTTTCGGTTTCGTGTCCGAAGACAAGTGGAAGCAAGATGAAAAGCCCCTCGGGAGCGGCTCGTTTGGTGTTGTTTGGCTGCAGCAGTGCACAAACAAGGTTCCTGGACGTCTTCGGGCAGTCAAGGAGATATCTAAGGGGTTGCTCCGATCTGCACATGTTGACTACCGTCGCGAGTTGGATGCCCTCTCCATCTTCTCCCAGGCGCAGGTTCGCCCCCTCCCCGATATCGAACTTCCCAAGCTAATGATCGCAGCATTCGCGCTATTTCGTTCGGTCGCTCGGCTGGTATGAGAGCTCCAGTTCGATTTTCATTGCGATGGAATATTTGAAATTTGGGGATCTGCAGAGATATCTGGGGAAGCCACTCCCCGAGAACGAGGCTCGGACTATAGCGTTTCAAGTCCTGGAAGGCCTCCGGGTCATGCACAAAGATGGATTTGCTCATAGAGATCTGAAGCCTGCTGTAAGTACCTCTGTCATATGGGTAGAGTGTACCGACTTTATTTGTCTAACGACCCAAAGAATATATTCGTTGTGTCGACCGGTCCGGATTGGCTGGTCAAGATTGGCGATTTCGGTCTCAGCAAGCGCGTTGATCAGACACTCACAGCCTTTCGCTCTACATTCGGCACCTATTACTACCTAGCCCCAGAGGTCCTGATGAGCGAAGGCAGAGGCAGTGAAGATAACAAAGGGCAGAACTATACATTTCCGGTTGACATTTGGGCTCTTGGTGTTATCATATTTCGCATGGTAGCCGGAGTCCTCCCTTTTTCGGATATCGCCCACTTGGTTACGCATATAAAGACACCGAGTCGCGCTATATTTGAGCCCCTGCATACAATGGGTGTTAATGAAGACTGTCAGAACTTAGTGGAGAGTTTTCTCTGTGTAGTGCCGACCGATCGCTTGACTGCAAAATCTGCGTTGTCCCATCCATGGCGCTCTACCAGCTTAGTCCCCGGAGACCCATCAAGTAACGGGGATCCCGACCAGCCCTCTGCGAGAAGCGGACTTCCAGAAGCATCCGGAAAATGGACTGCTCTTGATGCGTCAGAAACTCAACTTGAAACCTCATTTAGCGACCTCGTCATCGACATCGAGGAAGAAAGTAGCGCCGGCACCACACCAATGTCTCGGTCAGACAAGGCGATCATACCTGGCAAGAGATCCTCCAACATACGAAAGAGATCGAGCGGGAACTCCCGTATGAGCCCCGCCTCAAAGCGCACTGTTGATCGGTATACTTTCAGCCCGAGTGATGATGAGATACTAATCGTGGAAGAAGAGTCGAGCTCAGACGAGCGGTTCCCTACCCGAAAACCACAAGCAACCCATAGGCTTAAGGATGACGAGTTGGAATCAGGCCCTCCGGCGACGAGGACGCTAGTGTCGGATACTGGGAGCCATGGGTCAAGGCGGAGACGGTCACACAGCGGCTCTGTCTACAAACGAGAGCGCCGGAAAGTTCCTGGTGAGCAGCCAAAATCACCCGGTCAGAATGGAGAGCGCGGGATATTCACGAGGCGGTGGGCTATGGCGCTCGATGAATCGAGGAGACGGCACGATGAAAAGATAAAGAACGAGGAAAGACGACAAAGGAGGACCAGAGAAAACTCAGGAAAGAGCCTACAGCGCGGCGAGTCGAGGATGGTCGTCGAAGAAAGCGTGGAAATCGGGGGCCCAACCCACCCGTGGAGTCGTAAGCAAAACAGCGACCGGAGTTTCCCGGATTCTATGCGGAATCTCCAAGGCCCTTAGACTCCATTATCCTTCTTTGGATTTCAAAGCGCAATACAGCTCAAAGGGAATCTACCAGCGGCGATGTTCCTGCCAGGCCACGGAGCGGATGTCAATGCCCGCCGAGCTTGGAGAAATGGGGAAACCGCCCGTGAGGACCAGCTGAGCGTGGCCGCGTTCAAATGTTGCATATCTCTTCACTAATAATGCGTACATTGTTACTTGCGGCAGATCGCAGTACATTAGGGCAATACAGTTGGCCGGGACAAACAGTCGGATGGGAGCTACCCTTCTTCTGAGGAGTCAAAACATCAATTCCGCCCACGTTTACGACAGGTTTCCAATGCCTTGTGATGGGAATTGGTACGGTGATTGGGAATATCCTTCTAATGGATCCAAAAAGGAGTGCGACGATTTCTCTGAAGAGGAATCTGAAGACCGCCCCGGGGATGAATCCAACGAGGAATCCGCAACTGAGAGTGAGGAGTGGCAGAACTAGGTCTCAAACATTTTTGTGTTAGAATCGGCAGTTGATTTGGCATTTCCTATCTTTATTCTCGTCTCAGGTACCTCGTAGTGTTTATTACTGGCTCTATGTAAAATTTGGGTGGTTGTGCTCTTCGGTTCCAAAAGGTCTTGGAGTATTTTCAATCGCTCTCATGAACGCATCATTGCACGCGACTTGAAACGATCCCAGCCAAGCATTTTTAGCAACACCAAATTTAGATGCTTCGTGTCTCCAATAAAAACCATCGCCTTGACGCTTGATCGCCCTTGTCACAGCCAAGAAGGGAACTAAAGCTTCTGGACCCTTGTCGATGGATGGGGCAGTGCAGGGGGCCAGACGACCCAAGGCCAGCCCAACATAAGGCTGTTCAGCCCCTTCAACCACCACATTCCAACAATCTTATCTTTTCTTGCTGGTCAAGGAAAAGTTCAATAGCTGATATCAAGCAAGTGTGATGAGAAATCTTCATGCAAACCCCCACTTCAGAAAATGGCCACCCCGGCCTCGTCGGCCAACTCGACCAGGGACTGGAGCTTTACGATCGCCTGCTGGGAATCCAGAGGTACGGAGAAGATGCAATAAAGCTCACAACATGCCTTGAAATGGAACGATGTCGATTCCAGGACTTTCGAGGCGGACTGGAGACCCTAGACGCAGACACTGGCCGGTGCCGCAAAACTGGTACGACAGATGTGCGTTTACGAGCTGGGTTGATCGAGGAGCTTCTCCGGATGATGTTACGGGGTCTGGCAGATGTAGCCGACCGTCTAGATAGAAGACAGTCCCCTACGACGCTAAAGTCGAGGAGCACATCCTTTTCCACCGTCACGTCGATTCCCTGGAGTCGGCTGCTGCCTCGCTCGACGGTGGTAGAGGCATGGACAGGCCCGAATAAGATGCGATTTGAAGCTCTTATTACGGATGTCCGATCCTTGAACAACCATCTTGAAGTTCTCGCACCACCGGCTGCGGGTCGTCGAATGCGGCTGGTGGCGGAGTCTGTCGCGACGGATGATCGGTATGCATTGCAACGCATTGAAGAATTGTGCCGGGGTGGGGTCCATCCTGATGTCGGCCAAGCAACCGCAGTCAAGCTCGGCTTTTTGGCGATGAAAATGGTATGAGAAGTGACCGGAATACTACCTTTCGCTATTTTCACAGTGTGCTAACACTTTCCCAGGGACCTATCCCGGGACAACTGGTGATCCTTCAAGACTGCCATCTGCCCATCTCAAGGATCGAGTATCTCGATACCAGCATCAGCAATACCACATCAAGGGCCGCTGAACGGGAGAGGCTGTCTGCCACCTTGCATTTTGACGACAAATCATCGAATTCCTCACAGACCAAATCCGTATTCGTCGAATGGAGGTCTGCATTCCCCTCCAATAAGCCTCTCCGTGACGTGAAATTGCTCCTCGATCAACTCGTGCAGATGCTCCGGCAAATGCATACCCCCCGCGGGACAGGACACAGCCTCGACTTTGGCTCCCCATATTGTCTAGGGTGGACAACCCCGGATCCGACCCAGTTTGGGGAGATCGGGCTTGTATTTGAATATCCGCCGGATTGTGAGAACGAGCCGGTGTCACTGTTCTCGCGTCTCAGCCGACGCGTTCCAGGCATACAAGAGCAGATGCCTTCCCTTAGCGACCGGTTTGCGCTCGCGGCTCGGCTAAGCCGCATATATGGTTCCCTCTTGGCCGCGGGATGTCCTCATCGAGCCAGTTGTAGCAAGAATATTCTGCTCTTTGACGAGCGGGACATCTCTTCAGCCTACCTGGGTGGTTTTACTACGGGTCAGGCTGATGGTGCGTTGGAGGAGGAAAGGTTTCTGGAACTCTATTGGCCATTCGAAAAGCCTACACACGGAGATGGGAGAAGGCCTTCGCAGGGGCCATTGTACGGTGTTGAGACCGATCTATACGCGCTTGGCATGATCTTGCTAGAAATTGGCCTCTGGAGGACGGCACAGAGGATCAGAGGATCAGCGTCTTTGAGAGAGTTTCACGAGGTGCTTGTGCCGGATGCGGTGGGTAAATTGGACTATCGCACCGGGAATATTTACCAAGGGGCCGTGAGAAAATGTCTGGAACTAGGGCAAATGGGAGAGGCGAAGCGGGATATGTGTGACGTCTATACAACCGAAGTTCTAGAGCAGCTGTCACGCTGTTGTGCATAATATTCCCTTTGCTAAATGCTATATAAAAACGATCAGCCTAGATGTGGACTGGCTTCCACTAGGCCTTTCCACTTGGCTATATCTCCTTATGCTACCGTGTTTCTCTCCTGTAGTCTCTGTAACATATCAGTCCGTGCCTTTTCCGCCTGGTCCTGCACATCGACATCCCACAACCAACGGAGTCGCTCCTGGAAGGTCTTCCTCAGCGTTTCCTCGTCATCTTCGACCCCCTTCAACCGCAAGCAGAGCAGATACGCATTCTCCGCACTGCTGCTCACCACCCGTTGACTGCGTGGTCGGCGGATGGCATCGTAGGCTTGGAATGCAGCCACGACGTGTTCCTTTTCGGTTATCCGGGGATCCCCTAGCAGTTCAGACAAAACGTGGGCATCCTCGATCGCCTGGCCAGCCCCAGCTCCCTGATGGGGGGTGGAAGCATGCGCTGCGTCACCGAGAATGGCCACCCGTGAGTTGGCGTAGGTGGATATATGGGGATGCTCGAAGATAGCCCACTGCGATGGGTCGGGCATGTGCTATTTTGCCGTTAGAAGACGTGTCCCCATCATGAAGTCTAGAGTTGTCTCACCTCGGCCAGACTCTTCACGTAGTCGCCCATATGTTCCGTATCCCGGCGCATATCCTCCCTACTGGCCGGACGCACCCAATTCTCATTCTCCCACGTATCCTTCAAGATGTAAATCCCAACATTGACCTTCTGCGCCCGCATAATCGGATAGGAAATCCCATACGCGCCATCTGCAACATACATCGTCGACACCCTCGCTCTCTGATCGCCAACCGCCTTGACCATCGTCTCCATATCCAACACAGCCCGATATCCATACATCCCACTATACCTCGGAAGCGCCTCCCCCAACTCCTCCGTCGGCAACACAGACTCCTTCACCTTCGACTTAATGCCATCGCACCCGACCACGACACTGGCCGTCGCGCTCGTCCCATCCTCAAAGCTCAAATCCACCCCATCCTCATTCTCAACCAGTCCCACCAACCTCTTCCCAAAATGCGCAATCTCCCCCGGAATCAAACTCACCAGCGCATCCAAGAAATCCGCCCGCCGTACCGTCGTCTGACCCGACGGCAACGCCTTCAAATCCATCAACACCTCCCCCGCCTTCACCCCCGACGCCCACACCACCTCGAACCACGTCTCCCGGAACCGCTCATACCCCGGACTATCCGCATGCGTCGTAATCAGCGAATCATAAATCTCCCGAATCTGCGGATCAATCAAGGGCATGGCACGGTGCGCTGCCGGACCGATGGACAATCCCAGCCCGACCTCCTTGAAGGCCGGGGCGGCTTCGTAGATTTGCACGGGCACATTGCGTCGGAGTAACCCCGCGGCCAGGGTGAGACCACCTATCCCGCCGCCGACGATCGCGACCGTGAAATTCTTGCTGCGTGGTGGGGAGGAGCCCATTTTATTGATCTCTGCTGTGTTCTTGTTCTGGAATTGGGAGGGGTGTGATAAGGATTCTGGCCCCTGGTGGGAGGGAAACAAATGGTCGATAATACAGACCGGGGAGGGAGGTCTGTTCTAACTTCTACCCCTCATCGGCCCTGATAAGCGGAGTCTGTTGGAGACAGCGTGGGGTACCGTCCCTGAGCATTTTGCCGATTAGTGGTTCCGACCATTCAGAATGTCGCTTTGGCCCGGACATTCTGATTTTCCTTCTTATCAGGAGTTTGGACGGGATTTGGGTTTATCTTGGCTTTTTGCAGTGGCTTGGTGGACGGAACTGCACACCATGGTTGACAGAGTTAGGTGAAGCACAAAAAAAAAAAAAAGAACGAGATTGAAAACTATCGAAGAAGAAGAAGAAGAAAAGATAAAGAAGAAAATGGCAAAGAAGGAGAAGATTAGGATTCGATAAGAAGGCAGAAAATGGGCCGAATTAAAAATAGTACCAGGGAGGAAAATAAAAGCCGAGCAAACCAGGAGTGGCGGCCGGAAACAATTTCCCTTGATCAACCCTAATCGGGATCACACCCAAGAAGCCCTCACCCCCCTTCTGTTCAGGAATTTGATGGAAAACTCGGCCTCTCAAGTTATAATAGTAGGAAAGTAGTGGGAGAAAACTCCCCTCGCAGAAGCCGCTTTTCTCCTTCTGGACCCCGCTAGACAACGACGAGAGACCAAAGCAACAAGCATCGTTGTGACTCACAGACCATGGTCAAAATTATCCGCAAAATCCCTGGTCTTGGCCATTGATTGGTACTCACTGCCTGTCGCACCTGCACTCCAACAGCTGGCGGCTCTGCCCGACCCTGACGTGGTTGGCGAGGACAGGTGCAGCACCCTGCATGATACAGCTCGCTTCGAGCCTCGCAGCCTATCATGAACAACAACCCCGTATCAAAGCACTTTGGCATTGGAGATTGACAACCACGTCAGAACTCAGCTCTTCCTCCGAAACCTGCTTCTTGTCCATGCATGACCCTCAAAATGATGCAGAGCCCCTAAGAATTGAGAAAGCATCACGAGACCTGTCAGAGCATCAAAAAGCCTCCTCGTCAATATGAAACAGCCTCCAGCAAACCTCAGGCCTCTTGGCACACGACACAAACTCCAGGACATCAAATTTCAATCAAAGGAAGAAATTAACTTCTGGATGGGAGTTTATTTTTAAACCATCATGACGCATCAACACAGTGGTGGAAATTACACTTCCCACACCGTTCTGTCCGGTCTGGACTGGTCACACTGCCGATCCGAATAGTAATACGAGATCCTCCTCGTCGGGCTCCTCGGAGCCACAGCTCCAAAAGCTTCGGGCACCAACCAAACCGCTTCTCAGCACCAGATATCCACCGGTTTGTGCATCACGACTATCATTATCACGCCCACGGTCGGCATTTACCATGCCCTCAAGGACCCCGAAAGGATCATGCTGCCCAAGCCCCAAATGGGCGCCAAAGTGCGAGACTAGTCCCTCCAAAGTTCAGGGTCTTTGCAAAAAAAAAAAAGCAACGACGGTGTGGAGACGGCAGGGGGGGGAAGCATGTTCCTCTTCGTGTCAAAGGGCGCGCCACACCCGACACAGTATGGCTGGAGCGACGAGGCGAACCTGGACGAGGCTGATTTGGCGAAAGTGCAGGGGAAATGAATTTGCATGAGCCGCAATTTATTTTCACCGTTGAGGCGTTTCGCTGATTCCCCCCTTGTGAGGGTGCGGCTGAGTTGGCGATACGAGGATGAGCGATGAATACGATCCTGATGGGTCCGCTAGTGAGGAGGCGCACTTGCGGCGGCCATTCATTTTTGATGGGGGAAATCTCTGCTCGTGATGTTAATTGGATTGATCATTGTTGCTGGGATGCAGTGGGATAAGGGGTTTGACTGAGTTGGGTTGGAGGAGAGGAGAGGGGAGAGGTATATAGAGGGTTCTGAGCCCGTTCGATTTGATATTCTATTCGCATTCTCCAGACTGTATCTTCCGATTCTCGTCGCTCCTTTATCTCCGCTCCAAGATACAATCATACTATTGAGCCTATTCTCTCTTCATCTTTTCAAATAATACCAAAAATGTCTTCTGAAGCCGCCAGCTGGTCCAACTCCTTCTGGGAGTTCTGGAACCCCATCGACACATGTACAGCCCCCCTCTTCCCTTTACAGTCGATACTCCAAAGCTAACACATTCAGGTGTCATGGCATGGTGCTGCCCTTGCGTCCTCTTCGGCAAAACCCAAGCGCGTATTGAAGACCCCGAGCTCAAAGACTTCAGCCCCATTAACGAAAACGTTCGTCCCCCTCTTCTCTTTTTCTTGTAGCTCATCCACTTCGCTAACCTACCCTATATAGTGCCTCATCTGGTGCGGTCTCAGCTGCTGCCACGCCAGCTTCCTCCTCCAGGCCAAGAAGCGTGACGAACTCCGCAAGAAGTACGGCATCACAGAGACACATCTGGAGTCGGTCCTGAAGATGGAGCCCGGAGATATTAAGAAGAAGCACAACATTGAGGGATCCCTGGTGGAGGATTGCCTGGGAGCGTTCTGCTGCCGCTGCTGTGGTCTCATCCAGGAGGAGAAAGAAGTGCTCCTGAGACAACAGAATCAGGGGTCTGAGGGGTACCAAAAGCCTCAGGGGATGGAGTTTGGGAATCAAAATAATGCCTGAGGAGGCTAGATTGGTTGTTTGAGTGAGGTTATGAGATGTCGTTAAGGATACCCGGTTACTCCGCATTTGCTGTGGTTGTTACATTCGCTTGTATAATTTCTTTTTTTTATGGCTAGTCTACGTGCATAATACATATTTCCTTTGGGTTGGTTATACTGTCATTCTATTATTAGGGCAAGGAGCGAGGTAAATAAGAATTATGGTCAATAATATTGATAAGAGGGCTCAGCCCTAGTCGACTGCCTGAGGACCCGAAATGCGATATGTATAAAATGCAACCTCCCTCTCCGACAATCTCACCCATCCTCTCCCTCCCTTTGAGGAGCCATCCATACAACAGCTTGTCTTAACAAAAGCACAATGCATCAACCGCCATTCGCGATGGCCTTCCCCTCCTTAACACAACAAATTCTGTTTCCTACTGACCATGGACACGACGAATGTGCGACAGGAGATTATCCTTCCGATTGAACGGCTTGCAATGACCGTTGACCGGACACCGGTACTCCCCGGGGGTCAAATGAAGCTGTCGAATATGGCGTAACAAATCGCTCGTACGATTAAATTGACCGGTGTACCCACAGCCTTCCCATTTACACTGCAGCAGGACGGATCTATACGCGTGTCAGCGACTAAGTCATTACGTCCCATAAGAACGGGGGTTTAACGAAGGAAAGAGCTCACCCGGCTCGCGCAGGTTCCTGCGGTCGCATTTGATTTAAGCTCGGGGCCGCAAGCGCTTGAGAGACGACCTGCATCTCTGCAGCGCCCAGTTGAGAGATCTGGCCCCCAAATCGTGGATCGTGGCTGTGTTGCTCCATCCCAGGCGCCATCTGATAGAGTTGCCGGCCGGGTGGCTGGGATGCACTAGCAGCCTTATGGGAGACTTTGTAGGCGTCGAGGCTGAGGAACTGGAGATCTACCGCACTCGAGCTCAAGGAGCTAGTCAGGGGTGAACGGTTGAGAGAAGTGTAGGAGACGAGAGCCTCCGATGGGAACGCATGTTGCTGAAGTTGATACGCCATGATTCTGGGACAGAATTGACACAATCAGGTAGTTACGTCGCAGAGAGATTGACGAGGTGGACCAAGAATTGCAATGCGTTCTTAAATGGCACGGAGGACTCCGGCTCCCCGCGCAGCTGGAATGTGGATGGAATGCGGCTGGAAGGAGGAGATCGGCAGATGGCAAGACTGGCTTGACACTTGTCAAGGCCCCTTTGGCAAACGACAAAAAAGCTGTCGTGTTATACACTCGTTGCCCGATGCCAAGGCGCCAACTGCTGACATCCCTGTCGATGAGGCTCCCTGTTTTGGCGGTTGCGCGGGCATGCTGGATCCCTCCTGGCGGTGACTGCTTCGGTGAAAAGGGTAGAAATACAACGGGAAGGGGCCGTGGGAATCTGGGGAGCCATCGAGTTGTCGCACTTGCAATTGAGACGCCATCCATGAATTACCTGTGCCCTTCAACGCAGCGGCAACAACAGCAGAACATGGACTACCAGATGCGGAACACAGGCTCAAGCCCTTGTTGCAGGGCTACGTCCTGGCTGGAAACAGCGGAGACGGAGTGTCAGGTTCGAAGTCTAGCCTACTTGGTCTTGTTATCTTTAAGCATCCTAACGTTGATGGGTAGAATTTCACAGATCGGCTCCGGGGGAAGGACAGCCTTCGCCGAACGATGAAGCGCTTTATCGACAATACCACGGGCGTGAAATCTCCCGACAGCACGATCGGACCAGCATTATCGGAACTGGGTTTCACCGCCGTATCTTCCTCCAGCAGCATCGGATACCCGAAAGTTCTCTTGATATCACTGATCGCAAAGGCAATCAACGACGGCCCGGACCGCCGACGATCTGCGATGGGAATCTGCCACTATATGATGAGGGAGCGGTTTAAACTCAGTCGGGTTCCCGGATGGCAGGAGGCTGTTGCAGAGGAACTCGTTCATAACGACTCGTTCCGACCTTTTATTGAGTGCCGAAAAGGTATGATTGTAAAGAGCAAAAGCATCAAATGGGAGTTGTCGAATCGCGGCCCACCCGAAGCTCCGCCCCCTGCGTATGAGGTGCATAGTGAATGCCTCCCAGAAATGTCGTCAGAGAGTTCTCAAGAGCTCGGGGTTGATCATTCTCGTCCGGGGTCTACATACGAGATGGCAACTCCAGACGATGGGGAAGAATCCGGGATTGATGACCTGGAATCCAACATGTCTAACTCGACGCTCCTTCCACCGTACCCAACAACCGCGCCTTGTCACATCGAAGGGCCATGGGATTGTCCGGGCTGTGATGTACCATGCCATAGGGGCCCTTCCTGGTGGTCGAAGTTGGAAAACCCCTAGCAGGTGGCGACCAGGAAGAAACGGAGTATCGTGACGACAAAATGTTAGACACAACTACTCAATGTAGTGAGTCGCCGGATAGACCCGAAGCTTCAGTCCTTCAAACGACCGGTGACCAGCTAAAGAAGCAAAGAAATAGTGTCCCGGTCGTGGTGAGCTATAGGGGATCCGATTCAACGTCTTCGGTTCCGAGCACAGGCGACACCTACTCCTCCCAGTCACAATCATCGACCGAGTCACTATCTACAACTACCGTAGACCGAGGACCAGACGACTCTGATGGTGATGAAAACTGGGACCCCTCCCGCGACGATGACGGTAGCCAGGATCGTAAAAGGAAGCGGTTTGTGTCACCAAACCGAGCAAAAAATAAACGACGGTTTGCCTGCGTATATCACAAACACGACCCAAAGCACTACGGCGCCCACAACCGGAAGTACCGGACCTGTGCCACGACAGGGTTTGAGTATGTTTCGGAGCTGGTGTATGTAAACTTCTCTGCTCGTATATAAATAGGAGTCGAGCTTACTTTCTTTCTAGGCGACACCTCACCCGCACGCACGGGGAATATACCTGCAATAAATGCCTACATTATTTTTCGAACAAGGAGGAACGTCAATTACACCACCAGCAGTGTGATTCGCATGAGCCGCGGTCTCAGGAAGACCGCTGGGAAGCTATTTGGCGATCGCATTTTCCTTACGACTCTCCTCCTTCCGATATGTGTAAGAGAGAGCTCTTCATCTTTGCATATACAGCCGCGAAGTCTTTTGATCTAACCGAGCCTCAGATCTCCCCTTCGGTGACGAACAGCCCGTGCTGGCCGTAGGCACAGATTGGATCATCACCCCTCTATCAACTTTGGCACCCAACACCTTCGATGCAATGAAATCCCCAGGCCAGACCCACACCCTAGATACTCCGAACCTATACCAAATGGATTCGCGAGTGCAAACTCTCGAGGACAGACATATCGTTATGGAGGAAAAATACCTTGCGATGGAGGAGCAAATCCGCACTATGACTACCGTCCTCCAAAGCATGGGGATCAATGCTGGAACAGTATCGCAGACAGCCTCCCTCGCAGCCCCAGTGGACCATTCCCTCCCGTTGCGGCGTAACTCTCATCTCCGCGTGGTAACAAGCGATCTTCACCGCGGAGTAATAGGTCTAACGGAGAGCCCTGACTGTCCTAGCCTTGACCTCTATGGTTCGAGTCCATCCGAGCCTCCCTCTGGGAACCCGTCTTGTGAGCAGCTCCCAGGGCGGTTCCACGGGACGACAACGACGGGGGCTGTGGAGTATGCTCAATTTCCGCATACAAATCCGTCTCACTTGATTCTCCCTGGTAATAACAGCCAATTAGAGTTTCAGGATACGCTGATGAGGGATTTGGGATATAATGCGTGGGACAAGGACGGGCAAGATGGTTCGCTATTGATCTGTCCGAATATTTTTGATTCGAACTAGCAGCTGGATTGCATATTCTCAGCAAGTGCGCCCTGGAATGCTGGCAGCCTCGGATCAACTGGTTGGTCATGGACATTTTTGTAATTTTGCTATAATTTTCTTTCTTCTACTTTTAGATGTATGTGCAGGCGCATTAAGTCATTTACTTCCTTGCCTTCAGATGGAACAGGATCTTCCAGGCAGTTTAGGAACTCTTAATAGCGTGAGCTAAACGAGTGTTGGATTATGTCCAGCAAAACCTTCGTTAGTCTGTACCAAGATATATATAAATCTTTAAATCTCAACATTGAAGACCTCTTTATATATAAATACACCACCACAAAGATATTTTATATTAATCAAAGTTAATGAATATATTAAATAAATATCATTATCATATTTCACCTCTAAAAGAGGTATTTATAAATGTTTTGGCTTAGATACAGGGGGAATCTCGCTGTGGTGGAATCTGGAGGACCCTGCATGATGCACGAACAAGGTTTTGCTGTATGTCTGGACCTAGTTTGATGCATTCATATATAGACAATCTTCCGCAGCCTCAGAATCCAGAACGGTTGTATGGTCTAATGGTCATGACATCAGACTCTGAATCTGGTGATCCCGGTTCGATCCCGGGTACGACCTTTTTTCTTTTTTCTTTTTGGCCGGGACAGACAATTTATGTACTTTTACCATTTATATGAAGATAATGCTTTATATTATATATATATATTTTTATACAAACCTGGTCTTTCGTACTAGCATTACGTTGAACAAGGTCCTCCCCTCCAAGGTTAGATGGTCATATATCATCATTCACGGCCCCCTCATCGACGAATGTAAATCCCTTAAAATTAGCTTGCATACCAAGTGTAAACGGAGTTGACATGGAGTGGCCAGGAGTACGACCCTCGTGCGGAAATGCTCCATCCGGGAAGACAGCATCCAGGTCCGAATCAGGATTACTAGGCTCATAGTGGACCAACGGGTTGAAAGGTGGTTTTATGGCCTTTGCGGCCAGAGCATCCCAATTGACATTAGCAAGGAACCGGTGTTTTTTTAGTTCGTTGGCGCCGGAATTCGCACCAAGCCGCTGTTCGGGGTTACGGCGTAGTAGTTGCTTGATGAAATCCCTGACTTCGGGGCTGAACGCACCTTTTGGGAATCGGACCTTCCCAAAGAGTATGTTCATGGCCACTAGCTCTGTGTTTTCGGCAGAGAAGGGACTCCATCCGCAGGTCATCTCCCAAATGATAATCGCCAGGGACCAAAAGTCGGCCACCTTGGTGAAGTGACGTTCGGTGAGGACGACTTCCGGGGCCATGTACTCGGTTATGTGGTGGAAGTCGTTATTGTCCTTTTCGAGCGGCTTGTGGCCTAGCAAGAGGCTGAAATTACAGAGCGTAATGTGGCCCGAGGCGTCCAGTAAGATGTTCTCGGGTTTGAGGTCCCGGTATACAATATCGTGGGCGTGGAGATATTGAAGACCCAGAACGATTTCGGAGGCGTAAAATTTGGTGCGCTCTTTGCTGAATCCTTTGGCTTTATCTAGGTGAAAGAACAAGGATCTGCCTCGTAGATAGTCCCCGATGATATACAGGTCCAATGGAGTCTCCAACAAGAATTTGATATTCCCAATAAATGGGAGACTGGGGATACGGGTCTGTATCGACGAGCTGCCATATGTCGTACTGATACTTTGCTTTGACCATACCTTCATGGCGTATACGCATCGGGTGTCCTTTTTGAGAATCTGATAGAGTTGTCCGAGTTTCCCTTGTCCAATGAGACGCGAACTTCCAAAGTCTGCGGCGGTGTATTCCTTCGGCTCTGTCCTCTGGAATTTGGTGATGATGAGCATCTCACCGGTGATGTTGGGATCCTCTTTATTATTCTGGGAAACAAGGGAATACCATTGACTGGAGGACTGAGCGTATTCAGTTAACTCTGGCTGAAAACGAATCAAGCCAAGACAGGCACCTCCACCTGTACGATCATAGATGTGGATGTCAACTTCGGTATCGTTACCAAAAACATCGCTTGATAAACGGTTAGTGGGCAGTGTCAAAACGATAGCAGAGAGAAGGCAACATACAAGATCACATTCCATTCCCACTCCGGGTCTTCCCAGTTGCCGCGTGTTCTGTGCGACTGAGGGTCACTACTACCAATTTTCCTTGGGGTGGGTATCGGGGTAGACACATCAATACCTTTCCCCCTGATGGTATGGTACATACTAGGTATCGGCTCTTCCGATATATGTGAAACCCCCTGGAACTGGCAAACAAGGAAAGGGTCCCCGCTTGGACGTAATCCTCGACCCCGGACAACCGACAGGGACAACTTGCCCCTCGGTAGGGCAATCATTGACTCCTTCGAGAGATTATAGTCCCTTTGTGTGGGAAGAGTTTCTGTTGTAAGTGACACCCCACGATCTTTCTCTGCCTGCGCTTCTGGTATCGGCGTCTTTGACGAGAGAAGCAGCTTTGCAGCCTTGAAATCCCGCTCTTGTCTTATATAAATACTCGCCAGGTTCTGCACGGTCCACGCAATGATGGGGTGTTCCAGCCGCTCCTTCCCATCTAGAACCCGCTTATATTCCCTCTCAGCATCGGCATACCTGCCTAGCTTGTAATAGACATTCCCTAAGCTTTTCACTGTCCCCAGAGTGTCAGGGTGGTGCGTTCCGAAATGTTTCTCCTTCCCAGACACGGCTCGCTCCAGTAGCTTTTCGGCCGCAGGATAGTCTCCACCTCTATAGTGGAATATTGCCAAACTGTCCATAGTACTGAGAGTCTCCGGGTGATTAGGCCCCCTTTTCTCCTCATTTCCTTCCAATGCTCGTTCAAACAGCTGCTGGGTCACACTGGAGGAGGCCAGCTCTAACTTTTCGGAAGATGCTTTGGAATAGAGGTTGGCTAGGTTCTCCACGGTTCGTAAGGTGTCTGGGTGCTTCAGGCCTAACATCTTCTCGTTTCCCTGCAATGCCCGCTGGTACAGACGTTCTGCCCGCTGATATTGCCCTTGGTCGCTATACACATTGGCAAGGTTCTGCACCGCTCGTAGCGTGTCTGGGTGCTCTGATCCCAGCTTCGTTTCCTTGCTTTGTACCGACCTCAAGAACATCCTCTCGGCCTCACGATACCGTTTCTGGTTTCGATAAACGTTTGCCAAGTTCTCTACCGTCCCCAATGTGTCGAGATGTTCCGGTCCCAGGTTCTTCTCCTTCGCCTTTAGTGCGCCCCGGTAAAGCCGCTCCGCATCCTCATAACGGCCTCTCTTGCGATATACGTTGGCCAGATTTTGCCTTGCACCTAGTGTCTCTAGGTCATTTGGACCTAGGCTTCCCTGTATCCCCTCAAGCAGCCGCTCGAACAGGTGTTCGGCCTCGTCATATCGGCCCTGGTCGCTGTAAACGTTTGCCAGATTCTGGATCGTCAGGAGCGTCTTCACTTTCTGCGATCTTAGGATTTGAGTGTCAAAGGTATTCACTTCAGGTATTGCGATGCCCGGTGACGATGTTAGTCCGTCTCCCCTCCCATCCAGGACCCGTTTGAACAACAGCTCGGCGAGATCATAATTCCCCTGCCTGCGAGAGGTGATCGCCAGATTCTCGACAATGTTTAGGGTATCGGGATGGCTGGGCCCAAACGCCACTTCGTTTTCTGATAACGCCTGCCTGAAAAGTTGCTCAGCATCCGCATAGCGACCTTGCTTGAGGTAGAATCGCGCAAAACGGGATGCGACCTTTGGGAGAGACCCAATACCTATTCCACGAAAAGTCCTAGGAACTGCCGTAACATGTCTCAAACAGCAATCTAGATGCAGAATAGTTTCCTGAATCACTTCTAGAGGGGGCGATTGCTCATCAAGATCCTTCAAAAAGGAGCTCATTGCGTGGATTAGCTCGAGAGTCATCCGCTTCCGTATAGCGATTCCTCTTCGATAGACCAGCCAGTCGCAAACGATAGGGTGAATTGAAAAACTTCTCTCGCCGAATTCCTGATCGGGTAGCTGTATAAGGGAGAGTTTATGAAGCTCAGCGAGGACGTCCCCGAACTCACAACTATCCCATTCACCACAGACGCGGCACAGGTCCATCCATTCAACATTTTCCGCGTCGCAATAGGCCTGGAAATACCGCTCAGACACCCTTTTGCAGTCAAAAAACCCAGCGAGAGTTAGAAAGTCCGTCTTCCATTCAACCGTTTTCTCGTCGCCACTTATCAGATCGAAGGACATTTCCCAGGTTGTGAATACACTTAGCGGGCCGCTCTGGCCGCGATACTCCCAGTCATCGGGGACCTCTCTGAAGATTTTATCCTTCCGCTTTTCGTAGTGCGACAAGAATTCACTGAGAGGTAGCTTTCGCGCTCTCATATATGCTCCGGCTTGGTCGAGTGCCAAAGCCAGGTGGCCCAGAGTATCTGCCACTCTTATGCCCTCGGCTTCCTCAGCTGGATCACTCGGTAGCCTCCGCAACAAGAGATCAAGACTTTCTGATTGTGTCATACTGGACACTGACATCTGAGTGGCACCGAGGTGCTCCAAGCCTGCATGTCTGCTGGTGAAAAGGATGTGACCGTTTTGACTCTCCGGGATGTATTCCTTGATGGTTCTCTTTTGAAAGCCTTTGGGGTTATCATAGTTGTCAAAGACCATGAGCCATCGCTCTGACCAGCTGCGAAGAGTACTCTGAACCAGTGAAATTGTGGTTTCAATATCATCCTCGTCCGAGACACCAATCTGGATTTCCTTCGCAATGGTATGGTAACTTTGCTCCACGGACATCGGTGATGAGGCATCTACCCACAGAGTCGCTAGAAAGCCACTCAGTTCAGCCTCTCGGCAGCATTGGATTGCCAGTTGGGTCTTCCCCGCTCCGCCGATGCCATACAACACGATCGGGCCTGGTGATGAATCACTGCGGATCCACGACCTCAACTCTTCCTGCAAGTCTTGCCGTTCAACAAATCGACCGACACTTCTCCGGTTTACGTTACTATAAAACGTCTGTTGGTTGGCTTGGGTTGTAGCATTCTCCCTGCTCGTAATTTTGCTCAATTGAAATGAAAGTGCTGCTCGCAGGTCAGCCTCACGAAATCTAAACAAGGCTACTGCGACGTACGTCGTTCCTGCTCTACTTGCTCTGCTTTCTTTCCTTCCCGTGCTTCCTCTGCCTCGTCATCCCGCAGTAATCCTTGGGAGGATGGAACCGACACCCGAGTCGGAATCCCCAATTCCTTGACCCAGCGACGAAGCTCTCCCACAACCGCAACAAAACCTGGATGATCATCCGTCTCGAATTTTGTCATATCGCTGTGATTTTTGTGTATCCCGATCGGAGTGTAACCCGGTATGATGGCCGAATGGAGCGGGACAACCTAGACCGGTCAGACCAGTGCATACCTATGAGAGAACCATGTTACAATACTCACCACACCAACGCCGATCATAGGCAACTCTTCATAGAAGCAGGTAATCCAGATGACGGGGAGGTTATGCTGCTCGCGTGACCTAATCATTGTATGGAAATTGTCCTGAATCCGGGCGAGAACCTCCGAGTCGGTCTCTAGGACCGCGACAATCTGGGAATTTGTCTGCTTAATGAGCCCAAGTGATTTTGCCAGTTGCTTCGCCCATTCAGCCAGCGCAGCGCCGGTATGAGGCGTCCCGAGGAATGCGATGGCCCGAGTGGACAGGAATATATTCTGCAGATGCTTTTCCGGTCGCTGTCGTGACTGTATCAAGGCCTGTCGCTTGTATTAGCTGAGAATGGCTGCATATAGCTAGAAAGAGCACGTACATCCTTACAAACCAGTCCACCTAAACTATGGCAAACGAAAATTATGGGACGGGTATTCTATCACCATTAGCATCAGTTTGATAAGAAATACACCCGGAAATACTCACCGTATCATCCTCGTCCCTGTATGTGGCCACAGCGTTTATCAAGTTCATCGAATGATTCGCAATCCGATTTTTGGAGACCATGCCCCTCCAGTTCGTCACATATGCATCGTATCCGAAGCTCAAGATGCGGGCATTGGGAAGCTTGGGTGGCAGCAAGGTCTTGATCCACGGTTCAGAGGCATTCTTCGCCGTCCATGTCGCCTCTCGGTCCCCGGTGAGACCATGTATGAAGATGATGCTGGTTGAAAACGGAATATTAGACTGATAAACAACTTAAAACCCCATGGAGGACGGTCGGGTTTGTGTGAGCATGTAACTTACTCAACCGCGTCATTTTTTCCCTCATGCATCAACGTAATGCCTGAAGGGAACGACTTTGGCGTCGGTGAGGACGAGCGCTTCTGCCACGGCAATCGCAGCGGCATGACTATCGCGGACTATCAACAAATCTATAAAGAAGGTAACTTTTCTCCGGCAGCTCCCTCCCTAGGCCTTGTTCCGGGAGCGAGGATGGTGCCGTTGTTCTCTTCTGCCTCGTCGTTGGAGAAGTTGAGCCGCCCCCACCAAAAGCGCTTTGCTCTCTTTCAGCCGTGGGGATCGTCTTGGATGGTGGTTCCGATGTTAGAGGGGGGTTATTCAGGTGGTTTCACGATCGAAATCGATCGCTCCTCGAGTTGCATGCATCTATTCTGCAGAGAACGCAGGAAGAGAAACTGGAAGAGGGAAATTTTGCTCGAGAAGGTGAAAATTGCACTGCCTGGCAAATGCTCTTCAAAGTCGTGGGGCTGAGGCGCCACAGCCTTTCGCTGCATCCTCTCGTCGAACACATACCAATCAGACGCCCGGCTTAGCCGCCCGTCATCATTCTGAGAGACAGGATAAAAATAGCTGATGAAATGAACGCGGGGCTGCCAAGTCGGAGTCAGCCTCATAAAGGAAGCAGGCTCTGAGCACATAAGTCTGGAATGATGGATGTTTGTTGATGGGATGGAACATCTCGTACCGCGGCGCTTTGCCCAATTAGGAAAAATATGCCAATCTTTGAAGAGCCGTGGAATCGACGTCTTCAGCCATAGATTCAATGGGTTCTATCCAATTTCTCCTGTAAATTAAAATAAGGGTTCTTATCAGGCTGTAAATATACGTTGATGCTGGTTTTCACGCATATGAAAGCTTCAGCCATGGAAATTGCCAGCGGCAGCCGTCCCGCTGGTCGACAACGCTGGTTACATTGACAAATGTTCGTGTCGGCCGTCAAGTTTACTTAATGACGACCCACCACCTTATTTGCCTTCTCTTTGAGTCCCTACGGCCTTAGACCACCTCGTTGGTCGGTCGTTGATATATTTTAATTTTCTTTCACATCTCCCTCTTCCACTTTTGGATATGTGCCGCATCAGGTTAGCTACTTGTCTGCTTTTTGAATGGAATCAGATCTTCGAAACCAGCTTGATCAAAAGTCCAAAAGGCTTCATTCCGCGATCACGGACGCCGCAGCCACCGCCGATCCAGATTGGCCGGAACCCCAGCGGTGGCTGAGGATAGCGCTCGTATTCGTTCTCCCGTTCAACAAGCTCACCCAAGCACTCCATGAAGCTTCCCGTGGCAAATCTCAACCCCACCCACTTTCATGGTCTATAAAACCAACCCAGCCCACACTCATTCCTTCAATATGTCAAAGCAAAAACCTAAGACGCAAACACAATGACCCACCACATTCTAATCGTAGGCGGTGGCATGTGCGGCCTCGCCTCCGCCATCTCCCTGGCCCAGACCCTCTCCTCCGTGCAAATCACGATTTACGAACTCCGCTCCGCCCCGAGCACATTCGGTGGCCCTGTGAATCTCACACCCAAAGCACTCCGGTGTCTGGACATGCTGGGTGTATTCGAAGAACTTAAGAACATGAAGGCCGGATGCGAGGTAGATTCCATCCAGATTTTCTCGATGCGTTCTGGAGGTGAGCTGGCGACCATTGACTACAGGGGTGCAGACGGGGGTGGGTTCGGTGGGTACAAGGGGTGGAGGGTGATGCGGTATGACCTGCTTCGGGCGATGTTGAGAGTGATCGAGAGGTACGCGAACATTCGAATTGAGTACGGGAAGAAAGTCGTGGGCATTGAAGAGACGGGGGAAAATGTTCGGGTTGTGTGTGAGGATGCTGGGGAGGGGATCGCGGATCTGGTGTTGGGTTGTGATGGGATTCATTCGGCGGTGCGGGGGCTGGCAGTTGAGCCGGATCGGAAACCATATTACTCCGGGGTTGCGGCGGCGTATGGGTTTGTGGAGAAGGGGGCTGTTCTGGAAAGCGGGGAGGAACCGTTTTTCAACGACTCGGCGTTGGTGATGTCGAGGTATGGGTCTGCGTTGACGACGTTTTGTGACCATGAGAGAAAGTTGGTGTATGTCGTGCTGCTGATGTATGCGGAGGAGCAGGGGTCGAGGGAGGGCTGGAAGTCGATTGGGAAGGATCAGGAGATGGTGCGCGCTGAAGGGGCGCGGAGGACGCAGGGCTCGGCGATTCTGCGGATCGGGGAGATGATTGAGAAGGTCGAGGATTGGACGCTGTATCCGGTGCATATCCTACCTCCGAATGGACGGTGGAGGACGGATCGTATCCTACTCTTGGGGGATGCAGCTCATGCGGTACGTTTCTCCTCCATTTGGTGTTAGGGGATTCCGGCTGACGAGGGTAGATGCCACCCAAAGGCGAAAGTATCGGGCACGCCCTCGAGGACGCGATCAAGATATCGCGCATTTTGGCGCATTTCGGGCTGGAGTCACCCACGACCGGCTTCGAATTCTACGAGAACCAGCAACGGAAGAAAACCGAGGAGGCGTACCGGGTCTCCTCGACGGGGTGGATATCCAACCACGACATGGGCGCCGTTGCAGCCAAGCTGATGGAATGGTTTACTCCGGCCTTCCTCTGGTGGACGAGAGGCAGCTCAGAGGAGGACTTCCTGGCTGATCCCAGTGATATTGTCTTTCCTGCTACAGGTGCACGGTCGTGATTATCGGAGAATATCCTCATTTAGCTATTTATCTAATCCAACGAACACTGTATATACCCTCGTCTTTCATATGCAAATTATATTACATGCCCATTAACATTAATCCCTCATTCCGTCTCGTCTTTCATATCCGTAGAACATTACAGTTTACACGACGACGAGCGTGCTGTTGAGAACCTCAAGGAAGGGCCATGGTCCGGCCTATTATTGCAAACATTAGTCGGAATTCATTTATGAAGCTGTGGCTTTTCAGGTACTACTTACACCGATCAGAGTAGCGTGAGCCACCCCCAGGATGACAGGACCCTGCTGAAGGTCCTTCGGAACAGTGACGGTGAAGTTCTGGTAGGGGGAGTTGTAGCTCTCGTGGTACTCAGGCTTGTAGGGGCCGTTGTATAGAACCTCGCCCAGGGCACTCGCTGCAGGAAGGCAGGGGCTCTTGGGGCAGGAGCGCATGCCAATCGCAACGGACATTTCCTTGGACCCGGTCAGGGAGTTCTAGAATTCGTCAGTACATTTTAACATGTGGAGAGAAAGAGGGGAATGTGACGTACAGGACGGGTGACCTGCACGGTGATGTCCTGGCCGGCCTTGACGCCCGAGTTGGCGGCGGGAGCGGTGATGAACGCATTCTGGGCCAGGGAGCCAGCAGCCAAGGCGAGGAGTGCGGTAAAGGTCTTCATTTTGTGTGATTTGGGTGATAGTTTATTCTTTTTGTTCTGGTGGTAGATGCAGTAGCGACCGTGATGAAGCTCTAGTTTGATTGTATGTGTGGTGGTACAAAGTGCAAGGTCTTGTCGGACCAGGAGCTCGTTTATATATCAGCCTTTTGGAAGTTTTGTTCCAGAAGAAAGTCAACAAGTTCGCTGCCATGGCACCGTTTGAGACACTCTGGGCCTGACACACGAATAGGGCCGGTTGCTCCATAAATAGCAGAGCTCGAAAGCAGGCATATGCGGCGGCCATTGGCTACGTTTCGAGAAGGCCCGTATCGGTCTCCATCAGCGCTAAGGGGAAAGAGGCGATGCAGTGCAGATCGTCCATCCCGATCGGCATCAGCCAACACGAGAGGCGGTGTAGCTGCACCTCCTCACTGCTCTGGGGGTCTTTGTCCGACCTGAAGCTGCAATAAAAACCCCCATATTGGACGCAAGGCGTGAGACATTGTGTGATCCTGCCCGACACTCTGGGCTTGCTTTTTCGACGTCTCCACCGTTGAGTCAAGCTCTGCTCCAGCCCTCCGTGGTTGCCGACTCAGCCTCGAAACCAGCACATGAGCATGGCTTGTTCTGATTTTGGAGTTTCTACACTCTCAGGCGTCCAGACTATTGACGTCAACTTGGATGTAAAGGATTTACTGGTCAGAGGGTGATCCTGCCATATCCAATTACCGCTCCACGAGGATGGTGGCTGCGAAAATTAGGCGTCTGCCTCCTCTGTGTCGACGATGAGGGATATACAAGCAATTACGGCAGATAACCGATCAATAATGACTCGAACGAATGGGGCTTTATTGTAAATGCAAACCCGATTCCACCCAAGTCTTCTCGGGGCCGGATTTGACCGTCGGCAATATGTATTCGGAAATACCGTGCGGCCTCTTCAATAATGATCAATCATGATGGAGATCCTTCTCTTGGGATTTGAACCCTAGCTCATAGTTCTACTTTCAAGAAGGCTTATACTCCTCCCCAGTCCGATGTTTCTCCAGGTATTATCAAATAAGAGCTGAGAACATCACTCCCATGCACCAACAGCAGCGGCACTGACGGAACAGGCACCAGCTTTCTCTCCCAACACACAGCGAATATACTAAAATTACAACATTAGCCTATCTATATACGCATAATCGCTCGCTAAACGGATATCATCCCAAAAGAAAACACAGCCCTACTCCCGCACTGGATCCCCGATCTCTGGTGTCTCGGGTTTCGACTCTCGCACCAGATACCACGCCAGCCCGATGATCAAAGCAGCACCGACAACCGCTCCCACGACTACACCTGCGATGGCTCCAGTAGTGAGTCCGGACCCAGACCCAGGCCCAGAGTCACCGGTGCTACCGCTGTGTGGTGTATGATCCCCCCCCGGTGTTACCTGGGACACCACAGTCGAACTTGCTACATCAGTTGTGACTGTCGTATGTTAGATCAAAATATAAAAGTAAGAGCAAGGGAGATCATACTTGTTGTAATCAAAGGAATCTGCATGTTCTGATAGACGGTACTTGGCTCTGGGTCGTCGAGGCACCACCACGCAGTCGCCGACCACCCGTCCGTCGATAGGGGATAGGACTCATAGAACTCTAGTGGTCGGCAGCGTTGTGTCGCCTCGCTAATCTCCGACCGCTTAATTAGCATCTTCCTCTTTTTTTTTTTGTGTCTCCCTTTTTCTCCCTGCGGGGATAGACGTAAGAACGGTGGGGTACTTACCATGGGTACTTGTCGCCATTGATGTCGATTCGGGTGGATCCCGAACAGGTGGTGGCTGATCGGCATGGCACCCCCGAGGCACAGCAGAAGGCGTAGGTGCCATCAATCTTGAACGAGTCCCGGCTGTTGGGACATGAGCGGGTCGCGATTTCTGGATGGTCGTAGTGAGGAAGGGGCAATTACAGCTAGCAGAGGGGTTCGTCTCACCTGTTCCGGTGAAGTAATATCCCTCAAAACGCACGTCAGTGGTCAGTGGCGCATATGTTGCGACATATGGTCGGGTGATTGTCGCGGACATGGTCAAGAAGCGAAACTGGCAGGGGAAAGACCGGAAGCCCACGTGGAAAAGTCGGCTGTCAGGCTTGGATCCGTCGACAATTCATATTCCAGCCCAGTAGAATAAAATCCTGATCTGATCTGCTAGGAAAGTGGAAAGAAGAAATATAGGAAGGAAGGGGAAAAGAAATTGAGAGCACGGCTGGTCAGCACCGACAGCAGAGCCCCAGCCCACTTCGCGGAGCACAAGTCAGTCCAAAGAATGCCTTGTCGACTGCACTATGGAAAGAGTCAAGATAGCTTGTGCTTGGCCTGCATGGCGGGTTAAACGACCTCGGTTGCGGACTGTCCAATGGGAGGTGGAGAATACGTGTGAGACGCAACAGGCTCCCGAAGACTATCTGGGATCTCAATTGACAACTTGTATCTTGGCCATCCTCCATATCAAATGAACGCTGCGGGAAGTTCGCAAAAGACCTGAATCAGGGCTTGGGGGCGCAGGATATCCCCAGCCTGGGCTAGCTCTGGCAAGCTGACAAGGAACTGGCTGGAACTCATTGGTTAGCGATGAGCCTTGGCTTTTGGCTCTAGATTGGCTGTGCTGGGGAACGCAGCTCTCCGGAGTCTACCGAAGTCAAACCACCCAGCTCCTTCCGCAACTGAAAATAAAAAATAAAAAAGGAAGGAAGACATAGTAAGATGACACGAGATAAAAGGAGTCGAGAGAGCGATGTTCTGTCTGCCACTAATCTATTGCAAGCATCCCAGCTGAACAAGATACTCATCTCACAGGTGATGAATTGACCCCCCGCAGAAGAATGGATCCCCGGAATCACCCTGCTGATCGCTCCTTGCAGAAAGCGACAGGAAGAATATGGTTGACGCACTTTGCAGGAATTTTAAAGAAATGAAACTTTTTCCTAGCGTTTGATTCCTAGAGACTCATGCACGAGGGTTGTCCCTCACGCGCGATCTTTCCGGGCAAGGATGATGCCACCAACCCTAATAACTTGAGCAAGGCCGGCGCTATTCAATAATAAAACGGTCGGCAATCGTTGACAGCCAAAGGTTTGATGAATCCAGTCCTAGGAATAGCATCATCGGCGGCTGAGCAGGTGAGCGAAACGCCATGATGGGGATCGTGCCCGACACAGCGCCTAAACCGGCCAATAAAGACTGCAACAGTTGGGGCAGTGAGAGCCTCACCCCCCGCCATCAGGGTTATAAATCGAGCAATCCAGCATCCCCTGCGAAGATATTCCATATCGCACCATTTTCGCTAACTGAGGATTGATTCCACCTGCAACCGATCCCACATGTCGCTTTCCATCCTCCCAAACGAGATCCTGCTCCTCATCATCTCCCACCTCGAAACATGGGGACCCGTCAACGCCCTCACACAATGCAACCGCAAACTCCACAGCCAGCTCCTCGACACCCTCTACCTCCACAACATCCAGCACGAGCAATGCTCCGCGCTCCGCTGGGCCGCAAAACACGGCTCCCTCACCGTAGCCCGCCGCATGCTCGACCTCGGCGCCAACGTCAACCTCGAAAGCCCCCTCCAGCTCCAGACGCCCCTCCATCTAGCAGCTGAGGGCGACCATCTCCCACTTGTCAAATACCTGCTCGAGAATGGCGCTGACCCGCGCGCAAGGAATTCGAGGGACTGTACGCCCCTGGCTGTAGCGGCGGGAAGTGGGGCGGAGTCAGTCGTGCGATATCTGTTTGAGCGTGGTGATTCGGACCCCGGGCCCTGCGGACCCGAGCGTGCGCGGCGCTCGTTGTTATATTTTCCTTGCAAGAATGGGCATATCAGTGTCGTGAGGCTTCTGCTTGCGCAAAAGGACGTGGATGTGAGTGCTGGGCAGGAGAGTTTGCACCCGCTTATGGTGGCTGTGAGTGAACAGAATGAGGAGATTGTTCGCCTCCTGTTGGATGATGGGCGGTTTGATCCGGATTATGCGTATAATAAGGCTACTTCGCAGACGGTGTTGATGTGGGCGGCGGGACGAGGAGCAGCGGGTGTTGTGAAGGCTTTACTGGAGAAGGGGGCGGACCCAAATCTGAGGAATAGCTTTTCGAGCCAGAGCGGCCAGACGGCGTTGTTTGTGGCTATTACGAATGACCGGGATGAGGTGGTGAGAATTCTGCTGGAGCGGGAGGATGTGGACCGGAATTTGAGGGACGGTAGGGGGAGAACACCGCTGGGGTGGGCTGCGTGGTGTGGGAGTATGACGGTGCTGCGGAGGTTGTTGGACACGCCATCGGTGGACCCACTGGAGGGAAGCAAGAGTGGCGACACGGCATTGGAGATTGCGATCGAGCGGGGCCAGATCGATGTGCTTCGGGTCCTGATCGCCGATGGGCGCATACCGCTGGATAATCCGACTGGTAGTGGACGGAGGCCATTGTCGGTGCTCGCGAGTCTGGATACGGCAGATGTAATCGACCTACTGGTGAATGCCGGAGCTGTGATTGAATCCAAGGACAATGCCGGCCGTACACCATTATCCTGGGCAGCGAGCGGGGGTAATGAAGCTGTGATCGACCGGTTGGTGAAGAATGGAGGTGCGGTGGACTCCAGGGACCGTGATGGTCGTACACCACTGTCCTGGGCCGCGACTGGGAAAAGGGCAGATGTGATTGATCAGCTCGTAAAGGCTGGCGCTGCGGTAGAATCCAGGGACCATGAGGGTCGTACACCACTGTCCTGGGCGGCCGGGAGCGGGACGGCCCAAATAGCGAGGCGCCTCCTAGATCATGGGGCCAAAATCGACTCGAAGGACGGTAGAGAATGGACACCACCATTTTGGGCAGCCTATCGGTGGCATGGCACGGCATTGGGACTTTTCCTCGCGGAGGGAGCAAACCCGCATGACGAAGACCCCGAAGGTTTCACAATGCTGCAGGTGGCACTGCGGAACGGCCCGAATTGGTCAAGAACTGGGCCGATTGAGGTGACCAAGTCTCTGTTAGCGGCCGGAGTAGATCCCAATTTAAGGGATAAGGACGGCAGAACACCTCTCTCTTGGGCCGCGGGATGCCTGTTCGTGGGAACCGTAGACCTACTGATGAAGAACGAAACGACTGACCGGAATGTCGTTGATAATGAAGGGCGGACGGCGAAGTGGTGGGCGACATCCTCGCACGATCAAGAAAGGCGTGAGAAAAGGGAAGACGAGATCGACCAGATTGTCAGACTCCTGGAGCCCGAGAGGGCTGACGAGGATGAAGAGGATGATGACGATCTCGATTCATAGTAGAAGGTCAACTGGCTACTGTGGTCCAGAATGTATTTATGATTAGGGCTGCTTTTCCATTTTGGTAGCGAACCAATTGCTCGCACTCAGTTACTCAAAGGCCGTCGAGAGTTCTGCAATGCGCCACAGGCTGAGATTCAATGCCTGCATCTGTAAAGTATAGCGGCGGGAGCCGCAAAAACATTACAGGTTCATTTCAAAGCTGGTCGGCTCGTTAATGCCTTGCATTGAACTTCAAAATTCAAATCGGGAGCCTGGAGGGTGACACTCCAAGGTAGACCATTTTAGTATAAAATGCCACAGTTGTCTCCTTCTGCAAGGGCTATGTTCCAATTCTAGGCAGTTAAATTGTACGTGTGATAAAGATTAAGCTGATCGTTTATGTACGGCCACTCAAGCCCTTCTGTCGCTAGTTTATCCATTGATCAAAGAATCTATCTTCCCCTTTGTTCTTCTTTGTCCAAGCCACCGACCTCACCTTCTCATACTCGCCATCCTGCCTCCGATCTGGAATGCTTCCTCGGATTGGCTCAGTTCCTTATCGTTATCAGTTCGGCTTAGTAATGTCCCCGCCTCGGTATCATATAAACTCGATATCAAACGGGAGACCAGTAATATATACGCAGACTCGGTATCCTATACCGGCATTCTGTATGAGACGGCCGAGTATTAAACGGATCAGTCAGTAATATATACACGCAGCCTGTACTATATACGCACAGTCCGTATCATATACGCACTCTCTGTATTTAAAAGCCAAGGCACCCAGGTGGCGACACTCTCACTGGCCATGAAAGGGGCAAGGATCAACCAACTGCATCGTGGATCTCACCTCAGCCAGTGTTACACAACAGCAACTCCTACTACTACTACTACAAAAAAAGAAGGAAAATAAATAAAATTATATTAAAGAATGGAATTCACAATGGAGCCGGTCACGCCCGCCGACGCAGCAGAACTGACCGCCGTCTTTTTCAAGTCCTTCTCCGACGACTTCAGCCAGCGCATGTTTCCCCGCACCCCCGACGTGCACGCCTGGTACCTCAAGGTCTTCACCACGTGGGCCGAAGAGGGGCAGTCCGGGAGCCCTAACTTCCAGAAAGTCGTTGCCAGGGGGGAAAAGGAACCGGGTGTTATTGCGGGATTTGCGAAGTGGGTGCTGCCTGGTGTGGAGGAGGGCCATGATCAGGCGATTGCCTGGCCGGAGGGTGCGGATTCTGAGCTTTGCGATACCTTTTTTGGGGAGATTGAGGAGGAGAGGAAGCGGGTGACGGGAGATAGGCCGCATTACTGTAAGTGCTCTCTCTCTCTCTCTCTCTCTTTACCTATTCCGACCGCATTGGGAGGATAGTTAGACTGATGGTTAGTTCTGGATATGTTGGCGGTGAATCCGGATTTTAATCGCAGGGGACTCGGATCGAGGCTCCTGAAATGGGGTCTAGATCAGGCGGATGGGGATGGAGTGCCTTTGTTCCTGTCTGCCTCGCCGCAGGGGAGACCGTTGTACGAGCGGAATGGGTTTGAAGTGGTACGAGATTATGAGGTTGTGCCGGGGTACGTGCAGACTACGATGCTGCGACCGGCGACAAAAGTATAAATCTGGTTCAATCTAAACTGCCTTATATATATATATACTTGAATACTTGACTCCAAGGTCGCCTGTCTATTTCCTGATCGATGACTGGGTGGAATGACTGCGACGGGGCTACGGTCATGAGAAACTCAAGGAATGGTGCTTTTTCTGTGCCTTGATTCCTCGAGTAATGTTTCTCGCCATCTCCACAAACCAGCGAGTGTGCCTGCTGGTCCTATAGTGGCTATGCCGACGACAACCAGGCCGAAAGCGAGTGAGAGGCGAGTCTGTAGAATATTCGTCTGGTGCAAGTCAAGGACCGTAAATATGCACCAGGCCATGAGTGCACTGACAAGACAAGCAAGCCGCGCTGCTTCAGACGACCACACGATTTCCTCACTTGAACCTTGCTTCCCTAGGAGTCTACCGCAAATTGTGATGTGCATGACGCTGGTAACGAGCATCAAAAACGTGTAGAACTTGGATAGATATGGCATATCACGATTCCCATATAATGATCCGCATACGTCTGAGCTTGTGGGAGGTAACTTCGACAACTGAACTGACCCGAAAAGTAGTATCGGGAACGCGATATGCTGCACGGAAGCTCCCCTCCCTTCGAATGCCCCGATCATCGTTGGTTGCGGGTTGAGAACGAAGATAATTGGAAGAGCATAAACAGCGAAAAGAATCACTTGTAGAGCAACGGCTGCTTTGAGGTCAATGGCTCGTGGATTGGGGTAGTAGAACTGCCGCTGTCGACTCTGGACGATGAAGAGAGCAAAATAGATAGGCACGACGATATCCCAGGATGTAAACAGTGAAGCCAATACGAATGCCAGAGCACTCCAGATTGGTGTTAGTTCTCATTCCACTTTATAATGATTGAGACTTGCAAACCTGGACAGAACGCCCCCGAACGACCCCGGCCGGTAGGACTCGACCGTCCACAGCCCGGTAACAGCCGTTTGAATGGTAAAGGTATAACTGCCCACCAGCCGTCCTATCAACGTTGAGTCCTGCTTTTGAACATCATACCCGTGATTGATAATGGCTAACAGGGAGATAAAAAGCATCACCACCACCCAGCACAGCGTCAGAAGAAATGGTCGCTGCCTGGGCTTTGCCACGATCTCATCCTCTGGTGCCACCAGCCCACTTCGAGAGGGTCTGGGAAGGTATCTGAGCACATATCCTGGCGAGATCACCTCTGCAAACCTGGGTGCCACTTTGTCAAGACCTGCTCGACTGACGACACGTAGATTTAGATATTCTAGCATTGGAGTTTCCAATGCTTCAAGGCGTTGTAGTGCATTTGCGCCCGCTCCCAGTACTTTCGCACGAGGGACTCGTTTGCGCTGAAATCTAAGAAAAAGGTCACCAATACTTTGGTCCGTGGGCTCAGCTTCCTTGTCTAAGGCGTCTTTTAAGAGATCTCCCAGTAAGGCTGCGTCTTCGACGGCAGAGTTCCCTCCTTGACCCGTGAGGGGATTAAACTACC
This sequence comes from Aspergillus biplanus, assembly GCA_027569045.1. Classification (NCBI taxonomy): domain Eukaryota; kingdom Fungi; phylum Ascomycota; class Eurotiomycetes; order Eurotiales; family Aspergillaceae; genus Aspergillus; species Aspergillus biplanus. The sequence goes on along the minus strand of JAPDEJ010000010.1, from coordinate 871,282 downwards.
CGCTATCAGCTGTGTAGTTCTTGCCAGAACCTTCAGGGTACGCACCTTGTGGAACGAGTCTCCAATCAGGATCGCCCTTTTATAGAAACATCTTTCCAGAACATATTCCTCTAGGGGAACTAACACGGAGTGCCTGCTTCGCGCATAGAGATCCCCGAACGTGAGTCCTGGTAGCAAAATATCGGCCTCATATTCCCGAGCTGTGTCTTGTTTATCCTCAGCGGTATACCGGGGAATCGACCTGTTGACGGTTTTCTCCCGGTTCTTGAGGAATGCAAAATAGTAAAACTTCCGGCCAGCCCCAGACTGGTAGAGATATGACCGGTTTTTGCGATAGGTTTTAAACCCAGTGACTGGAGGGACACCGTCGGGGGCGTCCGCAATACCGAACATGCATTTATACGTGCAAGTTATAGCTGAGAGCTGTCAGCTTCGTCGATCCAGATAAGTATGCATTACCTACAGCTTGCCATATCGGCACTTCTATAGTTCGGAGACTCTGAGTCGGCAATCCTCCACATTTCCGCTCTGGTCCGACTGTGAACGCCATCTGCACCAACGAGGATATGTCCTTCGAATATACGACCATCCTTGGTAGTAACCCTAACCCTATTCTCAAGTCCCTCGATCCTGAAAAGCTCAGCAGACACAAGAACCTTCGATTTGTCGCGCAGGTTATCATAGAGAGCCTGAATTAGCTCCCGTCGATCCAGAAAGCAAAACCGATATCCGGACCTAGAAAGCCAGAACAATCCTAATAAGCACCGATCAAAGTTAATAGAAAGATGAGAGATCGCTTACATCTGCACAAACATGTTCCCAAATCCCTCATAACAGTTAAGCTGCACCCCATCGGGACCATAACTCTGTAGCCGTTCCACAGGCTCACATATCCGCTCAATCTCCGCCTGCACACCCAGCTGATCAAGGATGCGAGACCCATACGGCAGAATGCCAATACTAGCTCCGAGCTGGGGTGCAATACACTCATGCTTTTCCAGAAGGACATACCCAATACCATACCGCTCTAGGATGTTTGCGAGGGTGAGACCAGCAACGCTTCCTCCAATAATGATTACTTTGAAAACACTCATTTCGGGCGACGAGTAAGATTATCGCTAGCACCCAGCCTAGTTCCATGTAACACAACATGAAAGAAGCCACGCGGGGAACAGGGGCATTTTATACCTGCGTCGGTTCCTTTTGCCCTGAGCACAGGGAAGGGGACAGGGAAGGAGCCACGGGGCGACCTCCGACTTGGTAGGAATGGGACTATAACTAGTAACCTATACGAATCAACCTATAGTATCCACTGCCCAGGAATCTAACGTGAGCTGCTCGATCTACTCCGCTGTTTATCATACTAGCAGTAATCTGCGACCGACATCCGCTGACTCAGCGGGGATCATCCTGGCTTGTTTCATGTGGGTGATGTCAAGAGAGAATCTGGGAATATACACGCTGTTTATAGTTGCGAGGGTAATAGGAGTCATGTTATCTAGTATCAATAACGCCAAAGGTATCAGGGTTGTAGGCCAGGGTGAAGGTAAAAGTATTCCGACGTGGTCAAGCCGTCTATCAACAAATGAAGCACGCGGTTCTTGCCCGGACAGCCCCAACTCGCCCCATCGAAACGGAATTCAAAGCACGCTCGAGAAGGATCAGCCCACAGGCTGATTGGCGCCGGGCGGATATCTAGTATATCCTCGGGGTAGTCGTTGTCATATGCTGCCAGCTCCGCTTCATGGTAGTGTTCATAGAAGTAGTCCACTAGTTCAGTCGGGCTGGAGAAGGGGGCATCCTGCCGGTCATGCACCATCTCCGGGCAGCAGGGGAGGTATTCTGGGTCGCTATCAGTTTCGGAATCATCATCCGGCTCAGGGCCTAAGTCCTTTTCGCAGAATGGGACAGTCTCAATTTCCTGAACATCACTTTCGCCCTCGTCAGAGTCTGAGAGCTCATCGCCGGTTCCTGGGGAGTGTATAACCGTATCCGGGCCATGCACATTATACCCCTGCCCGCTGATATCCTTGTCAAACAGCCAGCGGAGAACATGTATGTCGTATGTGAACTTGGGGACATTAAAGACACAGTTCACCAGCTGGAGGGACTCGACTCCCCCTTCAAAACACCAAGGAAGCAGCACATCCCGAAACATACCCTGCTCAATATGGAATCCCTCTAGTATCAGCACCTGAAGATTCCCGTGCGGAATCAGGAAGATATCCGAGTCCTGTAAAAGACACTTATACCACACGCGAAGTTCCAGAGTCCGCACGTTTTGTAAAGTCGGAACCAACTGGCTTGGAAAACTGGGCCCGGTCCCCGGCGCTGTTTCAGGAGGCAGATACAGACAAACCTCGTGCAACTGCCGGAACATCCCATCAAACCACCCCAGTTCATTCCCCAAAAGCATGAGATCCCTCGGGCTCAATTTAAAGTCGAAGCTCCCATACTTGACGTACTGGATTTCGCCACCCTCGACCCGAAAGCTCCGGAGACTGCGATTCAGCACGCGCATCGCGATCAGAAATAGTGCCGGGGCCCGAACTGGCATGTACTGAAGTACCATCAGAACCATTTCCAATGACGATGGCATCGCCTGTGACTCGGACTCAGACCCAGCCAGGAGGGACTGCCCCCAGCTCTCCACCTGCTCTAGCATCATGGGGCTAGAACGATCTAGATACGTGCTTGGTTGCTGGCGATAGAGCCCTAGGAGTCGCCACTGTTTCATTGCGGGGGAAATGTATGTTCCCCAGAGACGCGCTTGGTCATGCTCCTCATCCTCGTTGTGGGATAGTTGTAGCCAATGACCCATCAAGGGAACGAAGACAACCCCGTTTAGCCGCGGGAATCGCTGCAGGGCGGATAGGAGGGCGGGGAATTCTTGTGCCTCACCACTGATTATGTGGAAGCCCGATACGATTCGTTGGCCCGTAGCCATTTTCTCAGGGTCGCCGTCGCCGTAACTTACACCATTGATGATGGTGACATCCCACACGAGGGTTGTCACTCGACTGGCGATGCGCGGATGATGGGACATTTCCTTCAAGACCTCGAGATCCCGATGGTTGGCAGAGATGTAGGCTCGCGAAAAAAGATCTGATTCTGCTACCACGGCATCGTCGATGGCCGTGCAGGTCAAGCGGAGGCTCTTGAGGGAGCTGCGGGGAAGGAAGCCGAGGATGGACTCTGCACAGGTGCGAATCCCGAACAGGGAGACTACTCCGTGCATATTGGCACTTATGGGGATCGTTTGAGGCAAGGATAAAGCCTAGCGGGGTGATCCTGACCCTCCCCCGTTGGGCTGTTGTTCTTTATGTGTAGGGGATAGTGGAAAGGGAGGTATCTTTTGTATTATCTTGGCCTCGCACTGTTGCCTCGTGTTCGTCCCGTGTGTGCCTAATGCTCTGTGGAATACGGGTCTGGCCCAAGTAGTTCATCACTAGCCTGGTTATGATTGAGGAATCCGCGTGTTGGACCATCTTTATTGACAATCCAGATGCACGTCAGTTTATCACACCGGCAAGAAGACTACGCCACAAACCCGCCCATTCTAACCCCGGAAAAGGGCTCGCAGGGCCACCCCTGAACAGTACACCCATTGTCAATATGATCCCCAGACAAAACCAGCGTATGTTTGAGCAGACACGCATCGTCGCCCATCGACGCCCCCGTTAACAGCCTCGAGCCATCCCTAAGCACGCTGCGATCGCACACCCGCAGCGGGTGCATCTCGAATTCCCCTCGCGTATTCAAATGGCGCACTACACTGGCGTCATCCGCCGCGACAGGATCCCCAAACTCCACCAGGTCCGGCTCTGTCCACAGGATATCCGGGTTCCCGTCAGCTGCCAGGGCACCATCCTTGCCGACCGTTGCCCCCATCGCACGATAGAACATTGGAAGATACGCGGTACCGGAAATGAGGGTTAGGATCCCGATTCCGCCCGGATACTGGTCGATGAGCTTCCCAATCACCAACGTAATCTGCCAGGCTGGGAATAGCTGCTTGTGTCCCAGGGATAGTAACCCTGTTTCCACCGCCCAAGGAGCAGCCACTTGGTAGCGATGGTGAACCCCATAACAGCAAGAGGTTGCAATACAGTCATCACAGCCATTACCAAGGTGAGAAGCCCGTAGAAGGAGAGGGGGCGCCACCAGTACGCCTCCAACCCTGAGAAGCCCACCTGGATCAGACGAGCGATAACCACCAGGCCGGTCAAGATGGTGACTGTGGGACACACCGCTGCCACAATTGCGACCGTGGCCGAATAGCCAACAATGGGGCCCATGCCAAAGACGTGATAGTTTGCCTGGCCCTCGTAGAAGGCCCGTCCAAATGGCGTTCTGGTATCATCATCCTGGAGATTCGGCTTTTCGGACATTTCCGGTGCTCTCCGGCCGTGGGCTTCGACGGGACTTGAGTTGAGGGAACTGGATAGCATCGCCATGTCTACTCCCCGCCCAGGCCATGTCATCAGGATACTCCCCATCGCGACGCAGCAACGCCCCAGACCCTAACGACGTGCGCTTCCCGATTGTGACTCCCGGGAGAGCGACGACACGGTCACCCACGAATGCCCCGTCCCCGATGACAATGCGCTCTCTTCTGATCCCATCCGCGGTCGTGATGGAGGACCGGGACCCAAAGACCAGTATGGATCGTTCCTTTAGCACACCACGAGCGCCACCCCGGGGATGCCTCTGTATGAGTGCGTAAGCGACGTTATTGGGAAGCTCGCACGTCATCACTCGAAGCTCCGCTGGAATAGATCAACCTGGCACGTTTCCACGTCAATCATCGCATGTTGCTTTTCATGGTGTAGCATAGTATTTCATTGCTTCTTCCGTGGAGGGCACGGCATTTGAATTGTGGTACACATGGGCCTTATTGGCACTCGTGCAACAATGCATTGCTTTTGTACAATACTGAAGTGTCATTCATTTTAAAAGCCCAAGACAGGCATAATCACGTCATTGATGGAACAAATCACTCTCTACGCACGTTGTATGGCTCTTATGTGGTAAAGAGTGTTTAGTTTAATGGGACTGTGGCACCCCGGGGGAGGAGTAGCCTCGGACGGGCAGGTTCTACTTGAATAACTTGGTAGAACTTTCTTCTCCGGTTACGTATGAATATAAGTTTAAATACCAGCTACATTCATCATCCTAATAAATTCTTGGTATTTTCACATTCCCGATTTTGCGACACGGAGCAGTGCAAGTTTCCAGTTGAGCCTTCGAAGGTATCGGTTAATTTCAGACGATTCCGAGCAACCACCATATTACTGGGGGATATGGCCCAGGGGAAGCCAACATCTGTTTCCAGGGCACAATCGGCTGTAGGATAACCCTTGATATATAGTAAAGAAAAGTTTTAGACTGGACGCATGGGGCTTGAGAGTTTATCAAACCCTTGAGCATATGCAAGGAGGAAGTAGATCTCAGTATTAAACTTTCGAAAATAACAGATCATTATGATTCGTCACAGTATGCAGAGGAGGAGTATCGGAACAATTTGATTAACCTCTCTCTTCTCCCGCCACCTCATCTAGCCTTTGAGCCAGGACCTGACAAGGCCAGTTGTTTTCCAGGTTCAGCCTTTCCGATCGCTTAAAGCCTTGAGACTCATAATATTGGACTAATTTGCCGTCACCACCTGCATAGCAATCCACCCGTAGTAGAGAGACCCCAGCCCCGTGGGCAAGACCCCGAGCATGTTCTAAAAGCTGTTTGCCAATCCCCTTACCAGCTAATCGTCGATCCGTGATCAATAATCGAACGTACGCCTCAGGCTCCGAGACAGGGGGCGCATAAGGCATCTTGTCTCCAACGGCAAGCGCCCCGATGATGGCCTCCGGGGCTTCTCCATCGGCCACCTTGACAGCGAGCCAAAGACCGAGGCCAGTTGTCGCGAATTCTCTGAGCTGTTCGGCGCGTCGGGGGTTCTCTGAAAATGGTGCTGTTCCCCACTGCCCAACTCTGTCATTCGATACTAGCCATTTGACTGCGGTATCCAGGAGCTGGAGGACTGCTGGACCGTCGTCCACTGTTGCCCGCCTGATAGTCACGTCATCGCGAGCCGTACTTTAAAAGGTTTTAGTAAGTATCTATGAATACACATATATATCGAAGATGACACTCACCTTGATGCCATTTATCCAACAGTTTCAATTTGAAGAGAGATGGTTGTTAAATACTTGTGAGCATGGGTCCCTCCCTTTTTTATCGGGAGTCGGTAGGGATTCGGCCGCCTTCGATGTTCTTCCATGTGATCCCAAAGCGGGACAAGAAACGAGTCTGCCTGCACAATCTCTCTCCAGGGCTCTTATGGTTGGTCAAAATGAAGATGCCTGGTCGATAAGATACTACCCGACTATATGAGGGTATAGAAAAGGCAAATTAAAGATTTAGAATTCTTAACACCTCGTTTTACCCCACAAGCCATTCGACGCCTCCTCCTCTTCTTCCGCCTCGGCACTTCTATCTATAAGTATTAAATCTATCATAAACACTAGAACACTCGCGATCTCGGGGGATATACAACCCGAAGGCCGTCGAGAAGAGCACACACTCGTGGGAGCGCCACATACCCCCGCCGCTATGCTGGAGCTGCCTGTCAAGTGTGTCGCGTGTGTCGCACCAAATGCGACAACACGAAACCAGCCTGCCCCTTCTGCTGCAAAGTTGGCGCCGAATGTATCTGGCCTTCAGCCGTTGATCTATCTCGCTTTGACCCAGCCAGTCTCCGCATCCTACAACACCTGGATGAGGTGGAGAGTTCCACTACCCCAACAACCAACCCAACTAAGTGGGCTCCACGCACCATCGCGGAATGTCGGGAAGGACTGGGTTTCGTTATGAGAACAAAACCTCAGACTCATGACGCATCATAGAGTTTTCTAATCAGGCTAAATCCATATTTTCCGAATCGATCGGTATTTAAAGCATAAGCCGCTCAGCTGTCAAGGGTATATTTTAGTGGTCTCAGTGTCATCCTGGGCTCCCCAAAGCAGATGTTGACCGTTTTCACACTCCACTGACAAACTACGAAACACTTATTCCTTTCTTAAAACTTTGCCTTCTTCCACATGGCGCCATTCCTTCGTATCCAAGGCACGAAAATTGTCTCCGAAGATGGCACGCCCGTTGTTCTCCGAGGAGCTGCCAGCGGCGGACACTTGAACATGGAAAACTTCATCACCGGATACTCCGGCCACGAGACAGAACAAAAAGTGGCCATGCTCGATGTCATGGGCCAAGAAAAGTACGACTTCTTCTGGGAGCGTTTCTACGAATACTTCTGGACCGATAAGGATTCGGAGTTTTTCGCTGCCTGCAACCTCAACTGTCTCCGTATCCCTTTCAACTATCGCCATTTCCTCGACGACCGCGACTTGACCACGATCAACCCCAATGGCTTCAAACTGCTCGATCGTGTGGTGGACAGCTGCGCCCGACACGGCATCTACACCATCCTCGATTTACACGCGGTGCCCGGCGGACAGAACCAGGACTGGCACTCCGACAACGGCACCCACCGCGCGCAGTTCTGGGACTACGGTTATTTTCAGGATCGCATCATCGATCTCTGGAAGGCGATCGCGGCGCACTACAGGGACAATCCTTGGGTGGCGGGATATAACCCGCTGAACGAGCCCGCAGATCCGCAGCATACGCGACTCATCGACTTTTACACCCGGGTCGAGAAAGCGATTCGCCAGGTTGACTCGAACCATATCTTGTTCCTCGATGGGAACACATATGCCGCTGATTTCAGCTATTTCCCTGCAACCCCGTACCCTAACACGGTCTACGCTATCCACGACTACTCCAAGTACGGCTTTCCAAACTCGCAGGAGGTGTACACGGGGACTCCGACCCAAACGGACAAGTTGAAAAAGTCCTACGAGCGAAAAATCAAACATATCCGGGAGGCCGGCGTACCCGTATGGAATGGCGAATGGGGCCCCGTGTACGCGTCCGACATGCGAAACGACACCAATGTAGACGAGGTGAATCGATCGCGATATCTCCTCATGCGTGACCAGCTGGCGTTATACAAGACCGGAGACCCATCCGGTGATCAGGCGCCGATCTCCTGGTCGATCTGGCTGTACAAGGATATCGGATATCAGGGCCTGGTACATGTTTCCCCGGATTCCAGATGGTATCGTCATCTGCGCCAGTGGCTAGACAAGAAATTGGCCCTTGGGTTGGACCGATGGGGTCGCAACACGGATCCCGAGATTGAGAGAACGGTCTATAAGCCTGTCAAGGATCACTTCAGGCAAATTATCCCCGAGGAGTGCCAGAAGGCGGTTTATCCCCCGACGTGGCAGACGGATGACTACATTGATCGTGTTCTTCGGGATGTGCTGCTGTCACAGTATCTGACGAGGGAGTTTGCGGAGTATTTCCGTGACCTGTCGTATGAAGACCTAGATGAGATGGCGGCGTCGTTCAAGTTTGAGAACTGTCATCGTCGGGGGGAGTTGATCGGATACTTGAAGAACTGGATTTAGGCAGGCCACCATGGAGGTCTACAATAGATTCTATATAGCACACATTTATTCTTCTCTTGATGAACTCAGATATTCTATCCGTTCTATCTTCTCTAACGTCTTTCATTCCCACCTCTTTTGAAATTCTGTACCAGCATCCAGATTGAGACCAAAGATTATTTAGGCAATATTCCATGACCGGATTGATGAAGTCCAGAAGTCGGTGTGAGACACCTGCGTTGATTTAGTTGTGATTAGAATGCGGTGCACGAAAGGAATGGGGTAACTGTCATGGCGCTACAGGATTTCACACTCATGAGAAAATGCTTAGCAAGATCCAGTTTTGCTCAGCAAGAATCTTAGCATAGACAAATCGAAGCAATGGCTGGCCAATGCAGGATCCACTGGATGTCCTGAATACTACATGGTCCGTGCGATGTCTCCCTATCTCTTCCGTGCATAGCAGACCTGGCACACGTGCACTTTGACCCCTACCAGCTTTATATTCCACTCCGTACTCCCCGAAGCCGAGACTATAGAGCTTTCCGCCCTATAGTTGACCCTGGGTGCGCCTAAGAACATACTCGAAGCAAATCAAGCAACAAAAGAACAGCTTCACGTTGCAGGATAAATCCACCTTGTGATTTTCAGCGGAGTATCAGATCGGAGATGCTCAACTCCGGCGGCGGAACCAAGTGGCGGGCTCCACGCTATTGAATTTCTGTAACCATGCGGATGGCACCCAATATACCGGACCACTTGATGGTCCGGGGCAGAGCGACTTGTACGGGTTCCCAGTCGCCCACGACAGAGAAGGTGTGGCTGTCTGGGGTTACTTGAGAATGATAAATAGCCTGTTCTACCCACCCGGGTTGCTAAGCGTTTTTCTATTTCTCATCTGCTCTTCTGTCCTCAATATTAGCCTGCTATCTCGCTACATATTCCAACCAAGTTCATCATGCGCGTCCTCACTCTACTCTGTACCGCACTTGCCGGTCTTAACTTGGCATACGGTGCTGCCCTCCCCGCAGGCAAGGCTGTCAGTAACTGCATTCCAAGCGCTTAGACCATATATGCTGAACCCCCTTGCTCATAGGGAAACAAAGGCCCCAAAAACGTTGATATCACCTTCAATATCGAGGTAAGTGGCCATCCTAGACTCCTTGACGTTTTTTTTTGAACCACAGCTAACCACGAGAGCTACCAAATAGGTTGTAAGCGGACTCTGCTAAACACAACATTAGTTCCAGAATATCGATCGCCGTCTGAATGACCAGGATGATATCAACTGGTGGAGCCCAGGTAAGTCTCTCCAGACTTTCTTCTAAATCGATACGAAGAGCTGACTGTGCCTAGGTGGCGGCGACAAGGCTAGTGTAAGTCGAGTTCCTAGTTTCATTATCTTCTATATGACCAGGTACTCATTTAAGGGCTAGGGAGGATGGCATCCCCAGAATGAGGTACGTGCTGCTTTCAATCTACAGACTGCGCTATTCTATATGTGTACGAGAAAATGACTAATTAGCGGCAGGGGCAACGGGTGAATGTAAGTATCGATTCTACATATTGTTCCTCCTATAGAACACCGTATACTGAACTGTCTAAATAGGTAAGTGGGATGAGGAAACGTTGACTAGCGATCATCGCTCCTAACGCATGCCGGGCAACTCCAGGGCCATTTCCCCGCGGGGCATACAAGTGACGATGGTCAACGCATTCATGTAAGGGCACCTCCATCTCCTATACAGCATCTGCTAATCACAGAGTGATCCAGGTAAGTTGTACGGGAAATACGGATTAAGATTCATCAACTCTTAACACATCTCTTGGCCAATTCAGGGAGGGTTCCCCGAAGGTGAAGCAAATGATGGCAATGTAGGTGTCCTTCCCACTCTTAGGATACTCAGGATGGTTCTAATTGGCACTCCTGCAATAGCGCCGCCATGGTAGTTCTTCACCTCGAAACCGCCAATGAGCCACGCGACCCGAGGTGGAGAGGATAGGCACTGAGATAACCCTCCACGCCTCGGTATGGGTTTTGTTCCCGTGGAGGGTTTCCCCGTACTGTGATGTAAATGCAGAGGCAGTTGCAATCAGATACATTTGATGCTGGAATGTCCCTTTTTAGGCGTAATGGTCTGGATTGGGCTGCGTAACGTACTTCAAGTTTCTATGAACCTACATTGGATACCTCGCCCCCACCAGTAGAAAGCCAGTTTGAGGTGCATTCTCGATGCAGGTGAGCGGCCAATAGGATAGGTGATGGCGTCGGGATGAGTTGGCGCTGCTCGAGGAACCAGGGGATCAGCGCCATCTCATTCCCTCCGGCTGAGCTGTAGATGCGGGGTCAAGAGAGCTTCCCCTCTTTAAAGCCATCCGATCGTCCAATTCTAGAGCCAGTTTTAGAGCTTCAGGTACTCCATCTGGGTGCTGATATTTTCCTCAAACATGGACAAGTACATCTTCCCGACCACACCTCAAGCCAACCCCAAGTCCGTTATCCAGGGCGCCACGTATCGCTTCACAGTCCTCACGGACCGCCTGATCCGGTACGAATGGGCCGCAGACGGCCAGTTCGAAGATCGAGCGTCCACCTTTGCCATCCATCGCGACTTTCCCGTGCCTGAGTATCGGTTTACCGATGGCGAGAACCTCGACATCTACACCTCGGCCTGCCACATCAGTTACACCAAGGAAAAGTTCAGCCCCGAGAGCTTCGTCGTCAACTTCAACGGCAGCGTCATCAAGTATGCGACCGCGTGGCGGTTTGGCACGCACGCCGGCAACCTGGGCGGCACCGCACGCACGCTCGATGGAGTCAACGGACGCTGCGACATGGGAGACGGCGTGATCTCGCAGTCGGGATTCACGACGCTCGACGACTCCAGATCGATGCTCTTCGACGGCCAGGGCTGGGTGGCACCGCGACGGCCCGGCGAGCGATCCGACGGCTACCTCTTCTGCTACGGCCACGACTACAAAGGCGCCATCAAAGACTTCTACGCGCTCTCCGGCAAACAACCAATCCTCCCCCGATTCGCGTTCGGCAACTGGTGGAGCCGGTACTACGCCTACCACCAGGACGAGTACGTCGGCCTCATGGACAAATTCAGCGAGCACTCCATCCCCATGTCCGTGGCCGTGGTCGACATGGACTGGCATCTGGTCTCGGACCCCCGCGTCCCCCACGCCGGCTGGACGGGCTACACCTGGAACCCCAGCCTGTTCCCCGACCCGACCCGGTTCCGCAAGGAAATCCACGACCGCCGGCTCAAGATCACCCTCAATGACCACCCGCACAGCGGCGTCTACCCCTTCGAGGACTCGTACGCCGAGATGGCCCGCGCCATGGGCCTCGATCCCTCCGCCCAGAACCCCATCGTCTTCGACCCGGCCTCCCCCGTCTTCCTGCACGCCTACCTCAACATCCTGCACCGCAACCTCGAGACCACCGCGTGCGACTTCTGGTGGCTCGACTGGCAGCAGGGGCCGTGGTCCAAGATCCCCGGCTTCGACCCCCTCTGGCTGCTCAACCACTTCCAGTACCTCGACGCCATCCACACCCACCCGGACGCCCCCCTGATCTTCTCCCGCTACGGCGGGCCCGGCAGCCACCGCTACCCCGTCGGCTTCTCCGGCGACACCATCATCACCTGGGCCTCGCTCGCCTTCCAGCCCGAGTTCACCGCCACGGCCTCCAACATCGGCTACGGGTGGTGGAGCCACGACATCGGCGGCCACCAGTACGGCGGGCGCGACGACGAGCTGGCCACGCGCTGGGTACAGCTCGGGGTGTTCTCGCCCATCATGCGTCTGCACTCCACCACCTCCCGCTGGATGTCCAAGGAACCGTGGCTGTATCGCCCGGAGTGCCAATCCGTGATGGAGAATTTCATGCGCTTCCGCCACCGCCTCGTGCCCTATCTCTACACCTGCAACGTTCTCGCGGCGGAACAAGACGAACCCCTCGTCCAGCCCCTGTACTGGTCCTACCCGGACCACGGCGAGGCCTACGAGTTCCGCAACCAGTACACCTTTGGGCCGGAGCTGATGGTTGCCCCGATCGTGCAGCCTCGGGACCCAAGGACAGGGCTGGCAGGGGTCAAGGCCTGGTTGCCGCCGGGGAGCCGCTACGTGGATCTCTTCACAGGGGTAATCTACGACGGCGATCGAGCGGTAACCTTCTACCGGCCACTGGATAAATACCCTGTATTGGCCCGCGAAGGGTCCATCATCCCACTGGACAGTGACGCCGTCCCCGCCAACGGCTGCCGCAATCCAGACCGGTACGCTGTTCTCGTTGTACCCGGGCGCGATCACAGCGTGGAGATCATCGAGGATCCCACCGACGACCCGGACCCAGCTTCGAAAAAGGATGCATCCCCATCCCGCCGCACGTCCCTGATTGCCTGGGACGAAGCCGAGAGCCAGCTCAAAGCCACCCTCACCGCCGGAAAGGCATGGACATTCCGCTTCCTAGGGGTCAACACCCATCCAGACCATTTCAGAGTGTCTATTAACGATGTCGATCAAACGGGTGGGGTAGTGACAGAGGTGACGAATTACCCGCAGGTGCCCAGTTTCACGGTGACGATTCAACCTGCTGCGACACAGAGTTATGGTAAGGGGTTTTCGCTGGTGGTGGACCTGGCGGGAGGGGGGTTCTTAAGGGCGATCAGTCCCAAGCCACTGCTGGAGGAGTTGATCATGCAGATGCAGGTGGACTTTGAGGTGAAGAATCGGCTGTGGAAGGAGGTGGATGAGAACAGGAAAAGGAGGATCAATGAGATTGTGGCGACGTTGCATACGCTGGGGTATGAGGAGGCGATTGTTGGGCCGGTGTTGGAGTTGGTCCTGGCGAATCGGATGGTGGTTGATCTTTATGAGGGGAGGGAGGGCACTCAATAACTTTTTTCTATCTTCATTTAAGTTAAGTTGTGGTGTTGCGCGACGTGGGTGGGAGGGAGTGGGTGCTGAAATTATATAAAATGAGGCTATTCCCACATCAACCACAACCAAATTTCTTTCTTTTTATTATTATCTCAGGATGAACACTACAATTCCATAATCATCAGATCCAGCAAAAACGTCAAAATCCTCTCTGTGACGCGATCAAGCCTCCGGACAAGGCTGCCGTTTTCATGTGTCTTGTCTCCAACTTGTCCACGTTGTCGGAGCAGGAATCAAAGAAAATTGACACAAATCGACGGAGCTAAATTTGGCCCCAGATCGCCATGAAAGAGCTGCGAATTGCTATTAATACGGGTAGAATGAGCCCTGATTGGCGGCTGCTGGCATAGCCCATGCACATCTCAGAGGGATCGGCTCTCACAGCCACCAAAGGAAGCCAAACAAAGCCAAGGGGGTTGAAGACTGTCCCGAAGCACCCCGTGGGAGGGGAGTTGATTTCCGACTGAACTAATCTTTGCTGGAACAGGGTCCAAGACGAGATACATTAAGAAAGGAGAGCTTTCTGGAGTTGGACGTGGTTGGGAATTGGTGATTGTGAGCGTGTTCAGCCTTGCGACCGGGAGACGAAGCAGAGCAAACAAGCAGGACAAAGAACAAGAAACGAAAATAAACAGAACAAAGAAAAAGAAAAAAAAAAACAAAGGAAGAAAAGAGGGGCAAGGCAAGGCTGGTTGGCTGCAGGGCTTCAAGGGTTAACTGCTTCACTGTCGTCTTTCTTCTCTTCTCTCCTCTTCTCATCTTTCCAAGTATCAAGATCAAGATGGCTTCGGACCCGGCCGACCAGCGTCTTCTCCCTGAGAATACACCCAGTTTCCACACTCCAGAGATACGGTCCCCCGATCTACGAACTCCTTCCGTCCCCTCGGTCGAACTGCACACCCCCGAGCCTGTCTCCTCGTGGAGTCCCTTCGAGAACACCCGATCGACGCGATATGAGTCGGTCAACCTGCACGAAGCGCCGTCCGTTGGCCTGGGGATTCACCCGGCGTTCCGCAGTCCCTCCACCCGAGGCCATGTCCGCACCACGAGCAACCTGACCACCGCGACCGAGTCGGCCATTTCCGACCGCACCTCGCGATACCTCGGGTCCGAGACGACGCTGCTCGACGACCACCTGCATGCGCCCGGCACGCGATGTCCCACGAAGCGCACCATCGTCCAGCGACGGCTCTCCTGGATCCCCGTCACCATCATCGTGCTCGCGGTCTACTCCACTGCGGTCTCGGGATTGTTTCTGGCGGTCGCGTTCTGGAAACCGCGGTATGGCAAGTTCATCGGGGTGGAGGGGCACCTGGTGCCGTCGACGGCGAACCTGCTGAGCGCCCTGTTTGCAAAGACGGTCGAGTTGGCGTATGTCACCGTCTGTGTGGCCTTTCTGGGCCAGGTGCTCAGTCGCAGAGCCATCACGAAGGGGTCGCAGGGCATCTCGATCTCGGATATGAGCATGCGCTCGTGGATCATGCAGCCGGGCTGTCTGATTGTGCACTGGGAGAGTCTGCGCTATTCTGCCTTGACCATCTTGGGGGGGATTACGCTGACGGCGACGCTGGTGGCGATGCTGTATACCACGGCCGCGGAGGCATTGGGTTCGTTTACACACTTTCCCTGTGGAAATGTATGAAGACGAGGGAAGAAAGGACTGACGAGTGTAGTATCGCCCAAACTGTCATGGGGCCCCGTCGAGGACGTGACGCTATCCGGTCGAGTGCACACCCAGTTCGCCAACCCCGTCTACTTAGAGGCCCGATGTCCCACGCCCGTCACCGTCGAGATGGATCCCGCGTACCGCAACACCACCTGCCTCGACATGGAGCACGTCGGCCAGGCCTACCACAACTACCAAGCCTATCTACAGGCCTGGAACCAGGTGGCCAAGGACCGTCGCCGCCCCTACGGCACCAGCCTGGACAAACGCCCGCTGCCCGTGGGCTCCTTGCATGACAACACCACCATCACGGGCAGCTGGATCGACGAGACCGACACCGCCGAGCTCTCCACCCGGTATGGTCGTTTGGTGGTGAATGTCACGGCCGCGATGCCCCACCGCGGCATCATGGACGCGGCCATCGACCCGCTCAACGACATCCCGCAGCCGCCTGACCTCTCGGGCGAGGGCAATTATTTGCTCGCGGCCTCTGTTCCTTCGCCGGCCGTGAATGTGCTCTGCGCGGGAATGACCGCCGACGAACTCGCGCCGCTCGTCTACAAAGAATGGCCGGACATCAAGCACTTTGACCCCGTTGACTGGACGCTGAACCCACCGGACGACGTCCCCCGTTTCCCGGACTGGCTGAATCGTACGGTCGTCGACGACCTCTTTGGTTTTGGCGAGCCGTACGGCCAACGCCCGCCCATCTTCGGCAAACTGCCTTTACCATATGACACCCTCCTGAACACGACGGGCTACTACCCCGCCAACGCTATTTATCTCTTAGGTGCAACGCCTCCACACACCGACCCGCCGTACGTGATGTGCGCGCTGAAGGCCAAACAAACCCCGCACTGTTCCACCCACTATACCGTTGCTGGTGAAGGGGCCGACCTTTTCACCAAATGCAACTCCCCCTCCGACACTCTACGCTACTCGCACAACAACCCCGACGCGCTCGACGGCGTCTGGGCCCCAGACTGGAAGAACATCGCCTCCCAATGGGCCACCTCGCTCAGTCTGGGGACGGGAATCACCAACGGCCGCGGCAGCAACTCGCGTCTCCTGATGCAACTCGTCCCGGGGCATCACACTTCCTCCCTGAAGAATTCCACCTTACCCACAACCAAAAGACAAGAAGGAACATTCTCCCTATCCCGCCATCTCCCCTCTATTTCCGAAGCATTAGCCGTCCTCGCCTCCAACACCCTAACAATGTCCACCCGCGACGCCCCCTTCGTCCCCTACTGGAACTACAGCACCCCTTCCCTTTCCTCCCCTGTACTCCAATCCTTCACCGCCACCGTCCAAAGCATGGGGTACGCATCCGGAGCCGCCCAGAAATGGCAAGCTGTGTTCTATATCATATTGGTCTTTGCATTCGTGACGAGCGCCATCTGTTTAGCGTTTATGGTGTTCGAGGTAAGAGGGCGCCAGGTGACGGATTTCACGGAGCCGCAGAATCTGTTTGCGTTGGCGATGGGGAGTCCGGCGAGTGAGCGGTTGAGAGGGGCTTGTGGTGCGGGTCCCGAGGGGGGCCAGCTGGGGGAACGGTGGGTGGTGGGGATGGAGGAGGGGGAGGAGCATTATTATATCAGGAGTCGAAAGCAGAATCCGGATACAGAGGGGGTGAGGAGGAGGTGGGAGGGGAAGGGGATGGAGGAGTTGGGCATCGAGGAGGATGCAGAGGGCAAGGGAGGGAGTGGGAGTGGGAGGAGTCCGGCGATGGAGGAGTATCAAAGACTCAGTGCGAGGGGGAGCTGGTTGTCCCGGTGGTATTGATTGATTGCGCATCTAGTAATGTAATGTTTATTGACTGGATACCAGAGTGGCTATGTTTCTAATTGAGTACTGTGTCACGCGACACGACGCAGATGATGAAGACATGACGAACAGCTATTGGATTAAAGATGAAGCCGTACTTTACTCCCTTGTTGCTTTGTTCTGGGGTATATTCGTGGTTCGACTAGTGGACCGCGTAAGCGAGTGACGTTGTTGCCGCGTCCCGAACCACTAAATTAAGAACATCCCGAGTCTCAGAAGGGACTTTTTGGAGCTTCATTTGCTCAACTAGGTAAGCCTGGTGCTATTTTGATGCGAATTCAAGGTCACTTCGAATGAAATTGAACCTAGGTCGAACCAAAGTCGGACGGCAGATCTCGGTAGTAGAATGGGATGCCCTAAATGATAACGGAAACTGTTATGCCTAAAAGATGCAGATCCCCCTCGCCCATCATCATTCCCTTGATCTGAATTCATGTCCCTTCCAGACCTGCCAACGATAGGCAACATCGTTCTTGACCAATTGTCGAAACCAATTAATAGAATCAAAATAACCGTTTAGGGTCCCTGAGCTAGGCCCAGCCCGAATCCTACCCTGACCAATACTGCCATTGAACACTGAGTACCACAGAACTAACATCATTTTTTATCACAAGTGGGTCCAAAGCACAGACATTGCGGAATTCCACCATCCACGTTGACCTGATCTGAGGCTATACAAATCCCTCTTTTCGTTCTCACCCGAAAGGGGTGAACCAAAGGGTCAACGCCAAGACAAGCGCTGGGCCAGAGAGGAAACGATCAACCATCGCTTGGCTCCTGAACTGGACATCCAACAGTTCGTGCAGACCAGCCCTTCCGATTGGCGACGAATGGCACCCGCGGATAACGGCACGGGGAGGAATTTGGGAGCCTGAAGGGGCGATGCAACTCGCGTCTCGTGGCAGCCCTAACTCATTTAATTGATAGAAAGTTCGATTTTGGTAGGTGTGATCAGGAGGCTTGATGCGGTGTGAAAATCAACCCCGCTCCATTGGAACATTTATTCGAAGCATTAGCTTAAACTACCATGCGATTTCCACAAGGCTTGTTCCGCATTCCTTCCGCTGTTGAACTGGCAGGTATGATGGAGGACACACAATCCCCTGGGTATGTTGACTGTCTACTCTCTATACTCATAGACAATATGGAAAACTAAACAAGGCAGGTATGGCTGCAATACACCCCTCGACGTGGACGAGTTCACCACGAAATACGGACTCGACGACATCCGCGAACAGCTACGAAGAGCGGCCCTACCGCTAGACGACCCCGGGAGCGTGGCCCGCATCGAGAACCTGTCGAACGAGGAGCTGGGCGCGCTCAGCCGGGAAATCATGCCCAAATGTACATCCCACTCTTTCTTCACTAAGTGGTGGTCGATGCCGGTTGCCTGTCATATCGGGGGGCTAGCATAGTAAGTCTCGACAACTACTTTGCGATGGACCCTTCCTAACCGATTTGTGATGTGTAGTGGTGTGGTCGAGGGCACGCTATGGTTTCCGCTGCAGCAACAGTCATTTCAAGGGGGAGCCAGGTTGACGATGTTTCACGAGTAGTAGGTCTCCAAATCCGCATTTGATTGCTCATCTCACAGCAATTAGCTTTCCAGTCACCGGAGGCGCTTTGATCGGGTGCTGGCTGATGGTGATTGTGAACATGTTGGTTGGTCGTCGCTGGACCCTTCTCATTGCCACCATCGTCAAATTCACCGCGTCCATCGGCATCATGCTCGCGCCGAAGCTCAGTCTCCTCCGCCTGTTCAGAGTCATAGCGGCTATAGGAAGTGGTGCCATAACGTGCACGCTCCCAATGTACCTGGGCGAGATCAGCGCTGCTACCAAACGCGGTGCAATGATATCCTCCTGGCAGCTGTAAGCCCTACCATCCCTTGGACCTATCTCGTGCTAACATCCAGAAGTAATGTATACCTAGGAACCTCCCTCGCAATCCTCTATCGATACTTCCTCGAGGAACGCGGAATCCACATTGCCTCCATCGTGACAACAGTCGTCCTCCTGGGCTGTTTCACGCGCTCCCCCCCATCTCCCTACGACTCTGCTCGCCGCGGGAACATGCGAAAAGCCTACGGGACTCTGCGTCAGTACAGAGAAACAGATATCCAATCCGCCCGGGATCTGTACAAAATCTACTCCCGCAATTTTGCCGGCAAGGATAGAAAACTACGCAGCGCGGTACAGGCCCCCGTGCAATTTCTCCTCTCCCCCAGTACCAAACGCGCACTCCTCGCTTCCACAACCATGATGATCTCGCGGATCGTGCCAGATATCATCGTCACACTCACCTGGATCCAGGGGCTATACCTCTCCCCCGAAGCTCTGGGAGTTGGACTCTTCATAGGAATCGTCTTTCTCGCACTGTTCCTTCTCTACTGCAGAGCGCTGTCCGTGAGCATGACGGACTGTGTCGGCCGGCGCAGGTTGACACTCATCTCGATGCTCCTGATGCTGGTTGCACTCGGGATTGCAGTTCCAGGCGGCTATATCATGAATCCCATGGCTGTGGGGATTGTTGCTCGTCTTTTATTTCACGTCCCTTACGTTCTGAGTGATGTGGTACCTCTTACTTACGCGGCTGAGGTGTTCCCCTTCTCGCAACGTGGTAAGCTTCCCCCCCCCCCTACTCACTCGACAAATCCGGGGCTAATGGCGTAGAACTGGGAATGGCGGCAGTTGTGTCTGTCTACTACGTCAAAGACGCGGTCGTTCAGTTCGTGGTGACGCTGTTCATGGAGATCCAGAACCCGTATGGGTATATTATTCCGCGCACTTTTGTGAAATCCGCGTTATTCTTTGGGTATGTCACTCTGTCTCTTACATTTAATTCTTTTTTCTTTTTTTGGGAATGGTTCATTGACGATGCTGATGTTAGGATTCTACACCTTGTTATCCTAGTTGGCGTCTTCTTTCTCACAAGAGAAACAGGCGGATACCCACTCGAAGAGATTTACGCTGTCTTTGATCCCTCGACACGAAACCTGGCCGCGTATCGAACGATGATCTGGATGCCGTATATCTGGAGGAAATACGTCCTGCGACAACAGGTGGTGCTGGAGTCGTTTGAAGAGTCGGTCTATGGTGGCAGGTTGATGGCGTTGGAGGCTGGATCGGTTGTAGATAGTGACGAGGATTCGGCGTGATCTTCTTGAAGTAACGAGTTCGATATGTTATACGAGTGGGAGAATTGTATATACTGCGAATAGGTATTACCTGATGCTAGAGATGACAATGCAGTAGATTTCATAGACAACCGCCCAAGAATTGCTGTTAGTTTACGTGGAGGGACATTGTAGATCGACTGCGTCTCTAAATATAAACAAGGCGACAGGTGGCCATGGCTACGATTGCGACGCCGATTCAATGTGCAGAGGAGGCGAGGGATGCGAATGTGGTCAAGGTGGTGAGGGATGCGGCGGGGTGTGCGGTGTATTTTTCGCGGGCGCTGATTCCGTGGGATCGTGAGGGGGAGGGTGGGTTTAACAAGGAGGATACGGGGAGGGGGACGGGGCTGAGGCATATTGGGCTTTATGCGTATCCCGGGTCGGAGGAGGTGTTGAGAGAGGATGATCAGAAGTTGACTCGCAAGATGCATGATTGGCCCAACAATATCCAACGGCCAATGCTCTTGCTGTTGACGAACATCGAAGGTCAAGCCGGACGATCCCTTCTGGTCGCGGGATGGCCAACATTGGCGCCAAGTTCAGGGTTCTCGTATGGGCGCCATGTGTGGCTTCAGGGTCGTCGTATTCATCTCCACTGCGACGCCTCCAGAGTTTAAATCGATGCCAATCTCATCCCGTCTGATGATTCCCTGATTGAAAAGCTGATCGATCCCAACCTCACCTCCCTCTCCGTCCTTCTCTCTCCCACAACCCAACACCAAGATGCTCCTCCCTCGACACATCTGGGAAACCGTCTCCCACCATGTCCGCCGCCAATCCTCCGAAACCACCGTCCCTCCAGAATGCTACGGAGACTGCAGTACATTCCGCTTACCCCCTTCACCCCAATGCCCCCCCCAACTAACAGGTCAATCGCAGACGCCGCCGCCGAAGCCGCCGCATCAGAAGGAAAAACCTCCAGCCTCTGCGACCCCAACTCCAGCTCGTTCATGACCGACATCGAAAACTGCGGCGACTGCCTCCTCGCGTGGACCGACCACGCAGCCTCCGACGCCTTCAACCAGATCCACCTCGACCTCGTCTCGTACGCCGAGTACTGCGATGCACCGATTATGAGCCGCGACCCGGATTTAAGTGGTCTGCTCTCCCGCGTCTCGACCATGGCGGGGGGGGCACCCATCGTCGAACCTACCTCTGCACCGTCGAGTGGCAGTCCGTCTTCGGGAAGTGGCACTGATCACACCAGGGCTACTGCGACGTCGACGCCGATATCCGAGGGGGGCGGTGGCTCGTCCGGGCCCCCTGTGGCCGCGATTGTGCCGGCTGTCGTGATCCCGGTTCTCTGGATCGGGATGGCGGTGACGTTGTTTTTGTGTCTGGTACGACGACAACGACAGCGCAGGAGACGGAATACCGCTCAGGATGGTGCGGGGTGGGGAGGATTAGATCAGGAAGCGGGACTGGCGGAGCTACACGCGGATGAGAGGAAAGTTGCTGAACTCGGGGCTGCGCGGAGAGGAGAGTTGGATGCGGGCGAGAAGGCGGAGCTCCCTGTCCCGGTAGTACCCAAGGAGGTCAGTGTTGAGGCGGACTCCAGGGACATGCAACCAGGACTCTCTGCGACTGTGACGGGACCGGGGTATGACCGGGTTGAGATGGGGTCAGAGCCAATGTGGGCGGAGCTGGATGCGTCGCAGGCGGCTCATTATAAGGTCGAGGTTGACTCGAGGGATTTTGCGGAGTTGCCAGCGAGGGAGAGGGTTCATCGATAATGGATTCGTATTTTAAAATTGGGAATGATAATGTCTCACCGTTGGAATGAATTGCCGGTCATTGTCGACCGGGAGATCGAAAATGCAGGTCATTTTCGATGCCCTGGCCTGTGCACACGACAACCCACCACTCTGCCCTGTATTCCAATGAAAAACAACTCAACAATTCCGATTAACCTACGGAGTACCCCCACGGGCAATCACTGGTCGATTTGATCGCAGTGGGGGCACGGACAATCGTCGGAGAAACACCCAAACTGGCGAATCAGACGCCCGGGCGAGAGAATCAAGAAGGCTCTCCTCTCGGCGGGATTCCGTTGTTTATCAAGGATTTACAGGCAGTGAGTGGAGAGTACCAAGATGTCGGCCCGTGTTTTGACCTCCGATTGCTGCAGCCGGGCGTAAAAATGGGTCGCTTCGGGATTCTTGCCCGGCTGTTTCTCTTCGGGTTACACTCCACGCCCTCCCGCATGCCAATCTTACCCAACCAGGAAAGGGTGAAGTCATCCACCTTGGCCTTTACTCTGACCTTGACTGGAGAAGAGAGGCCCCAAGATGTAACGTGGAGTTTACCCCATGTTAACCCCCCCCCCCCTTCAAGAGAGGGTATAAAAGGCGCTCAGTTTCCATAACGTGGTTCTCTACGTTTCTCGGTCCGAACTGTGCCCTCTCCAATTCTGTCCTTTGTTGTCTAAAAATGACAGGCCTTCAACTGAACGTCGACTTCCGGTCGAACCGACGGGCCATCGGGTTCTGTCTGGTCGCGGCCATCGGTGCCCTCTGCTACGGCTACGATACCATTTACTATACCGGCATTCAAGGCATGACCTGGTTTGCTAAAGACTACGGAGAGGAAGCCGCAGACGGCACCTTCTCGCTGGCCACCGCGTTCCTGTCCCTCTCAGCTAGCATCATCTACGTGGGCGAGCTCGTCGGTGCCCTCGCTGCCGCGCCCATTAACGAGCGTTTCGGCCGACGGGCCGTGTTCCTCTCGGCCTCGATCTGCATCGTCATCGGAGCCATCGTCCAAGCGTGCTCCTTCGGCTCCCACCCCGTCTTCTACGTCAGCCGGGTCCTGATCGGTCTCGGCGTCGGCCAGTTCACCGCCACCTGCCTCATCTACATCGGCGAGGTGGCTCCCTCCGCCATCCGAGGCCCCGCCCTCATGTGCTTCCAGTTCATGCAGTCCATCTCCCAACTCGTCGGCGCCTGCGTCAACCAAGGCACCCAGGGCATCCACGGCTCCCAATCCTACCGCATCCCCATGTGCCTCCTCGTCGTCCTCCCGGGCCTCATGCTCCTCTGCCTGCCCTTCACCCCCGAAAGCCCCGTCTGGTACATGTCCACAGGCCAAACTGCGCAAGCCCTCCAATCCCTGCGCAAAATCAACGCCAGCAACCCGTCCTACGACCCCTCCGACGACCTCCAAGCCATCACCGACGCCGTCACCCAGGAGCAAGAACTCGCCCACGACGCCACCTGGGCCTCGCTCCTCACTGACCCCATCGAGCGCCGCAAGCTCTTCTACGCGTGCGGGGCCATGTTCGTGCAGCAAATCAACGGCATCCAGTTCTGGTACACGTACGGGGTCGTCTTCGCGCAGTCCATCGGCGTCGCTGAACCCTTCACCATCAACACCATCATCTACGTCCTCCAGATTATTACTGTTGGCGTCTCCGTCCTCTTCGGCAATAAGATCAACCGGCGCACCAACCTCCTCATCTGCTCGACGGGCATGTTCATCTCCCTTCTCACCGTCGGCGGCCTGGGCACTACGAAATCGTCTGATGGCACCCTCGGCCGCGGCATCGGCATCGGCATCGTCGTCCTCGCCTACATCAACATCATCTTCTACAACTTCTCCATCGGCACCCTGTCGTACTCCATCGCGAGTGAGATGTCCGTCGGCCGCAATCGAAACAAGATTACTTCCTGTGCGATGGGCGTGTTCTTCGTCACGGTCTGGTTGATGGTCTTTACCAGTCCGTATATGTACTATACGGCCAGTCTGGGCCCGATGATTGGCTTTGTCTATGGCGGGACCACGCTGTTCCTGTTGGCGTACTCGTGGTTCTGTGTGGGGGAGACGGCGGGGCGGAGTAATGCTGATATCGAGAGGCTGTTCCAGGAGAGGGTTCCGGTAAGGGAGTGGGCGAGCTATGTTATTCCTCAGGACGATGGGGTGGGCTTGAAGAAGGGGGCGACCCAGGAGCAGATTGAGATGGCATGAAAAGAAAGGGAGGGGGTGTCAAAATGATAGTAGGATACCCTATTATAGAGATTATACCTGAGTACTTTATTTTTATACTAGAAATACTATTAACACCTCATCTATGGGCCACATCCTTATTCCCGTAAAATCCGTAACACATAAACCAGCAGACAATCGATTATGATAGCCCCCATCAACATCCACATGTAAATCACCCAGGACACCTACGCAGAGTCTTCTTCCGCGGCCACTTTTGCGGCTAGGAAGGAGGCCGGCATGAATGTCAGTGTCTGGGTGAGTTGCATTGTTCCCAGCGCTGGAGTTAGAGACAGACGGGGCTATATGGCATGTATGCATTACTTACCTAGTGGGTTCGAGGAGCGACCCAGAGGCGGTAGTAGAGGAGGGAAGGAGAGAATATGGGAATCTATCTTGCACGATTTGGGGCAGAGATCGTGGATATGTATGATCATTGCTATGTTGTACAACATTCCTTGCAGGGATCCCCGGTGACTCCAGGAGCTGGGGTTCCGTAATTTTGGGAATATCAAGGTATGGTAAGCTCGTGCTTCCATGCAGAAATCAATAATTACCTCAACTAGTTTGGTTGATCACACCAAATTACATATATTGTGTCGATCAACTCGTATTCCCAGATCGCAACCCCCATCTCAGATACATGTCAATGTGGCAAACACCCAGAGCAGAGCCCATACAAGACTTTAAGACGGTCGGAAAATGGATCCCTCAAATTATTATCAGATCCCCACACTAAACTGGAAAGAAGAAATTGCAACGATTTCATGGCTCATATATCGGCGCCCATACGAGGTCCCCCTTTTTCTCCAAGATATATTGGAGATTCTGCATCGAAATCCTCGTCTTAGGATGGTCCTTGCCGAGCTTCTTCTCGTTCCATTCAAAACACGAAATCATCAATGACTTGGCCTCATCCAGTCTCTCCGCGTAGGTATATTGTGTGCCAAGGTTGTTCATCAGGGCAATGAGCACCGGGTTGTCCTCATTGGCAGGGACTCGGAAATCCCTCAGCGCACCCTCCAACAACCCAATCGAGGTCTTCAACGCAACATGCTCACTGACCGGTCCCTCCCCGTTCTGGGCGATACACTCATACGTGTCGGACAGGTTGATAATACACTTGATGGTTGTGTCATTTGTCGGCCCCAGAGCGGCTGTGGCCAGCTGCACGGCCTCCTTCTGGATTTCGACAGCTTTGTCAAACTGCCCCAGGGCCGTGAAATCCATCCCCAGCAGATCCATTGACGCGATCGTTGCCGAATTCTCTCTCCCCAGGACCCGCGTCCTGACATCCAACACTCTCTGGTGATATCGCCGCGCCTCTTCGTACTGCTGATTGTTCATATAGCTATTGGCCAGATTGCTCATACTTGTCATCGTGCTGGGTGAATCTTCTCCTTCCACGCGTAGCATGACCTGTAGCGCCTTTTCCTCCAACTCCAGCGCCTCCTGTCGCCGACCCTGTCCTTTGAGATCGAGCGCAAGATTATTCAAGCTCTTCGCGGTCTCAGCGTCACCCTCCCCAAGCGTGGCCTGGCGTCTGGAGACAACTTCGCGATCGAGAACCTCTGCTTCCTTATGTCGATCCTCCTGTCGGTAATGATACGCCAGCACCGTCCTCGCCGTTAATGTGTCGGCATCGTCGGCGCCGAGTTCGCGACCTGCATATTCGATCGCTTCGAGCAGACGCGCGTTGGACCGTTCCCACATCCCCGCGCCCCTGAGGTCTTGCCCATCGAGGATAATGCCCCTGGTGATATCGCGCGGGGTCCACTCGTCATCTGCCATCTTGGGTAGTCGTACTTCTATTCAACTGGTAGCAGATATGCGATATGGGTTGATTGCGGATGGATATGGCCTGCTCCGGGATTCACTTTCTTTTATGATGCAGTGCTTGCTTTTTGTGAACAGGCACCAGTCCTGCAGCCTCAGCCGTCCAGTTTTCAATCCGTGGGGTGCGTGCTGCTCAATTACCCCACTATCCGAATACGGGCGCGATTTTCATTGGAAGTCCGCTAATCTCATCACTCCACCATTGAAGGCAGCTCGGACAGCAGGATCTCTGACCCTGTAGTCATTCCTTTGCAGACATAATAGAGGCAGGATAGTGAGTGTAGAACAAGAAAATGCCTCCCAGCGAGGAATAACTTCAAGTTCTGATAAAAGGAGATGCACCTTGATCTAACCTAATCAAGGCTAGCGTAGGTCAACAAGGGTACGACGAGCTCGAGTGAATGCCATCACCTTTGATCATCCATTTGGTCAATCCTTGATGATAAATTTACTTCGCCGATATTGATGTGTCGATGCTTTCATCTTTCCATCTGATCCCTTTTTTCTTTGTATTTTTCTAAAAAGTTGTCGTTGCTGGTGTTGCTGTTAACGTCGGGAGGGAAAGCAACTGGCTCTACCACCCAAACCGCCCGAAAACTATATACCTACCGCCATATCGAAAATAAAAGGCAAAGGTAACTTCAAAATAAGCAATCACCAAGTTTATTTTTTCTTCCCTAAAACCGCGTCCCACTCGAACACCTTGAGCAGTACCACGCACCTCCAAAAAACAAAAAAGTGAGCCGCGTTGGTCCCCTCTTGGCGCTCGTATTGCGTCTTGGAAGGCAAAATGGTGGAAATTCGTGCGACACTGCAAAAGGTTCGCGATTGGCTCACAACCCACCCACAGCCTGATGCATTTAAGCTCTGGACCCTTGATGAAGAGCTTTGGGATGGCTGCAGAAGCGGGAGGTCTGACAGCCAGCGTTTCGTAAAATCAACGGTTTTTCCTCCCGAGTCCTTTTCAACCGCTGCAATTTCATACACGACAGACCAAAGCTCGCCTCTGTTCGCATTCAATGACCGCCACACGTAGAAAAAAATGCCCCCAATCAAAGATTCCATTACCATAACCCTCGATAACGGATCAGAAGCCCTCCCTGGAGACTTCCTCACCGGCCGAGCCGTGTTAAGCAACCAGAACCCACTCTCCCTCGCCGAATTCAGCATCACACTATCCGGCCGGGCCTTCACCAAGATCTTCCGTCGATACCTCATCAAAGAATTCTGGGCGGAATGGCGCGGACAAGGCTACTCCATCAAGCGCACCGTCGTCTTCATCCAGGATCCCACCACACTCTCCCCAGGACAACATGAGTTCCGATTCCGCGTCCAGCTCCCAACGCACACCGAGCCCGTAAAGGAAAACTGGAAACTGTTCAACAAATGGAGCGATCGCGACCCCTTCCCCGGAAAGAACACCGTCCACCCCCTCCCTCCGACTATGGCGATGGCTGGGACTCAAACGTTCGGCTGGGCGGAAGGGAAAGTAGAGTACCTCGTGGTTTCAACAGTGAAGAAAGGCCCCGAGGCGAAATGGTGGTCCAGGATGCCTCAGGATGCAAGATATTTCAATGTAGTTGCGCATCCGATGGTGGATTTTCCGGCCGATCCACCGTGGCAGCATCTCTTGCACTCGCTCGAGGGCAAATCTGGGAATATTAACCTCACCGTCAACATCCCCGAAGTCCTGAAACAGAGAGAGCTCGTTCCTATCTATATGAAGGCGGATCGGGACCAGGTGGTTCTCGAGAAGTTGAAAGTCAAGCTGTATACGGTTTATCTGGTGCGGGCGCGGAGCGTGCTGTGGCCCGAGAAGCGAACGAAATGCACGACTGTGACGGAGTTGATTAAGTGGAAGGGAGGCTCGCAGTACATTCAGACGGAGCCTGTGCTGTTGGAGCCTCAGGTTAGCCTGCCCGAGGAGGTTCCGGTGCAGTTCCTGACATTCAATCTTGGTTGTTTGGCCCATTGGCTGGAGATCAAGTTTACTGTGTCGACGCCGGAAAAGCGCTCGAGGAAAGGACAGATTTCGAACATTCCCATCAAGGTGCAGGCGTGGAAACGGAAGGAAACTCAACGAAAGCCGGTCGGAAGTGACGGGTATGGTGGCTTTGGTGGGCAGATCATGAATGACGAGCAATATCGTCAATGGGTTACGGCGAGAAAACAGAATAAGGTCGAGGTGGCATAGGAGATTTAGTCCAAGAGGCGCTTCCCGGTCAAATCTACGATATTTCATACAAATAGTTTAACACACGTTCTACCATGGCATCCTAGCTAGTCTATACATGAGGGAGGGTCAATCGAGGGACTCCGTTTTGGACAAATGGCCTTATGATCGGATCCAGCTGTACTGCTCGATGGACCATCCCGCTCAAGACGCGGGATACTTTTCAGCGGGACATCATCCAAAAGAAACATAAGAGGATTCCAACTCGGGTACTTCAAAAGCCAAGCCATAAGATTGGGATAAATGATGACGTGGAGATGGAGATGCTGAACAGAAATGATATCTGGGAGACCAAAACTCCCCAACAGCGGTCGATGACCCCGGTGATATCCTGTCAGTATCTGCGAGCTAGGGACATCAGGATAGTGCTTCTGGAGTAACTCCCTTTTGATGCTATCCATCTCTGTCACTGGGATACCTTAGCAGGGGAACTCTTGAGGGCGTTTTTGATGATACATACAGAGGGCATGATCGCCATCGTTGATGCTCTCGATGTCGCGTATATGTCGCACGGGGATAATTAACCAGTGCTCCTTCCCTTCCTTTTTGATGGTATCTACTACCATAACACGCTCATTCTGCTGGTTGTTAGTGGATCCGGCCGGGCAACACGGAACCGGGGACGCGCCTCGAACCAGACTTTTGTGTTCCAGTTTGCTTCACAGAAAACACAACTTGGTGGGGGTGCTGTACCAAAAAAGGCCTGAAGTGAGCGGACCATTTGGCCGCCGGGTTGGAAGGATGTGGTGATGAGAGTGTGGCTTCATGCTGTGATGTGGACAGTTTTGCTGTTGCAGAACGCGTGACTTCACTTGGTGGGGGGCGATACGAGCGCATTTTACCAGCATCAACAACATCCATCAACATCCGAACTGACGTATCGATCAACATTTATATTTTGAGGGTAAATTGATTGTACATGTTTTATTTCTCTTGTTTTTAATTTTCTAACGACTTGTAGGCATTCTACTGCACAACAGATCGCCATATCGACGCCTGAAACAAACCAGCACAAACACCCTGAGGCTCGTAATCAGAAGGGAACCTACGATAAGCCGCTCCGTGGGTGCCAATGTTGGCAAAACGCGATATAACCCAGAGCTCTCCTCATTAGGGGCAGTGATAACCGGCTAGAGCACACCAGTGAGTGCCCAGGACGGTGGAATTTCCGTCTCCTCCACCTCCGACGCTCCAAGCACGACGCCATCCACATCCAGCGCCTCCACCCAGACATAGTCCAGATATCCATCCGTCATATACGTCGACCCAAACCCAGTTTTGGGCGTGCTTCCAATAACAACATCCCTGGGCGCGCCGTTCTTTGCATGGTAAAACCTCCATGATTTCACCTCCGTGGCACCATTCCAACTCACGTAAAACACCGTCGTCGCGCTGGACAGGCTAGTGCCGTACGTGAACGTTTTCAAAGTTGGGGGCTCCGTCGGAAAGCCGGTAAAGTTCAAGGCCGATGTGTCCACCCAGTAGAGCCCTTATAGGTGCAAGAGGGTACGTTCTTTAGCCTAGCATTGGTTGAAGGGATTAATACTTACTTCACGCAAGTGATGGTTAAGGGACCATTGTTCAACCAATACGGTCCTACGCTCGGGATGTGGCCTCGGGCATTGTATGATTTCCCTCTTATAGGGTTTAAGCTCGGCCAACTAGTATTATGGAGGGATTGGGATCGAGATAGACGAACACAGCAATCTATTCATCCCGTACCTTATAAAACTGCCGAAAAAGTCACCGTATTGACTGTGTGTCGTGGTGAAAAGAGAGAAAAAAAAAGACCAGCAATTTCCCAGCGCATAATAAAACCCGTAAGTTGTCAAATATCAGGGCCCCGGGGAAGCCGACAATTCTGGCCTAAAGGAATCAAAGATAGAGATGGCCCATACTTTGATTAAAGGTGCGTGTGATCTAGAGTCGGAGTCAGCGCATGTTCAAGAATGTTGACCTTTTCAGAGGTCAAAATACCGCTACGCCAAAAGAGTCATCGACAACTCAATTGGTCATAGTTGGTCTTGTCAACGGTTGATTTCGGTAAATATCACGGTCGACAAAGAAGAAGGTATTGCCGCCATTAGTGGCACTGCAGGCTCGTGTTGGTCCCATGTTGCGCCCTCCGCGCCTGGAGTGGCAGTGCAATGCGATCTTCATCTTCACAGATTAGCATCACGCATAGTCAACCAGTCAGACTTGCTACCTGCCTCTCCTCTCGTAGCCACCACGAGAATCCCTCCATGATGGCTCGTGAGCTGACTCAGCGCCATGAACAGAGGGCCTGGATGTCAAACCTTCCTATCGAGGTGATCACGGAGGATTCAAATACCAGCTCTTCATGCATTTGAGTGAATCGGACCAAATTGAACCGCTTATACCTATTCAATACCGATTTCATCGTCGTGAAAATAAATGGCCCTTCGACGGTTTACAGTTCAACCATTTCTCCGCGTCTTCATCTACAGATTGGAGGCAGCGTAGATCACTGAGAATTAGGATTCCAAGTTTACCCACAAGCTTGCGAAAAGGATCAGGACAAGCGCCACATCTTGCCGAATGAGGATCGAAAAGTAAGCCGGAGGCGCAAGGTGTTCTCATCTTTATTTGCCAAGCTCGCAGCAATGGTGTTCCTTGGCGAAATCCCGCCCCCAGATATCGGTCATTGAGGCACACCCCGAAAGGCGGCTTGATTGGTCTTACGCGCGCCTTAGGCCGGCCTGTCAGCAGATCGACCGGACTTCAATTGGCCTCGTCTTACACCCTATCCTTCGAGCTGAGCCCAAGAGAAGGATGGAGGAGAGGGAGCTAAATTTAAGATTGCGAGCGCGAGAGATCGGCGTCATAAGCCGCTATAGGAGGCTTGGAATATAGGCATCTCGTCCGTTTATTTAACCCCCAGAAAGACGTCCGACGGAGTCAAAAAACATAATATATCCCATCACTCCTAACACCCCTTCTATTCGTTTAAACGTGCATTGTTCTTGCGAAAATGAGACCATATCTGTCTCTCTTTGTTGTTCTCCTGGCGCAGGGCATCGCTGCTCTCCCCGAGCCCCAGATGCCCAATCAGGCCTGTCCGGTGAGCCGAAGCGTGCACAAGCAGACATTATAAATTTCGGGGAAATTCTAACGCCGCGGTGTTTGTTTGTGAATAGCAAAACCAGCATTTTTCTGACTGCGGCTCTACTTGTCCATATCTCCAATGTATTGGCGAGGGCGTGGGTAGCAGAATATGCATCGACACTTTTGACTGTGTCTCGGGGTGCTTCTGTGATGAAGGTTACTATCGCACCTGTGTAAGTGGTAGACGCTTTTCCCGGTTTTCTAAAACCCCTAATAATTGGATTCTAGGACGGTGACTGCATTCCTGAGGGGCAGTGCACAAAGGCTGATGGGGAGTGCGGTTTTTGGCTCCCCGGCGCGAATGATGGTGAGGAATAAGCATACGTGAAAGATCATAGAAGAATAAAGGACTGGCGAGGTGCTCTTGTGCTGTAGTTATATTCAGGTAGATTTGCAATCACAACACGGGTTTTATAGACGGTGTCTGCCCCTTGAAGTTGGATGCAGTGTGATGGAGAAGCAGTGCAGAATGTCTTCTCCTATAGTGGTCGGTAGTAAGCCACACCCCTGTAGCGCCATGGTAGCACGCCGGTTACGGGCTTGATCGACCCTGGATATCTGGTGGTGCAAATGCGATAAAGTTGCTAGGTATGATGCACTAAGATGACATCATAATTATCAGTACATCGCATAACTAGATAATATCCAACAAAGTACTAGCTAATTAAGATACTACAAATTGAAGAATATATCATAGCCTTTTGGCTTAAGCTCCAGTAGTATAAACGAGAGGGCTTTTCGATCTCAAAATATGAGGGTGGATGTACAGTAAACAAGACAGAGTTCAATCTGGCACTACATTACAATAGACACAACGCCTGATACCAATTGATTCGGACAGTAGTCACTTTTAGGTATCACCAACAAGCTTGACCTTCATAGTCCCAGTCTCCTGGCTGGCCTTCGGAACAGTCACCGAGAGAACCCCATCCTTCAGTGAGGCACGGGTATCCTCCTGCCTCACCATCGAAGGGAAAGTGAACGAACGGCGGAATTCACCCCTCATGCGCTCCGACACCCACCACGACTCCGCCTCACCCTCCGCCTTGCTTTCTGTGTGTCCTTTGATGTTCATTGTGTGGGGGTCGCTGAATTCGATATCCAGGTCGCGCTGCTTGACGCCCGGGAGCTCACCCTCGAGCTGGTACCCTTCTTTGGTTTCCCGCATATCGAACGTGGGTGCAAAGGCACGCCGATGGGTTTGGAGAGGCTGGTTGAAGAGAAAGCGGTCGTAGTCATCCATGAGGCGGCTCATCGAGGACGCCTGGCCCTTGTGGAAGTGAGGGAGCAGAGACATTTTGATGGGATTAAACGACTTCAATGTGGCTGTGCAATTGCTAATTAGAATGTGGATTTCGGAAATTTAAGTGTTGGGATTGTTATGGTGGTGGATATGTAGGGTTGGTTTCCGTTGCTTTTATACCTGCATCAAGCCTGGGCATAGCTGGGTGAGGTTCGAATTATTCTGACGTCAGGATTGTAAGGAGACTGACATCCACCAACGCGATTGGTGGTGTAATTAAGGCACCGTGCAAGTGATATGGTCACACCACATTTCATCCAGGTTTCCCCGCAAATGGATGCGTGGAGTGATCGGGAGGCCGAGAGTTTCTTTTGTATCTGGATGTGGTGGCGCTGGAAAAGACTACCGGGGTTGAAAGGGATGGGCCCTATCTGGAGTACTCGATTAATGTCACATTAAACTCCACTAGATCCATTTCCCGGTGCTCATGATTATCGAGTCGATACTAATCCTTATATCAACAGTTTCATATGTTGGAAGCAAGGGCCAACATGATTATTAAATGAAATCCTTGTATGAGAGGGACGGGGCGATCACTTAAGTGTGGGCCTCTACGGTGTCGAGTCTTCCCAAAACACAAATTTTGAATGGTTTCCAGTCTCATACAGAGTAAATCCACCAAAATTATGCTTATTTTAGTCCATCTTCCGCAATTATTAATGTTAGCGGCCCACACCCCTCTTTCAGGCCGGCTAATGCCACGCTTCCGCTGACGCTGACGACGACATCCAGGCAACGGCATTTGACATTCCCGGCCTCCCCATATAATACCCCAGGAACACGCCCTCAATCCCTTCTGATATTCACCTCCTTATCAGTATCAGCAGTGCATACCCTACAGCCAAATACTTTTGCACAATGGCAGTGATCCAAGTAGACATCGTTTCAGATGTGATATGCCCCTGGGTAGGTCAACTCCTGAGCACTACGAAGAAACAATCTCGCTAATTCTGAGATACAGTGCTATATCGGGTATCGCACGCTTCAGAAGACAATTGCCATGTTTCAAAAAACCTACCCAGGTGGCTCAAAAGACGAATTTGCTATCCGATGGAAGCCATACTTCATCGACCGGGTGGCGCCAACGGAGAGTGTCTTGATCCAAGGTACGCGATTTACTTGACCCTCCCAAAATTTCCCACTCGGGACTCAGGCACAAAAGGCTAACCAGAAAGATCGAATGCTTCGTCGCATGGACCCCAAACAAGTGGAAGCTGCCCAGACAAGACTCAAGCGCGTCGGAGCCGTTACGGGCATTAGTTTCAAATTTGGCGGCAAGATTGGCAGCTCGCGGCTCGCCCATCGCTTGTTATTCATGGCCGAGCAGGAGGGAACCGATGTCGCGTGCAAAGTCGCTGAGATACTGTTCCAGTTCCAGTTCGAGACGGAGAGGGATGTGAGTGAACCCGAAACAATCGTAGAGGCCGGTGTCAAGGCCGGTCTTCCGGAGGAGAGCATCCGTGAGTACCTCAACGGGGATGCGGGCGTCAAGGAGACAGAGACGGAGGAAAAGGAGATTAGGGAGAGTGGCATCCAGGGAGTTCCGCATTTTATCATTGGCGGTAGTCAGCATCTCGATGGTGCAGGGGACTTTTCTGAGTTTTTTGAGGCCTTTGTCGCTGCTCGGGGTGAGCAGGAAACATAGGGGTCCCCTGTTTTATTTGATTTATTTACGACGGTTTTTCACGAGGGAGAGGTGTACATAAACCCAAATCATGGAGCTCGCCTGGATTATTTGCAATGTGTAAAGCGCGTGGATCACCATCAAAGTCCACTCCGGGCTCGTACTGATCGCAATCGCCCAACACTTTGTTTCTAACATTGTTGTAGAGGCTATGCCTCACGTAGACTCAAGGGCTATATTATGGAAGACCTTTTTGAAATCTTTGAGACCTTTATCGCAATTTTATTTGTATATATGTTTTGTTTCCTGATTTCCTTGAATAGAGTGGTGGCGTTTCTACTGCGGCAAGCATCGAAATATATAAGCCGCCGTTGAGGGGTATCGGGACAACCCCACGGGTTAATATAATATATGGATAAAAAAACCTGATCCTACACAAAAAGCTTTTATATTGATCATTAGATTCTCAGAATAACACGGTAACAATATATGTGCTTCATGCCGCATACTCCTTTTGATGATCGGAAGCCCCATCCGACGCGCAGAGTGCCAAGAAAACTCGGCGAGAGTGCCGATGCCACCCCACAAACAAACCAACCCATCGATCGACTCGTCCGCCAAACTCCAAGCAACGATTATACCAGTTTCAAATGATCATGTCGGCCTATCCATCTATCCTTAAGCAGAGCGCGTTATTGGCCTCTCGCGTACCCCTTTCACGGGGTTCCCCCCGCGTGTTCTCCCTTGGTAGACGGACGTTGGCGTCTTCAAGCAAACCGAAGGAGTTCCTGTGCATCCTCCCCGATAAGGCCGATGCCTTGGAGTTACGCAAGAAAGTCCGGCCGTAAGTTAACATAACGCCGAATTAAAGTCTGGTTACTGAACCAGATAACAGGATGCACATGGAGGGCATCAAACCCCTTGTTGCATCGGGCCGATTAGTGGCCGGAGGTAAGGCTCCTAACCCCGACCGGATGAGCTTCAAATTTCTGAGCGCTATTTTATCTTCATAGGAGCTATGGTTGAAAAGCACCCTGCGGAGGGCGAAGGCATACCGTTTAAAGGCAGCATGATCATCTACACCGGCGAGAGTGTGGAGGAGGTCCGAAGTGTCCTTATGAATGATGTCTACGCTAAAAATGGTGTGTGGGACCTTGAGAGGGCTCAGATAATTCCTGTACGTTTCCGGAACGTGTCCAGTGCGTCTTCAACTCTTATACTGACCCGTTCGCAGTATATTTCGGCGGTTCGTGAGCCATTGTCTTAGGTACGGGTTATCGCTCTCACAGTGCTTGAACTTGCGAGCGGAATTTCCCGATCGCTTCT
Source organism: Aspergillus biplanus (assembly GCA_027569045.1). Lineage (NCBI taxonomy): Eukaryota > Fungi > Ascomycota > Eurotiomycetes > Eurotiales > Aspergillaceae > Aspergillus > Aspergillus biplanus. The sequence continues at coordinate 835,722 of JAPDEJ010000010.1, read as the reverse complement.
TAGGAAGAAAGAAAATGGGGCGACGTCTTCAGTGTGATTCGATTACTAGCTGGCCTCTTTTTTAGAGGGGTGATAACATGGCAGAACCTCGTTTAAATGTATTTTAAATACTTTGTGCCCGCACATTAGATGCAAATTATAATCCGATATCGTCTAACACGAGGCTATCTTGACCTGATGCGAATATCTGGTCCCAATTGACGTTATCGAAGTCCACATTAGCGAACAGATCTTGGCCTGGCGAAAAGGGGTAACCCTCATGGTCGGCTGAGACCAAGTGACTGGGGCTCCGTGGCATAAAAGATTCAACACTAGTTCCGTTCATATCAAAGGTCAGGCCGTTCGTGCTACTGTTTGTGTTCGAGATACAGTGCTCGACTTGGCGTCGGATTTCGGTTGCAAGAGTTGAGAACACCTTTTCTTGTTTCCCGATCGTTTTCCACCGACTGGATATATGGGTTAAAAAGTTGGAACATGTGTTTATCGCGTCGAAAGCCCTCCCGAGTAAAATCCCGTCAACGCCCAGAGTTGCCTCTAGGTTATGCAATTGCTGTGAGAAATGCAAACAGTAGAGAATGCTGAATCCCGCTGACATGATATCTTGAACGCACATCCAATTCATCACCCGCTCCTCAGATGACGCTATGCCGAGATAGTTTTCTGCAACACCAATCGAAGCCTCTAGACATAATCGGAGATCTTGTCCCTTGGGAGCGACTGTTGTAGGAGATTGCTGGAAAGCAAGAAATTTGAGACAGCTTAGTCTCTCTTTATGGTAGTTGAGGTCAATCCATGCTTTCGTCTGGTATACTGTAGGGCCATCGGACAAGGATGGAATCGAAGATCGCCATTCGGCAAGCTCTTCCAGGATCTTATTGAGCTCTGAGCTTCGTGTCTCGGGGTTATAGATCTCTGGCCTTGATAAGATTTGTTGTGTTCGTGATGAAAATTGGCGGATCTTAATCTGTCGTATTTGTGCCGATACCATGGAAGGGCCGCGCGCTGCCTGTACCTGCAGACAATTGGGTAGCCCAATAAGTTCATCATCTACATCGATAGGGAGCTAAAGAATATCAGTTTATGGCAGTTGAGATGAGTGCTATATTGGGGTATCACCTCGACAGATATATCGCAGTCTGCAATGGCGAACGGCCTTCCAACTGTGACACTTGCTTGACGTTCGAGGATATACGTAGCCCAAAATATCCGCCTACGCATTTGATGCTCCATGGGAGACAGTGCTGGAGGTCCTGGTCTATGAAGTCCGTTCTCGATACAACTGCGCATTGCGAGTCTCGCAAGATCCCACTTATTACTAACTGCGGACGGTTAGGCGTGGGTTCAGAACATGTTCAGACTAGCGAAACTCACTCCCAGTTTCATACAAAACTCCAAACACCAAGATTAGGAGTATATTCTGGACCTTGTCTATGCCGGTGACATCGAGTGCCCGTTGCTTATAGGCCATCGCTGCCGTGTAGTAATTTATTGCCGGAGTGTCATGGGAGCCGGACCTTACTAGGCGGAGTGCACCGATCGCACATACCATAAAGTAGCGGAAGGCATCCGACGGGACGCTCTCGATATCCAGATTCGGGTTTGACATTTCTGAGAATAATTCCTCAAGTTGGGATTGCTGAAGGAACGGATGTAGAACGTGGAAACCTCCAAGGCTACGGTGGAACAGCGCATTGTTAGCAGGCCGACATTGGCTATTTGAGAGGGGCAAACCCACTAAGAAGTTAAGATCTGCTGGGCAGTCTCCGATTCGGGCCTTTTGGCAGCTTGGGCTCTGTTGTAGTCGGCCTGGAAAGCCTCGAGCCCTGCTGTGTCCCCCAGGGCGATGGCGAAGGCGTGGCCGGTTGCCTTTGCGGAGACTGCCGCTGCAACCAGCTTGGCGATGCTGCTGAATGTTAGACATACAACACAATGACATAGTGAATGGGTGTGGGTGGCCACCACTGCAGTACCTTATCACGCTTCCTGTACCATGATAACGGCCGGTCGCGCTTGCCGTGTTTTGAAGAACGGTTGCTCCCCGCATTGTGGGAGTATCGGTGTCACTGTCCTGCGGTGGAAACACACCTCCGGAATAGTTTCCGATTCCAACCTCAGGGTCTTCACCTTGCCAACGTACTTCATCTTCCAGCTCCTTGATCCTCTCGCGGAGTTGATTGACATGGCTGAAGGATCCTCAGTATCGTGGGAGCATCATATGCTTATAAGGGGGTTTACCTCCGAGAGTACAAGTTTTTATTATGGGGATCGACGAACTTGCAATCTAACCCAAATCTTGAACAATTACGGCAACAGTCCGTTTTATCATCACACTAACGAGCTGTTTCAGTCTATACGATCCGATCGGGGAGAACAGAGGGTGGTAGACCTTTAACTTCTTCACGCGGCATCTCTGGCATGAAGACAACGCATATTGATTGGCGCCGGGCTTGCGCGGCATGCTAAAATATTTGCCAGATGTTTGCAGCAGCACTCATCCCTGGATGATTGTGGACGGAGGTGAAGTTCGAGAGAATGCCCGAGATGAACGTAGATGAGAAGGTATGGGCGGCTGACTAAGTGCCTGTGTCGGCTTCTGCTCCGGCGGTTTTCCTTCTTTCTTCCGCTCCGCTCCGGAATGCGTTGACGATGTCCACCACTCCCGCTAAGACAAGCCGCCCTCTCCTATGTAGGGTGACGCGCAAGAATGTCAGGGCGTAACTCTAATCGTCTATCTGCGGCCTGCCAGAGATGCCGAAAACGAAAGACTCGTGTGAGACCCTCTTGGTCCTTTTATGTATGTGCTGCATTAACACCAATCAGTGTGATCTGGAGTCCCCTCGCTGCGGCGCCTGCGTGCGTGCTGCGACCGAATGTGTCCCACCAAAGCCGATTGGCAGTGACACATCTTCCCACGGGTACGCTTTCCGACACGTGCCCTTTCCAATCAAAACCCCTCTAACATCAGCATTTTGCAGCTATGTCATGGGCCTTGAAGCCAGATTATCGGAGCTGGAAGCGCAGCTGCTCCGCCGCCAACAGGGACGGCCTCTTCCATCTGACACGCCGGATGGTGGGGATAATATCGGCCCCGGGTCCTCTGATCTAGGCGTCACGCTAGACGGAGTAGAGATTGGCCTTCCCGAAGAAGTATCGAACGAATGGCTTGCGTTCGACTTGCGGAGCACTACGCAGTTTGCGCTGGGCTGTTCGCAAGAGCAGAGAGAGCCTTTAATAGACAGGCTGCTTCCAACGTCTCCGATCACTCTTGACTCCGCACCAGTCTCTGCGTACCTTGGAGCATATATTTCCCGTGTCCACGAGGGTCTGCCTTTTCTGCGCACGGAGCAGCTGGCATATATGCGAGAAAGCATCGCAACGGCGACCACCTGCCCCGATAACCCTATACTATGCCTGGTCCTGGCCATAGGTGGCGTTATCTCGGGACCAAAGACCCTTTCTAGGTCTTTCGGTATATACCATTTTGCGCACCGTGCGCGGGTGAATGTATCCCGAATGCTGGGCGCGTACTCGCTGGATAGTTTGCAACTGCTACTCTTGCTCACCATATTTTCCTTTCTAGATCCCTATGGAGGAAACACATGGCACCTTTCAGGACTGGCATTGAACGTTGCCATTACGCTAGGGCTGCATAAAGAGGACAACCTCCAGAAGCAAGGTGGAAATACTGGGGTCTGTAGGATCGCTTTTTGGAGCTGTTACGTTATCGACAGGTTGGCAATGACCCCCCGCGTGCTATTTTCTTGGACAGCACTGAGTATAGTAGGTGTGTAGCACTGGCGACGCATCGTCCATTTGGAATTGCCGACGGCGACATTACAACAACGGTTCCACACGCTGGTGGTGCTGATAACCAATCGATTCTTGCCTCGCTCTGTCACCTCGCCCAGGTAGCATCCCAGAGGCAGGGTGATTCTCTCTGTGAGCTCATGTCTAGCTTTGAGCCAAGGCCCAAGCTTCTACAGCGCTTGGACGACACAAAGGCATCCTTTAGCTTCTCAGTGCTGTGTTCGTATCATTTTTACACCTGGTGCCTCAAGCCACCGTTCTCCTCGACGGAGTATAGTGGTCTTCCAGGTACCTTTGATCATGGGCACCACTACGTTGATTTACTCAACGCTTATATTATTGATGGATGGCCACTTCCGTGGATCGTGGGATCGTCCGTGTTCCATGCCGCAACCCTTAGCCATTTCGCCTCACTCCTGGCCCCTCTTCAGGTAGATGGTTGCGGCCAACAAGCTTCAAAAGAGCCCTTGCCAACTGCCACCAACATTCTCACTAATATAGCCGCAAGGTTCCCATCAATAGAGTCACTTGTCTCTGTCTCTAGGACGCTCGATCTCCGTCAAGGGACGGTAAGCGGATGTCAACCTCCCACCCTGAAAGCGTTAGCTGACTTATTTGACAGGAGGCTTCGTCCGTGGGAACTCCCGATACGACTGGCGTACAAAATCCCTCTACACGCCAATTAATCTATGCCATACAAGGGCTGAACGGGCTACGAGACCCCTCTATATAATGCTGCTATATCTGAGTTATCAGTACGATAATGTTGTTTTCTTCACTCCATTTCTTAAATGTAGTATTTCCTGCGGTGCCCCCATCCATCCCCAACTCCCAGTCATTCAAACCCCTCTCATCTCATGTACGTCCCATCCTGACACTCGTAGAAGCGAAGATCCAACAACAACTCCTTCCAGTTACAGACTGTACCTAAACAGAGGCGACCGATCACCCATTTCATCCAACTGCTCCTGCGAGAACCTCTCCATGACTTCATCCACATCCATCCTCTGGCGCCTCACATTAATCCACTTGTAAACACCATCCAGAACAATACAGCTGCAGAACCCGGCAACAACAACACCCAGGCTCGTCCCGAATCCAGCGGGGTACTTCGGTGCCTCCTTATCAAGATAGATATAGCTGCCGGCGACACCACCCGCATTCCCAAGACAGACCATAAATGCAATCCCCACTGCCCGCTTATCCGGACCCGCAAGGTTATTTAGCGTCCACGCATTACCGCCCGGATTGATCGGATAAAGCCCAATGCACGCTAGAATGACAGCGAAATAACACGGGCCGATATTCCCGCTAATGTCGCCGGCCAATCCAAACAAAATCGCATACGCGATCACGACGAGTAGCTGGGGGAAGGCAATGAATGGCATACGCCACGTGTAGCGGTCAGCAAAGAGAGCCGATCCAAACGCACTAAACGCCCCAGCCAGATATGGGGGCACAGTCAACAGCTGGGACGTTGTGGTGCTGAAGCCCATATTCTGGATGATTTTGGGCATGGTGAACTTCAGGGCATTGTTGGGGATTGTATTGGACCAGTAGATCACGGCTTGGAGGTAGATCTGCCAGTCGAGGAGGATGGAGAGGAGGGTCTTGGTGTTCAGGCCTTTTGCTTTGGTGGTCTTGGCGGCGCGGCGGGATGGGTCGGCTTGTTGTCGGAGTTCGAGGTATTTTATCTCGTCCGCATCGAGCCATTTGGATGAGAGAGCCGGTGAGTCAAGGAGGAGGGTGTAGCAGAGGAGGCCGACGAATACGTGCGCTATGCCTTCGAGGAGGAAGATCCATCGCCATCCTTCTAGTCCGGCTATACCGTCCATTTCGGCGATGGCTGCTGCGAGGAGACCGGAGAAGGCTCCAGCGAGGGCACTGGCTGAGTAGAAGGTTGCAATTCTTGTCTGCGTTTCGCCGGGCAGGTACCATTTTGAAATGATCAAAACTGCACCGGGAAAGAAACCGGCCTCTATAGGAGATAGTGTCAGTAAGGGGGTAAGGTTGATTATCAATGCAGTGATACTGACCGGTGACACCGAGAAAGATCCTGACGATAAGTAGCCCCTTGAAGTTTTGTACAAGGCCGGTCATGGTCATCACCACTCCCCAAGCCATGGTTATAGTTCCCATCCATCTCGAGGGCCGCTTGAACCGATTTAGAATGTAATTGCTCGGGACCTCTTCTTGATGTCAGTTGAAAAGTCCCCGTGTATTCATCAAAGGAAAGAAAGAGGTTCTGACCAAAAAGGACATAAGGGATAAAGAACACCGCCAAGCAGGTATTGTATTGGGAGTCCGTTAATTTGAGATCCCTCGAAAGACCTTCGATATTGGCATTTCCTGTAGACAGAAGATCATAAGCCCCTGAACTAATGGACGCCATACAGCCCAAAGGGAAGCGGGAACGAACCGATATTAGCACGATCGATAAAGGAGAAAAGATACACCAAGGCAAGGAGTGGAACGAGGCGAATATCAATCTTCCAAATAACAGCTTTCTTGCGCTCCTCAGGGAAGTTGCGCACGAACAGCAAGTCTTCAGGGCTCAATCCAGTGTCCAGAGCGACGGTCTCGAGCTGTTCCAGATCTGCTTTGCTTTCTGCCATATCGATTATATCTAGGACTTCCTTTGGTGAGAAGACTGCCCAGAGACCTCAGAAAGCGACCCTTCCCTTGGCTGTGGTTTATATACTACCCATGAAATGCCAAGTTGTGCTTCCTCCTTCTCCCCATGCCCCCGGGATCTCGCATTCTACGCCACATGGTATACTCTGGGGTGCGGTAGCAACGCAGTACTCGAGTGGTCGCTTAGGAGGCAGAGGCCGGAGCGGGGCCCGAAGCAGACCCGGAGCGGAGTCCGACACATCGTGCAGAGAAATCCTTCCATACAAAACACTCCCAAATCAAACTTTTTCGTGACCTTTTAGTGCGAGATAGCTTCCCTCTCCACATTGTCTCTAGGTAGCCCAATCTGCAAGATGAAAATGTAATAATGCCATGAAAAATGAGCTGTGGCGGCCCCGCCCCGTGGCTTTGGCTTCGGAGCGGAGGCAGGAACCATTCTACGCCACCATCACCGAGTCAGAACCCGGGGAAATGACTTGCGCATATTGCTATATATTCCCCGAATTACCAGGATTCCTTCCCCGTTGATATACTTCCCAGTCATATATACACAATGCCCGGCGAACTTACCAACGGGGCGCAGGAAAAGCGCCCAATCCCCGAGGATTATGACCTCTCCACCCCAATCCCTACAGATACCGCAATTGGTCTCCGAGCCGGACTAACATCCTACGGAGACGCTCACTTCTCTCTCTTCCTGCGCAAGGTCTTCATCAAGGCTCTGGGATATAGCGACGATGCTCTCTCCCGCCCGATAATAGGGATTGTCAATACCTATTCCAGTTTCAATCCCTGCCACTCCAATGTACCCCAGCTTATTGAGGCTGTCAAGCGGGGTGTGCAGCTCAATGGCGGGCTGGCGATTGACTTCCCAACGATCAGCATCCATGAGAGCTTCTCCACGCCAACGAGCATGTATCTCCGGAATCTGATGAGTATGGATACGGAGGAGATGATCAAGGCACAGCCATGCGACGCTGTGGTACTTATCGGCGGTGGGTCCCTCCTTTCCTTATACAAAGCCTGCCCTCTAGCGTGTTAGTTTCCTGACAGGCTCTGCAGGCTGTGACAAGACCACCCCTGCCCAACTCATGGGAGGCATATCCGCCAACAAACCCATCCTGCACCTTGTTACTGGGCCAATGATGCCAGGGAGCCACAAGGGAACCCGCATCGGGGCATGTACCGATTGCCGCAACAACTGGGCGGCGTACAGAGCGGGCACCATTGACATCGAGGATATTTCTGCGATTAACAACGAGCTCGCTCCAACAGGAGGGACCTGTGGGGTGATGGGCACCGCATCAACAATGGCCTGTATCCTTGTCGCGTTGGGACTGATGCCCTTCACTGGTGCAACGGCACCAGCAGTTTCTTCCGCACGACTCCGGATCGCAGAGGAGACGGGCAAACTCGCTATAGGATTGGTCAATCGGAAGGCGCGACCGCAAGAGATCCTGACTCGTGAATCATTTCTTAACGCCATCACCGTCCTCCAGGCCATCGGAGGTTCCACAAATGCCGTCGTGCACCTCATGGCTATTATTAACCGCCACCCTGACCTGATCGGGGCTATCAGCCTGGAAGACTTTGACCGCATCGGACGCACAACTCCACTTCTCGTCGACCTCAAACCCAGTGGACAGAACTACATGAACGACTTCCATAACTCAGGTGGGATGCTCGCGTTGCTCCATGAGTTAAAACCACTTCTTCACCTCGGCGCGAGGACAGTGATGGGAGGCACCCTGGGCGAAGAAATTGCAAAAGCACCATTCATCCCAGTCCCTCGAGATAGTCCAGTCAACTGTGTTCACTCGATTGATGATCCACTATTCCCAGCCTCCTCACTCGCTGTCCTAAGGGGGAACCTTGCACCTGGCGGAGCGATCATCAAAGCTAGCGCCGCCAAGTACCGCCATCTTCTCAGTCATTCCGGTCCTGCAGTTGTCTTTTCCAGTCCAGCCGACATGGCCAACCGCATCGATAACCCGAAGTTGGACGTGACCGCCGATAGTGTTTTGGTCCTCCAGAACATTGGACCAGTTGGGAACCCCGGGATGCCTGAGGCTGGCATGATTCCGATCCCGCGGAAACTGGCCGCGCAGGGTGTGCAAGACATGGTCCGGGTCTCTGATGGAAGGATGAGTGGTACGGCGGGGGGGACTATCATTTTACACGTTTCACCGGAGGCAGCAGATCCCTCGTCAGTGCTGGGGATTATTCGAGATGGGGATGTTATTACGGTTGACATTGACACACGGCTGCTGAATGTCGAGATATTACCAGCGGAGATTTCAAAGAGACTGGCGCTACGAGAGGAGGAGTTGAACCGCCAGGAAGCAGAAGGTAACCCGCAGTCTGCATGGACAGCAAGGAAGACAATCCGAGGGTACAGGGGTCTTTACATGCGAACGGTGAGGCAGGCTGCGGAGGGGGGAGCAGACTTTGACTTTCTCACGGCAAATGGGCCTCCCCAGACATAGTTTAGACATATATGTATTAAATGTATTAAAATTAGATTCTCAAACGTTTCGACGAAAGAAAGGACGACCTCCCATGGTTGAATTGATCCAACCTTCAAGGGCACAGGCCGTGCCGCGTCCAAAGTCTCTAAAACCCCGCGCTGTTGTGGTCATTGATTACCACCGAACTACCCCGGGGTTTCGACTTGGGCACTCGGCCTGGAATGCAGCCTGGGGCGGGGTATGGAGCATACAGGGAGGGGACTGGAAGCAATGCATAGACAGGGTTTGACCTTTGCTTCGGTTCACCACTGTCAAGCAAGAGTTTTTCGGATTCTGTATTTCCCCCGGATTTCAGGAAATATGTCGCTGATCACTCGCTGTCGCCGATATCAGGCTTTGAGTGCATGTAAAACAGGGAACTACGAATACTTACATCGCTAGAATGAAGTGCGGAATGCACAGCACGCCTGCGACAAGTCGATTCAATTCTGGCTTCTAATCCCCAACGCAGGATACAGAATATCCCCGATGTCCCTCGATGGAAGCCCAACGCGTCCACATGTTTCCCATTGACAAAGCTGGCTGGGGAAGAAATAACCTATGAAGGTTGGAGGGGAATTTGACCTGTCTGCCCTGCAGCACCCCTTGCTTACCCTACACCCCCGAGAACGCTGCGGGAAGGCGCCACCCCCGGCCGTTTCTGACTTTCGATGGATCTAGGTAGGTACTAAGCTTATCCCAGATTGCATGAACCATGATGCTACTGGGGTTGGAACCAAGCAGATACCCCAAAGCTCATGACTCGATATCTCGCTTCTCGATTTCGGGAATTGGTTAACCACGGTTTGTCCATCCTGGAGGAACTAGGGCCAGACCGACTGTCGATCACAGGCGAGGAATTTCGGAGTCCAGAGCAGAATTCTTCGCGTCAATCGAATTGCCCATGGCAAAAATATCGTTATAAAAGAGGTATCTGTCTCCTCTGGCTCTCAGCCGTGTTCTGAGCAAGGCCAGAGAGCTCAGTGCCGACAACATGAATCCCCTTCGGTTGATGCTAGCAGCGCTCTCCCTCCTCTCGGTTTCCCTGGCAGCTGAGGAGATTTACACGGATCAAAATGCATTGCGACGGCACATGGCGATCCGGAACCACATGATGCAGATCGAGCAGAGGGAAAGACAGGGTAGGTCCTCTTCTACATGCTTCGTGCCCGGTACACGGCTAACAGATGGTCTCTAGATCATATCTTCCGTCAAAATCTGTCTCCTACCTGCCAAGAAGCCGACCGTATCGTGAGTGAGATCCGACAGGAGGAAATTGAGGAGTACTGGCGCATCGCTGGTACACCTGCGGACCCCGATGCAGAGCGCTTCGCAGGCGAAATGTTCCCTAGGGCCCGTGAGTATATTGCGGGCACAAGGCTGTGGAAGATCGTCCAGCAAGTGCCCAAGGGTGCGCTTCTCCATGCCCATTTATCAGCAATGCTGCCCTTTGAATCACTTGTTCGGACCATCATCAATACTCCGGGCATGGTAGTGTCGACTGACCGGCCTATCATCACGGATCTTGATAAGCTCGAAGCAAAAATCAGTTTCGCCCACATTAACGACACAATTACGTATGGCGGTCCGTACCTTCACGACGCTAGTTATGTGCCGAACACCCAGATTCCCATCAAAGTCGCTGTGGCCAACTTCCCGGATGGCGAAAAGGGCTTTATGGAATTCATCAAGATCCGGTCCACTATCTTACCGGAGGAGTCGATTCATCATGAGCTGGGAGTGGACGAAATCTGGAGGAAGTTTCAAGATTGCTTTGGCCCCGCGGGTGCTATGCTGAACTATGAGCCTGTTGTGCGCACGTTCTATCAGACGCTCTTCACTCGGCTGGCAGCGGATAAGATCAACTGGGTTGAAATACGTGCTGGCGGGTCCAGTGGCAAGCTTGTGCATGAGGGCGAAGAAGACCCGGACCCAAGTCTCGACGTCTGGTGGGACGTGATGCTGGAGGAAATCCAGAAGTTCCAGGAATCCCCGGAAGGAAAGGACTTCTGGGGTGTCAGGGTGATCTGGTCCGATAGCCGAGGAAAGAATACTGCCTCTCTCACCAGGAGCATGAAAATTGCTCTCGAGCGCAAGCGACGATACCCGGAGTTATTCGCAGGATATGACGTTGTTGCGCAGGAGGATTTGGGCCGCACACTCCTCGACATGGCTCCCGAGTTGATATGGTTCCGCGAGCAAGCGGAGATGATGGGTCTCGAGGTGCCATTCTTCTTCCATGCGGGAGAGACGCTTGGAGACTGGAACTCTACTGACCTGAACTTGTTCGATGCCATCGCCTTCCAAACCAGACGCATTGGCCATGGGTTCAGCTTGTACAAACATCCAGAACTCCTGGAGGAGGTTGTCAGCAGGAATATCATGGTCGAGGTTTGCCCGATTTCGAACGAGGTTCTGCGATTGGCCACAGATATCCTGCATCATCCCTTACCAGCAATGATTGCCCATGGAGTTCCTACCGCCATCAGCAACGACGACCCTGCCATCCTGGGGCAAGATGCGGCCGGATTGAGCTACGACTTCTATCAAGTTATTCAGGGTTTCGACAGCATTGGCCTAGCTGGACTGGTACGTCTTCTATTCTACTCCTACTGCGTGTTTCATGCAAGTGTTAAGCTAACAATCTCACTAGGGTGCCCTCGCGCAGAATAGCCTTCGGTGGTCCAACTTTGAGGACCAGAGCGAGTGGCACTGGTTTAAAGACATTGAGCTCGGAGAGAATGGGTGGGGTACAAAGGCTATGCGATTACGACAGTGGAATAGGCAGTGGGAGGAATTTTGTGGGTGGACCGTGAGCGAATATGGTTCTAGATGAGCTCTTACTCCCTTTTGATGTGTTCACCCAAGTTCAGCGTGGCTGTTAGTATGAGGATGTAATGACAACTTATAATTAATTGCAATTTATAATTGACCGTGATACATTACTTAACCCTAAAAGCCCAAAACAACGTGCAAAAATCGGCATTATTATAAATTGAAGCTTCCTACGCCATGACACCAACCGGTACTGGGCCCTTCGGACCAATACTACCTCCAATGTTGGCCTGATGCATGGTTCTCGGGCCCAGACTGAGAGGGTAGTCAACCGCAGAGTGGAAGAGGCCGTAGTTATCCCAGATCACCATGTCTCCTTCCTCCGCTGGCGCTAACAAAATGTACTCTGGCTTCAAGATGCGATGCTGGATGTCGAGAATAAATCGGCGAACCTCTGATACATCATCAACCACCCGAGGCTTCTCGTCTTTGGAACTCCGCAGGTAAAGCTTCCGTGCACAGATGCCGTGGACTTGGAATGCCTTCTCACCGGTGAGTGGGTTTACCCAAACCATTGGATACTATTTTCGCCAACTGTCAGTAGAGGGACACATCAAAGGTATTGCCTGGGACAGTACCGTTTTAACCGCCGCAGAGTCATATTCGCCCAGTTCTTCAATTGTCAAACGCGACCCTCCCTCAGCAAGACCCAACCCGGTCGTATTTCCCTTGCAACGCTCAATCCATTTATACGGATACGGTGCATATTCAACCCAGCTATAATCGACCAGCCGTTTCTCTTCTGGCGTTAAGAGGCTATATAGCTGGGATGTGCTGAAGAAGGCTGTCCTCCCGGGGGGCGATTTCATGGACGACCCAGACCCATCCGCCCATTCAATGGTGAGATCGGGGCCCTTGGGGAGCTTGAGACACCGGAGGGTCGTGAACCAGGCGGGATCCTTGCCGTAGAGAGGGGCATCGATGTGCCATCTGTGGAACCTGGTGATTCCCTTTTCAAATTCCTCGAGTGATGGTGGAACCTCGTGGAAATCGTTGCTTAGGCCGCGGTCCACGGTGTGATTCTTGATTCCGAAGTGGTCTTCACCCTGGAACCCTTTACCGATTAAACGGACATTCTCTGCTCCGGGAATGCCAAGGACTTCTCTTCCTTGCTGTGCGTCTGGTCAGGATATTGACATATCTTTTGGCTAGAAGATGTGGAAACATACAGCAAGAACACCGCCCTTTGCGCGGAAGGTCTCTAGATTCCCGTGGCTGTGGCCATCGGTCGCTTTCGGGTCTAGTTTCATCACCAGCTCCCACTGCTTCTTCGGATCAAGGTTCTGCTGGTTCTTAACCACGATGACTTTGTGCCGCCATACAGCGGCCTTGAGTCGATCCACATCCTCGTCTACAATTCGAATTAGCTTGGAATCTCGTTCATGGAATGGCTTGCAACCCACCAGAGATAGTATTGAGATCGACCCCTGTTACTCGTGCTCCAAACTTCATCCTCCGTTAGCCACTGCATCCACATGGTGCTACTCAATGCGATATGAGCTGTACTTACATTATACTTCTCTTCCGGTCCCCGCTCAAGCACACTCACAGTAAAAGTGGAGGACTCCTCCATCATCGAGAGACCCATGTTTAGCTATTTGGTGATTTTGATAACGTGAATCTTGGTACCAAGCTTTGCTCGATGACTGACTGTATTACTATATTTATTCCGTGGTGACAATGACCGCATTATGTTGGAGGCGTCGGGTCGGCCGTCACCGGCCGTGCCTTATCAGGTCTTGCCATTTCACATGTCCTACCGTTACCTGCCCCGCACTCGCACAGCCATCCTTCATGGGAAACCGTCGGATTAGAAATGTGTTCTCCACGAATGGACGGCGCAGATTGAGTTATTATCCCGATAACGGGTTGGGGTTGGTTTATCTGTCTTGTCAACATATCACGGCCGACCCATGACCGCCCTGCCTTCGCCTTCATCGTGGAGTTGTTCCGCGGAATTACTTACTCTATGCCCTTATTGTAGTTAGCAAGAACTTCTCTGTTTGAGGGGACACTCTGCTTGTGTTGAAGCTGAAATGAGAAAAGGACGGACTGTTACAGTAGAAGCATCAAGTGATCATTCTTGGGTGTACAGGCAAGACGCAGAAATTATCCGTGAATTTGTACAACATTGTACGACCTATGTACCTTTTAAAACAAAGAACTGTATTTGACATATTCGTCGACCTGTTCCAACAGCGTATCGAACGCCTTCACACACCCCTCCAGGTCCTGTAAGATAAACTGATGTCCTACTCCCTCGACGACCGTCACCGACGCATTATCCCCAATCAATCCCTGCAGCCCTACCGACCTGTCCGGGGGAGAAATCACATCTCCACTGCCAGCGAGCAACAACGTTGGTGCCTTAATCCGCGCATACTCCGGATCCACATGGTCCAAGCCCGCGACCGCTTCACATGCTTTCGCATATCCCTCCGCATCAGACGCCGCCACTGCCTCGCGAACACTCTCCCGCAGCGCCGCGGGGACCTCCCCTTGCATCGGGAAATTCGATATAGCAGCCATATCGGCCGCAGCCTGGATCCCCTCATCCCTCGTCTTCGCTGCAAGACCTAACATCCTCTCCCTCGCTGCGGGTATGTTTGCAATTGACCGTCCGGTCCCGAGGAGTGCGAGCCCGCGCATCCGCTCCGGGTATCGGGCTGCGTAGTGCGTGGAGATGATCCCTCCAAGGCTGTGTCCGATGAGTAAAAGGGTTTTGTCTGTGGTTGCATGTCCCTCCCCTTCCGGAGTGTTCTGCAGATATGCCACGAGAGATTCCAAGTCGTTGACATATCGCGAGATGGAGAGGGTGACGTCGGACGAGGATAGAGGGGTCTTTCCGAATCCCTCGAGGTCGACGCAGACGATTCGATTGGTTTCGGGGCGGAGATGGGGGAGCAGCGATGTGAATGTTTCTGTTGAGCCGCCGAGGCCGTGGAGGAGGACGATTGGAGGGCCGGATGGGTTGCCGGTCTGGGTGAAGTGGATGGTCGTGCCGTTTGAGGTTGTGTGGAAGGAGGGTGTGGATGCCATTGTGTTATTTTGCTTATTCTTTTCTTTCTTTTCTGTTTCTTTTTTTTTTTTTGAGTATACGAGCGATGGTTGAATGTCATCATCCAGAGGAGAAGCAGTGAAATACGACGGCATACAGCACAAGCAAAATAAACGGAGCCGAGCTCGGCCGAGTTGACCTAATCTCTCCCCATTTCCAACCCTCGGCCGTGGATCTAAACACGACCCGATCGTTATCGGACTTTTATTCTGGGGTTGATGATCTTAGCAGACGGTTTTACTCCTCCAACCAGCAAGGGTGTCTATCGAGCCCTCAGCCGTGATAAAAGAGTCAGACGAGAACCACCCGTCATGGCGGCCATCCGGAACCACGCATTCATCTTAACATGGTATTCGCAGTCTCAGCCACAGCGACTCTAGTCGAGCCACCCAAGACCCTCACTTTACGTGAGGTCTATACTCCGCCCGAAGCAACCACCAGCAACGGCCGCGTAGTTCCTATTGAACATGCCCCGGACAGCAAAGCCGACTTTGGCGCCGAAATCTACGGCATCGACCTGAATAACTTCACTTCCGCCGATTTCGCGTTCATCTCCGATGCACTGCATAAACACAAACTGCTCGTTTTCAAAGAGCAACCCCAGATGCTCACCCCGCAGCAACAATACAGACTGACTTCCTGGTATCCCCTCTCCTATCCCACCCTCTAGCCCAAGAAATCCCCAAACCCGCATAGTTCTCAAATTATCCATGCTGACCCCCACAGCTTCGACCCAGATGAAAAAACCGGCGGATTCGCCCACGGCTCCGACCCAGTCCTCCTTAACGAAAACGGCGTCACAATCTACGGTCTCCCCAACCGACCCGCCATAAACGCCCAACCACAAGTCCACATCCTCGGCCGCGGCGAAGTCCCCGAGGGCCATTTCGACTTCCCCTGCGGCTTCTCCGTCAAGGGCATCGACCACGTCGATTTCCACGTCCCCCCACACATCCCACAAGAAGAACGCGACCAAGGCGCCAGCCGTTTCTACCAATGGCACTGGGACGGGTCGCTATATAACATTCCGCCACCGCGCGTGGGATGTCTGCTGGCCGTGCGCACACCCAAGGGCCCCGATGTAACGGTCCACTGGGGCGATGGGACGGGGAGAACGATGAAAATCGCCCCCGGTGCCACGGCTATGGTTGCCGGGTCGAGGGCGTTGGAGCTGCTGGACCCCGAGATGAGGGAGATTGCGCTGCATAGTCGGATTGAGTATGCCCCGCATGCGTTCCGGTGGATGTCGACGGCGAGGAGTGCGCAGCTGGGTCATATTCTGGAGACGGAGGGCAGGGAGGTGCCGTTGCATGAGCTGCCCGAGTGGACGGAGGAGAAGGTTTGTGTTTATCCGATGGTGTGGACGAATCCTGTCACTGGGCAGAAGTCGTTGCAGGTTCATGGTCAGGGGGCGTTTAAACTATATCTCAAGAGTCGGGCGGATGGGGAAGAGACGGTGGTGAACGATCTCAAGGAGGTTCGGGAGTTTATGGATAGGTATGTTGTTTTCTTGTTGGCAACTAGTTGGTTGAGATGATCCTAATCTAGTATTGCGGTCTAGGATTATGAGCCCCGTGCTTTCGCCAGAGAATATCTACGCGCATAACCACCAGGAGCAGGATGTTATCCTGTGGTATAATCGGGCCTTGTGGCACAGTATTGTATGTGGATCCTACTGGCCGATGAATTACGGGACCTAAGACTGACTGTCGATAGACCGAGTTTCCTGAATCGTATGGGCCCCGAACCATGCACCAGTGCAACATTGCGGCATCGGATCATCCGTCGGGTTGATTTGGACCTATATATACCTAGGAGCCTACAATTGATGGCATTTTCCATAAACCTCTTTCTTCTCCTCCGTAATATATTCTAGTTATAAATCCGTCGCGAAGCACCTGTGCCGTATGCAGTGTATTATTAACATGAAATATTTAATGAAGCGCTACTAAAACAAGTGGACAAAAATCAAGAATGAAAAGACAAAAAGGAATCAAAAGCCCGAAAATATTGCTAGGGAAGATGAAGCATTTTGGATTAGAATAACGATGATGGCATCAAGAAATATATTTGTGGGTGGGAGCAACCGCTCAACGACCTCCGTGCTCGCTATTAAATAAATGGACAAAAGATGAGTTATCAAAATAACTACGGCGCTAGCTACTATCAGAAACTGACTTCTCCGAATGTGCTGCCCGCTTCACTTCCGGAGCTGGATTCTCAACATCGGACCCAACACCAGACAGCCGATCCACCATGACGCCCGGTACAACAGCGGGAATCAGTGTTAGACGATCTGGCCAAAAGTAGTTGAAGAAAAAGTACAGCGTTGTTGAGAGACTAAATCCGTACAGGTAGTTGATCGAATATAGTTGTTTCAAGCCGGTGTTGATGGACACATTATCAGGGGTGACTGAGTTCGCGAGACCGGGCAGAAGGGGCACGATAACGACCAGTGTACACACAAGCGCCCTCCAATTTGTCCCAAACTAATTGCCATTAGAACTCATCTTTCAAGTAGGTATACTTCTTCCGCGACATACCTTGTAGTAGTAGATGCTGCGTGGGTCGTACAAAGCTGGCACATCGTATTTTCGTTTTTTTATCAACCAGTAATCGCAAAACAGAATACCGGCCATGGGCGCCATAAAAATCGCGTAAGCTCCCATGAAGGCGAGGAAGGTTCTGCCACTCTCAATGATGATCCAGGGACAGAGTGCCCATCCACCGAATGTCATGCAGATAACCATCCCTCGCTTGATATTAACCCATTTGGGGCACATGGTAGTCAAGTCTAAGTCGTTAGCCTGATGCCCCACTTGAATCTGTATAAAATCGATTGGTCAAGTACTTACCATTGGCAAATGAAATTGAATTGGCCGAGATATTGTTGCAGATCTGAGCCAGCAACCAAAGGGAGGCGCAGAAGAACGCTGCCGCCCGTCCACCTGGAGACCCTTGCCATTTGTCAATGATTTCCAGTGGGCTCCACAGAACAGTCCCGTAGATATTCTGTGATGCACTCGCGGAAATTATGCCGAACAAGCCCGTGAAAACCTTGAAGAATGGAATCATTGGGAGCTGCCAGAAGGGGCTGCCTGGTTTCTTGCTGAAACGCGAGAAATCGGAAATGTTGACGGCCAGGGTTGAAAACCCACCCGTAACAGACGTCATTGTCATGAGCCACAGCCACGCACGCTCCGACCCATGGACGGTGGCTGGCTTGCTGAAGAGATCGCTGCCCCCGCCACCTTTCACAGTAATCCATATTACCATAGCCAGGGCCATAGGCGGGACGAGCGCTGACTTGAATATAAACATGTAGTGCAGGCGGTGCGTCGGGATGAAGAGGAAAGGGGCTTGGACGATGTGGTATATAAGGTACGATATCATTCCCTGTGTCGTGATCGCCGCCGATGCAGGAAGATGGTTGGGAAGATTCCTGTAGCTAGGCCAGATGGCGGTGATGATCTATCTTCGAGTTAGGATATGCGATGGACATTTCTCATAACGTACTTACTGGAGTCACACATTGTCCCCCGTATGAACTCTGAACGCCGAACCAGAAGAGTGCCAGGATGGCCCGGGAGGCTACACAAAAATAGCTGAAATATGACCCATAACTCGCCCGAATTGCGACCGGGAATGGGATATGGAGATCGGCCCCAACCGCTCCATTGAGAACTAGGAAAAGTCAACTTTGGTTTGGAAAAAAAATAAAGGAAAGTTCCCCAGATTTTATTCTCACCAGTCGGAATCGCATTACACAATGCAGCGACGAATGTCAAAAGCACTGTGTCCGTTGCGGATAAGCCTGACGCAAATGCGGAACCCGCTGCGGACCAGGTGGAGATGGTAACTAGATCCGAGAGCCAGTACTGAGTAAATGTCCACCCAGTCCAGGTCCATTTCTCTGGTGGAACGGGATCTTGATCTATACATTAAATCAACGTTAGCATCTCGATACATATTGATGATGGGGTGTTCGTGAAGTTCTCACCGGCGTTACTCCAAACATGGTCGGGCGCGATACTGCTGGCCTGCTTGGGCAGAGTCCAATCCTTTCGATGGATGAGACGCATCATCAGTTAGGAATAAGGCTTCGATATCGTCAAAACAATCATCGACCATTCCTCTCCTTAACTATGCCGCATGCACCCCGGATACGATCGCGCCCCTGCTTAGCTTGTTTAGCGTTCACTATCTCGCTATCTCTGCTATCGTGGCTGTCGATCCTGCCAAGAGGCGGTGAGCTCGGCCGAGCTGATAGCGATCGGCACTAACCGCATTGGGCGTGTTATATACTGACGGAGGAAGCTGTCCCTCAAGCTTCGCCCGACCATCTCCCGGTCTGGACCTGGCTCTGAGCCTTCGAAGACCTGTCGACATTACTCTCCATCTATCGCAATGAATTCGTCCGTTCAGCGAAGACGATTGGCCTGCACCGAATGCACGAGACGGAAGATAAAGTGCGATAAGGTTCTCCCGTGTCGGAACTGTTCCCGGAGGTGAGATAATGAAGCACGGTGTTGGCGTTTAGAGGACAAATTCTCACAAGTAACATATCACAGGGGAAGCACCTGCTATCGATCTAACCCAAATAGCGTTTCTTATCGCCGGCCGACACCACAATCGCCAAGAACGCAACGTCTCGACGGACCAGATGAAAGGGGATTGGAGGGAAACCTGACTACGTGCATTGAAGAGCTACAAGCTACACTTCAGGCCGTGAGAAACACCCAATCATCTACTCCCGTATTCAATGACAGTGCAGTATCCGTGGTGGGGACAATTGATGGTGTGTCAGCGTCGGCGCCGGCGGGACCTTCTAGTCCTGCTACAGCAAGGATCAAACCTCCCGTTACCACTCCGTCGGATGCTACCGAGGTAGAGGATGCTGCAACCATTTTGGAGTTCTTGGCTTGGGGACGCCGCAAGGTTCCCTCCTACGACGATCTTAATTCCGAGATAGGAGGAAGACAGAGACAATCTCCGGGAGATGTGATACTAGATGAACCAGTGGATATTGCTGAGAACCCTCAGCTACGCATGACAGACGATTCATCTTCATTAGCAATCCTGCAGCTGCTACTCCCAGAATCTCAGAGCCTGCTTCGTATTGTCGATTATCACTGTGAATGCCTGCTCTGGTATCATGCATCGTTTCATGCCCTCGTATTCCAGAGAGAAACTAGGGATTTCCTAACAAAGCACGATGGGCAAGTTGAAGGGCCAGAGGTTGATTTACAGTGGGTCGCGCTTCTTTTTGCCGTTCTTTCGGGAAGTATGTGCTGTGCTCCTGCGGAGGTAGCTCATTCATGGGGGTTTGGAGACGAGGAACGATCGTCTATCGCCCAACGATGGTTCAAGGCCGCTTTAATATGCCTGAATATAGCTGACTTCACGGGATGCCATTCCATATACTCCATTGAATGTGTAGCGACTATGACAATCAGTGCGCATACACTGGGTCATTCTAACAGCCACTCGGTCATGCTCGCAACGGCTGTGCGCATAGCTCAAAGCATGGGTTTGCACAAGCTCGGCTCGGGGGCCGATGACAGCGGTTCAAACATTGTAAGGAAAGAAATTGGGCGCCGATTATGGATTGAGCTCTGCATACAGGATTGGTTTTCCATTCCGTTCTCGGAAAGCTATTTAATCCACCTTCTGGATTTTAACACAGCGAAACCATTGAATTGCCGTGAAGAGGACATGAAATGCTTACCTGATGATATTCCCACTACCATGACATACCATAGACTGTTATATGACGTTGCCTGCCTTATGCCTAAATTACAGGACGATTTATCGCAATCTAACACGCTATACACCAAGTACGAGCATGTCCTCAGGTACGACCGAAGGATGCGGGGATTAGCGAGCCAACAGGTCCCCCTCTGTCTAAAGAGTGCTCCCATTGACACATCTTGGCCTCGTTATGTCCCGTGGGCTCGACACTGCTTAACAATCAGCTCTGCGCACAAAATTATCATGATCCACCGGAAATTCCTGTGGCCTAGTTTCTCCAACTCCATTTTTGAGTTTACCCGGAAAACCTGCATTGCAGCATCGAAGACGATTATACGCGAGTATAAGCAAGTTGCCCTGGATGATGGTCCGACCCTGTGGATTTACCACGCATTTAGCGTAGCGGCCGGGGTATGTATGTCTCTTCCTCTTACCATGGAATATAATCATTGACAGCAGCCCAGATCATTCTTTGCTTGGATATGTTGTTCCGTTCACCATCCGAAGCAGAACACCAGGATCATCAGAGCCTGGTTCGGGATACGATCGAAATTCTATCAGGGAGCCCGATGAGCATGATTGCCAAGCGTGGCGTCACAATCCTGCGGCTGTTATTACAAGCCGAACAGAACCGTAGAGCACCCCATTCAGAAGGCTCACAATTGAGACTCTCTGGCGAGGAGAAAATGTGTGCCTTGGATATCAAGAAGCTAGTAAGGGCTGTGTACGAACAGGAGTATACTCAGTCATCAGCAGCGGGTATACCCCGTCGACGGACCCAGAACCCGAGATCATCGAATGCGTTGCCTCATCCCCGACCCCTTTCTCACAATCACCAACTCCCAGCTGAATCCCATCCCAGTTCAATGGCGTCGTCGCCTCCACGGCTCTTCGATCAAGATATGAATCCCGACGAGCTTTTCGGAAATCTTCTGGGCCCCCAGTCCAGGTTCGAAGTCCATGACTCGTTAGAAGATATTCTTTTTCTCGCGCAAAATTATAGTTCATGATACGCGAAATCCCTCTTTTTCATTGCCCCACCTGCCCCATCCCTTCTTGGTTTCAGCTTTTCACTTGCGGCAACCGCGGACAGTTCGCACCCACCATGCACGATTTGATAATGGATTGAGTGATACTTCATCTTCCCGTTTCCTCCGTCCAGTGGCAATATTCCCACTTGCATCCTAATTTCTGCCTGATGAAATTGAGATTAAATGTCCAATGGAGCGCATCCACTCGTGCGGAAAATTGATGTCCCAGCCCTTTTGTCGCATGTTTTGTTGTCACCAGCATTAGTGAGTCAGCCATGAAACCTTGCTATGCATAAATACCCAAGTGCATCTGGACACCCGAAAAGTAATGTACATCGTAGCCATGATCAAGACGCTTCTATTACCAGTTCATCGCAATATTTGCATACTCAGAGCACCACGGATCGGTGACGATACGCGTGTGACAGTGAGCACGATTCTCCTTTCCTATATTGGCAAGAGGCGTGAACTTTTCGCGTTCCTTGTAATGTGGTTCCCTGTCCTAGCAGCTGCAAATATCAAATCACCACCCTCCGATTCGTCCAAAGCTGGCACATATCCTGCAGTCAGCGCCCCGCTTTCACCATCTGCCGTCCAATTTGCGCCGAACTCACACCCCCTCTATCTTATACAGCAGGAAGAAGCAACACCCCCAAAGATCGTTAATATGGAAGGGGGCTGTGCTTTTCATGAAGATGTCCCTCTCTTGACCCGCCCTGGCGGTAACACCCAGAAGACTTATCGCCGCCACCACCTGGGTTGGAGAGGAAAAGCCCAATTCTAAGGCTGTGGAGATGTATACAGAACGACTCGAGGATTACCAAGTGGGGAAGTATCATCCAGTGCATCTTGGGGACAAATACCAAAATGCACGTTATAAGATTATTCGCAAACTTGGTCATGGGTCTTTCTCGACCGTGTGGTTGGCAAGGGATTCCAGGTACGTGGGTTCACCTCGGTCTTTTGCCTCCCATTCGCTCCGCTTATCCACTTCTTCCCTACTTCCCTGCTCACACCCTAGTTCCAGAATAAGTCGATACGTCGCTGTAAAGATAGCCCACGCGAATAGCTCTGCACGAGATGAAAAGAGAATATATGAATTGCTGGCGGGGAGTAAGCTGCTGAACCATCCCGGAAGAAACCATTACCTTCCCTTGAAGAGTGAATTTACGATCAAGGGGCCTAATGGAGTACATCAGTGTCTCGTGTACGAGCCAATGGCTGGTAGTGTGACCGACGTAAAAGAGAAGGAATTTGGGAATCATCCATTTCCCCTACGGATGGCGAAATCGATTCTCTGGCAGACGCTTCTCGGTCTAGACTACCTGCTAGAGCATGGGATTGCGCACGGGGACGTCCAACCGCGCAACCTTTTGTTCATGCTCGGTGATCTTGCTCATGTTCCCGAAAGACAGCTGGTTCAACCCGGGCACAAGAGATTCATGTCTGTCCGTAGTCTCTACAGAAAAAGGAGACCTTGGAAATCACATTACCTCGTATCCGACGAGTCCTTGATGAAATATCTTGATATTACCAGCACATTCACAATCAAAATCACAGATCTTGGCGGGGGTATTACTATGACATTTTTATCTTGGTATAAATAGTTATATGGCCCGGCTAACAGATGTACATAGCATTTTTCACGACCGCTCCGCCATCAAAGTCAACACCTCCATTATCACTTCGAAGCCCAGAAGCCATTTATCAAGGGCTAGTTACCGAGAGACAGGATATGTGGAGCTTCGGCTGTCTTATATTCGAGTTCATTACCGGTGAACCTCTGTTCCACGTTACCCACTTTGGAGGGACCAAAGAATGTGACGACGGCCAGCTCCTGGATATGTATAACTTTCTCGGGTTCCCTGCGAACGACGCGTTAAGGGACGCTCAGTGGCCGGCATGGAGAACATACTTCAGCTCCAGCGGGGAGTGTATTAAAAATTATATCGGCGAACGTGTAGATCAGTGTGATTCCGTTCGTATCCTACCACCTCTTTCTCTAGAACAAAGATTTGACGAATCTCTGCCCGAAGGGTTTCCTCCCGCAGAGGGCAATGTCATTAAGGTGTTGCTGCGTGGGCTACTTCAATTCGATCCCACAAGGCGTCTGACTACGAAGCAGCTTATGGAGCATCCATGGTTTGCACGAGAACGCCTGAATCAGACCTTATGACCCCTGGTATCGGGACACAACCACCATCAAAGGCATCTTGATCTAGGTCTTTTAGGGGTTGATCAATTCACCCAGATACAGCCACTTTTGAGCTAGCTAGCCTTTATGCACATGGTAGCGGATAGTCGAAATAGTTTCGACTCCCTCCATTCTATACCCTCCAGCTGCAAATCCAAACTGGCATCCGTACCCGCCCCAGTGCCCAAACGTAGAACAACAGATAAGAAGCCTCCCCTTCAACATGGAGTCCACATTCTATGGGCATTGAGTAGACGATGCCAAATATCCCACACATTATATTGTGCATATGGTGTGAATATGGTGTGAAAAATACAAAAGTCATTAGGTAAAATCACCACAGTAGCACTCTCCGAGTTCAGGCACCATGCTAGTGGTGTTCTTCGTTTGCCACCGCATATTCCTATCCTCACGTAGTAGTATCCGGTCGTGTGCAAAAGGTGTATCCCTATGCAAGCCCACTTGGCCTTATGCCTTTACTGTTGGTTGCTCCCGAGGCCGGCACTCCTGGGGGTAAGGTGGAGGCGGATCATTCACCTCTTGGCCGATACCCTGAGTTTGTTGTTGTTGTCCCGACACAGAACCCCGGTTACCAAGTTCCAATTCTTCAATGCTGCTACTTTTCTTCTTCTCCCTAGACTTTTTGTTGGCGAGGATGAAAAAGGCGGAAATGCAGCAACTGCCGACGATAATGCAGACGACAATAACGGCGGTTCTGGCTCGAGGGTTTAGGCCATCACGACGATAGAGGGTGTTCATATAGTTACAGCGGGTGTCATCGTTATACATATGGTTGTCTTGAATTGATTCGTGGTTTTTAGTCACATGGTCCTCAGTCAAGATGCCTGCGGGCAATGAATATTAGAAAGGCATATAAAAGTCCACAAGTGAAGCGTTTCTCATACCAGCCGATAGAGTGCCAGCGGCCAGGATAATTACGAGCCAAATATTCGAAAAGCTCATCATAGACGGATGTAGTTCCAAGTCACAATGAATATGATTAGCATATAGCCCTGTCGACGTTCGAAACGAAGATCTAGTGGGTATTCAGACACTTTATTATGTTCCCACATGGATGGATCGTTAGGCTGTACTATTTTAGGCGTATATTCTTGGATATCTTGGATCTTCTTGGCCGATAAGTTCGTTGCCAAACAGTGGGTTAAGGCGACCAATCAATGAACCATTTACCCATCATCATCCCCAGATGTCTTCCCGCCGACTGCAAAACCTCAGGATGAGGGCTAGGCGCTCGGATTCCCTGCTCCTCAAGGTTTGAGTCCTTCCGTTCGCTAAAGCTGGTAGGTTGGTTAAGAGCAAGAGGCGGTGCGACTCTCCCATCATGAATGAAACCAGAATAAACACCGCCACAATCATATGTTCTTGGGGCTTGTGATATGAGGGCGTGTTCCAACTTCCCACACTTTAGTTACTAGTATTCCCAAGATTCGTCTTCTTTTGGAGAGCGTGGCCCGTGCTTTCAGAAAGGAGGCACTGATCCCCCTCCCCTTGAAAGAATCCGTCCTGCTCCCAACAGCGCTGAACATTCACGAGTATCTGCACATGCCTTTCATAGGGATTTCGTACCATATCCCAGTCCCGGTACTGACGTATGGGATCCAGATCGGTGGCCGTCCTGAGAAAATCGGATATGGATCGGGTGTGTTGTTGGCCGAAAAGTTCGTGTTCCAAAGTCTTCCAGATATTCAAAGCTTCGTTCGTCCATAGGAACTCCAAGAATCGCGATAAAAAAACTCCATAAAAAGTAATAGTAGAAAATTAGTGACCGCATTGAGAAACCCTTTCGCAAGGTCACCCACCCGAATGGCTGATCACTCCGGAGCTCGGAACTGAGGGAAAATGCCCAGTGGATGGAGGAAAGGGTTGGATACGAGGCCAATTCATTCTAAGCTCTCCTATTGGCCACTTCCTCGATTTTTCTGGGTTTCTTATTCTTTTGGGCATGATCAACGAAGATCCATGAGACGCAGCTGTGAACACACTGAGCCGAAAGCCGAGCCCTTCTCACTTGAACGAACCCAGCCGCGAGAGGCTGAGCCAGCAAGCACCAAGGTAATAAGCAACACAATAGAACACTCTGTTGGTCGTCATTCTACTGATTTCTCTTTCTTGCTTTTCAAATACACGCGCCAGCCTTTGCATCGATAAAAAAATCAGCTTCAGGAACAAAAAAGACGTGTGGTGATTAGCAACCAGGAGCAACGCACTTGCTTCTTTTATAAATGGCGGGCTACTACGTGGTACCATCTCCACAAATTAGATTGTCAATCCAGGCGCAGGGATTTGAACACTTCAAGAGAGATGTTAGAGAGCAAGTAAAACAGATACCAATCCATACGGACGTGAATTGGCACATATGGCCACCAGATTGGGCATTTGGCGTCTTTTTAACGGAATCGCCTGGTCCATGAGGTCGTAACCGCGAATAAAAAGAAGTCAGTGCTTGGATTATACTCATGCGCTCATCGTCTGGACCGATTTCAGCTGAAGTTCCCTCTTGGAGGCCATCGAGGAAAATTGAGGCCATTTCACACATACCCAGTCACTTTGCCCAGCGCTAGGCTGACTTGAGATACGCCCAGCTTCTGCCAGTTGGTCAGCCACTTACCCCACTAGGATATTCTCAAGAGCAGGATGAATCCAGGATGCCCAGCTCAAACCAGGCAGTATTTTCGAAAAATAATTGCTCTCGATTTCCATTTTCATTCTGAACTGGGGTCCCGTCGAAGCAGAGGACATGTTCCCGCAGCATAAGAGGCTAGGGAATAGACGAGCGAACAGCAAACACAATCATACGCAACCTATCTGCTCATCAGCCAGGGAGTTTTCGCTCTTCAGTTAGTGCTCGCTTGGTATTTCAAAGCCATAATAATGTCGATAATTGGAAATTTAAGGATTTTTGACGCCTCGCGCGGGAGTAAAAGCGATCACGGCCAAGGCATGTGAGCGACTTTCCAACTCAGCGATTGGATGGCAATACTGCCCCAAAACAAATAAGTACAGAAGGCTGCCCTCCTCGCCTTATGGCTTGCCGCCCCTCTGGTCATCTCTTTGTCAACAACCCCGCTTCATACTTCATACCTTTTAAAAAAGAGGTCATCGAATCGGACCTACTAGCCGGCTTCCACGTACTCTTTGATATCCCGAGATAGGACGACAGTAATCGTTACACCATTCGTCGGTCTATATTTGACGATTTTCCTTCCAAAACACAAACCCAATACTACGCGTGTAAGCACTCGTCGTAGTCTTCGACCATCGGGGAATATTCTAGGGGCGTCGCGGCCAAGCCGTTCCCATATCAATACACCCTTGCCTCTCGAGAATGGGGACACATAATCCCAATTACATGACATGGTTGATCCCCTTTCAGTAAGTGCGAGTGCGGCCGGGGTGATCTCCCTGGGTCTCACGGTTTGCCAAGGTTTGGTTGCCTACTATGCCCCATTCGCAGCGTACAGCAGCGAGACGGAGAGCCTCATCCAGAAACTGAATGGCCTAGAGGCAATTATGGACGTATTGCAGTGCAAACTAGACGAAATAAATCTCTTACCCGATTGCCGCCTCGCTGTTTCAGTAAAACTGGTCGATGACAGGATAAAGGAATGCTCTGGAGGATTGCAGCGCCTATACGATACCCTTAATAAAGTCCGCGGTCTGGATGCCACGGGTGCTACCAAGAGGAAAGGATGGTCCTATGCGCAGGCCTTATATCCACTCCGTCGTGGGACACTCATGGGTCTGGCAGACGTGGTGTTGAGTCTGCAGTCTAATCTGGATGCTGCGTTGCAGGTTCTTGTTCTGTAAGTTTCACGCTTATTTGGGGAGCTGGCATGATTGAGAAAGATCATAGGGCGATTTCCAAGCAGGTTCACGAGCAAACCTCCCTAACTCTTTTGGTCTCCCAATCAATCGCTGCTAAAACTCTTGATATCCCTAAGGCATTGAGCAGACTTGAAGATGGCCAGCAACATATCCTCCAGACAGTTTTTGATATACAGCAGAGCCAGGAAAGGACCCTGGGATCTCTAGCTACTTCCCTCGAAACCTCTCTAGCCACTACCGGCTCTACCACACATCCAAGACTGACCGCATCGCAACGAATCTCGCAGCTTATACCTAGCCGCAAGGGCCCAACATATCGCACCCTTTCCGGTATTTCAAATAAGGGAGGACCGTGCCTTTGTGGCAGAGCCAAGAAAGCAAAGTCCCAGTGGTGGAGCCTTGCTTTCTTCGGCCAAACCCACGAGTTTGGATGTCCCATGTACCTGGAGAGAGATTTAACCACATTCTTGAAAGGCCGCGTCGTTGTTCTTGGTGATTCTTCCGGCTTCTGTATCACATTTTCTATAGACGCCATCAGGGATGGAGCAGGGTTCAGTATCAATCCTGTCCTCAATTTTCGACCAGTGGTGCCGAATATCAGCGCACCAGCCTTCGCGGCTGTACGCCAGGGATTAATGGAAGCGAGGGACAAGTCCGTCACTGGTGACCCCTTCGACCGTACATTACTTCAGCTTCGCCAACTCTTCCAGGAAGGCAAGGCCTCGCCAAGAGACGCACTGCCCGACGGAAGTACCCTCCTTCATGTAAGTCCAGTCACCTCCAGGGAAGACATGGATCCCCTAACACAGTGTCCTAGTTTGCGATTCGGTGGGTTATGGAGATCCCCCTCGACTGCATGCCCGACTACCGTAAATTTCTTGACGAACTCGTTCGTTCGTATCATGTTCCACTCAACGAGATGGCCGGATACCGTCCACTTGCACTCGGCCAGATGGAATCTCAAACGGTCCTTGACAAGCTGCTTTCCGCTAGGCACTTCCACTGGCCACACACTGACGTCCCTATTGAACGCCTGGTTGAGATAAGACATATTCTCTCGAATCTTATATCTCATGGTGGTCTTATCACCGCCAGATCGTCTATGGAGCCTCCTCAAAGTGAGCCCCTACTATGGGATGCTCACAGCTCCCTTGTAAGGTATTGCGTCAACCATCTCGTTCTGCCAGCCATGGCACACGAGTGGCATCAAGATGGTAGGTTAGCAAAAACATTCTGTTTTATTTAGTAGCCCCTAAGTCTAGGTTAACTTTGTCATAGAGTTACCATTCCCGGAAATCGAGATTGCTATTTTGCAACAATCAGAACCGTACCTTGAAATGCTCCTATCCAACCAAACCAGCAATAATTTTTTGGGTTCTTCATCCCCTTTGCTAGCCGCTGTGGCATGGCCTCGAGGACTCGAAATGATATTGAAAGTTTACCAACCTACTTGCTTGCCCCAGGTTCTTGAGCAAGCAATCATGAGCCGCCAGGCAGAGTCAATACGAATCCTGTTAGAAGCTGGCCAGTGCCCAATCTCGGATTGGGCTGTCCATCTTGCCGCAGTATATCACTATGACGAACACGTTTTTCGGACGATCGCAAATGGCCTAGCAAAGCAAAGGCGGTTCCTCCTAAGACGAGCTCTGGAGTACCTACCCCCAGAGCATTTGCGGGAGCTTGGTATATACCATGGGTCCACTCTTCTTGATTCGCTCGCGGATCGCGTGAGCAGGGATTTAAGGGAGCATACTGGCGAACTTACTCCCGGCCTTCCTTCCTGCGATAACTACTATCCTGGCTCGTCCGTGTATCATATAATAGGCTGCAATACGCATGCAGCGGATATTCTCTTTGATTCCGGATTCACCACTGTGACCGAACCTGATGGATGGGGTTTGTCAGCGTTCTTCCAGTTGCATCCACCCAATACGGTTCATCACAGCGCTATGTTCCAAGGACAGGCTTTTACCAGCAGCCTCATCGAATTCCTAAACATGTGTGAATGGTTTCAAAATAAAGGGTTTTCGGTGAATACGCCGTGCCCGGCAACACCTTTGCTACCCGTGCATCATATTGCTTACTGCATCGGCCAATCCATATCGAGAACGTTAGGGGCACGACGAGGATGTCTACCGGACAACGCTCTGGAACTCACAATACGGCGGGTTGCGAAAGACTGGATAGAAGTATTTTCACGGCACTCCACTCTAATACGACAAGTGCTGAAGGACGACCAGCCTCGTGACTCGTGTTCTTGCGCCTGCTCCATCAACGGCTGCCTTCCCTCAAGCATCATCATAAAAGAGTCTATATATGATCTCCGCTCAGAAACATTGTGCGGCGATCTCCTCGCTAATATCCTCGATTTCCAACACTTATCCGACGCTACTTCTGCAAAAGCAATGGATGATGCTCTAACCCCGGCTGTCCTCCGAGTTTGCACCTTCGAGGGTCTGGGGCTACGCCACACGTGTCGGTTCCATAATCCTCGCAACCATACAATCGGAAGGGTTAAATGGGATGATATTACTGAGGTTCAGGCGGAGGACAGGTTGCTGGTCGGGCGTTTAGAGGAGCTTCTTCTTGAGTTCGAGTCGAAGTATCAGGAATTAGGAGTATCATTACCGAACTTTCTAACCGGGTATTGGAAGACCCGAATGCAGGAAATCAAAGCGGAGGATCAAATATTCGACGAAATGGAAGCGCGTAAGATGGCGGAGGTCGGGGTCATCGTGGACAGGGCCTGAATGTTGTTCACACAATTGACGCCACTCTAACAATCGTGGTGGTATGAAATCTCGGTTTTGTGGAAGCGTAAGGGGGCTTTTCTTAAAACTTAGGATAGATCATTTAGATCCTAAAATCAATTTTCTTAGCAATGTATAACACTTAGTCCCCCACTTGGTTAATATTAAGCTCAGATTTTCATAGGGGTACTCTTAGGGGAAGCTGTATGCCCAAAAATATACATTTTGCCAATTGCTGGCGGGGTCACTTAGCGGGCGAAAAAAGGTCTTGAAATAGGATTGTAGTCACTTCGAGAATAACACTTAATAAAATAGGCTTAAGTCTTAATGCAGAATTTCTAGTATATTTCACCAAGGTAATATACGTGAGATAGACGTGAATGTGTTGAGACTTGAGAGTGACTTTTGTGCATTCACCAGCACAGGACTGTGATTGGCTGACTAGAAGAACTCCACCCATTTCTCTTTTGGGTGATACTACAAACACTAAGCTCAGACATTCACAACACTGTTGGAATATTTTCTCTGCGGTGCACTCAATCCTTCATCTTGGCTGTCGCCCAGAAATATCCTATCTGTTACTCATATTAATAGTGGTTTCTCGAAAAGTCTACCATCACACTTGTCTTGCTCGCATTACTGTGTACCTTACCCATGGCGGACCGCGATGCCTCGAGCGCCCGCGGGCGTGGAATCGGTAGAGCCCATAGAGGCCAAGGGAAGAGAGGCAAACGTGGCAGAGGGTCCGGGCCACGGATCGAAGCAAAATGAAAACTCTAACCCAGGCGTCCAAAGAGAAGGAAAGCCTAGTGGTAACTTCCCTCGTGGAGGCACTACCAGAGGAAGAAACACCAATGCGGAAAAGCAAGTACAAAATCATGGACCTAGGTAAGACGCTCTCAATTCCAGGAGGGCATTGCTAATATACAAGGTCTATAAATAGGCAGTCGGTCCAGCGTCGGAAACGTGATAAGTCTTTCGTGAAATTATGCGATGCCAATGCATCTCCAACACAAGTACAACAGTTCCTCGAAAATAGCTTAAGAGCCGTTGAGGATTCTGAAATTACCAGAGAAGAAAGCATAAACAGACTTTCAACCGAGAATGGTCTCGCCCTAATTCGACAAATTGTTGAGGCCGACTTTTGCCTTCACTACAGTGTCGTGAATCTCATGTTCGACCCTCACTGTATTTTGTTCCTTCGTTTGATTACACGAGAAGAGATTACACGTTCCCTCGTGCTTGAGAAGGCAGTGGGAACCATTTATAATGTGATATACGGGCCCAACGGAAAGCGAGGTGTCGACTTCTTCGAAATGGTAGTGGACTGCCTAATGGATGCCAAATTCGAAGACAGTAATACGAAGCTTAAATACTCTTTTCAGGCGGAGGAAATATTACTGCTGATAGTAAAGGCACTTCTGAACACCTTGACACTGAATTAGGGTGTAGCCATTAGTACGAAGTTGAGAGAGATTGTTGACAAATTTAGCAAGTGCTGTAGGCTTTGTGACACCACAGTCAGTGGGTCAATGTCTAAAGCAGTTGTTGTGAAGGAGCACCACAAGATTCGCGATATACTCGGCATAGGCGATGAATTTTCTATTCCTAAAAGCCTTAAAGGGCCCTATTGTAATTCCAAAGGGTCAAACGCAGATAACCCAATTCTCGTTGCCGTCGACTTTCCAGGAGAGCTCTCTGGGACAGGCCCACGCCACGATAATGATCATGCTCTCATCTCAGATATCAAAATCTTACCCACTTTCTCCGAAATCTGGTGCAGCCAACGTCCAGAATTTCTACCAACACGAAACGCGTTACCAAACCACCACCATCAACAAGGAATTCTTCGTCTCCTGGATTCCCAATTTCGCCTATTGCGTGAGGATACATCGGGTGTTCTCCGGGATTCGGTTCGCTTGGTACTGTCTTATTGGAATATGATTGCGCACGGTACCCACTGGGGAGCTACACGGAAATTACTTCGGAACAACAGCCCAACCCCTCTTCGAATTTATCATGGCGTTGATGTGCGCAAAATCAATGCAGATCTGGTGAAGGGCATGGAGTTCGAGCTGGAATTTGACCAGCCATACAAATTGCGAGGAGGGACCGTGGGGAAACGGATACATTATTGGCGCAATTCACGTCGATTGAGAAAGAGTTGTTCGTTGTTAGCCCTGATTGATGGGGAAGTCGAGAGTGAAATGATGGTCATCTTTTTACGAGTCGTTGAAAGAAACCTTGACGCTGTGCGCAAGGATTGTCACAAGGAAACTGGTTTCAAAAGAGGATCTTTCAGGCGTGATTTCAATGGCCACCAAGCCATCTCTCCCCGCTCGCCCCCTTATCCTGGTGGAATTTCCCGCAATACAGTGCAATTTCTTCGAGGGTATCCTACGATGCCTTCAAAGTATGCACAGAGATCCCCGTTACATCCCCTTGACTAAGTGGCTCGTGCCTCGGGATAATGATCCACTGAAGCTAGTAAGTCATTTAGATGGAGCCATTCAAGTTCGGGCACCTACCTATCTTCGAAATATCACACTCGACCTGAGTTCGATTCCGATGAAAGACAATATCGCAACACCGATCAGTTTATGCGTCGAGAAGGACGCCAAAGCTGTTCATTCACAACTGTCCATGGCTTCGTCCTTAGATACAGGTCAAATAGATGCTCTGATATCAGCATTAACCCATGAGCTGGCTCTTATCCAAGGACCCCCGGGGACGGGAAAGTCGTACGTCGGCCTCCAAATAGCAAAGTGCCTTTTGAATAATAAATCGTCCCTGGATCTAGGGCCGATTCTCGGCGTGTAAGTTCAATTTTTAGCTCACTGAACCTTAGCTTTCCACTGAGGGTGAACGTACTGATTGCCTGATACAGTTGTTACACGACTCACGCGCTTGATCGATTCTTGAGTGAGCTTCTGAAATCAGGCGTAACTGGTATCCTTAGAGTTGCATCGTCTACTAATGAAGGTCATCTCGAGGCTTTCTCCCCAGACAGCTATAAACGATGCGGGAAGATTCCTCGCATTGCAGGTCAGGGACGAAAAATTGGACTTAGCAACGCAAACCTGGATAGTGTAGCCAGGGAAATAAAAAATATTTGTCGGCGGGCGGGGAGAGACCCCCACATAATAACCCATGAATTCATAAAGGCAAGCTTTCCACATCATGAGGAACGGATACGCGGCGGGGTCGAAAAAGGCTGCAAAGAACCCCTCAAAGAATGGACCGAAGGTAATGGGCCTGGCGATTTTTTTGGAAATGGAGAATTTCGATCGATTGAACAACTACTGTCCGGAAGTTTATGGAGTTTTACAAGCCAGGAGCGGGCGCGTTTATTCGAACATTGGCACCGCTTAGCGCTCGATGATGCTTCATCAAAGCTATGTGACTTGATGGAAATACACGAAAATGAAAAACGCAACTACACTTCG
Organism: Aspergillus biplanus; assembly: GCA_027569045.1. Taxonomy (NCBI): domain Eukaryota; kingdom Fungi; phylum Ascomycota; class Eurotiomycetes; order Eurotiales; family Aspergillaceae; genus Aspergillus; species Aspergillus biplanus. The sequence goes on along the minus strand of JAPDEJ010000010.1, from coordinate 801,863 downwards.
CTTTTTAATCAGCAAGATTCTCAGATATTTGGCTACGTTGATATTGTCGGGTTTACGACCACAGGTTTAGCAAACAATGCTGATCTTGTCCGCCGCCTGCGGGCAAAAGTATTGATCTGTGAGGAAGCTGGAGAGGTGTTGGAATCTCACGTTCTCACTGCTCTTTTACCATCCATCCAGCAAGCAATTTTTATAGGCGACCACCTCCAACTACGGCCAAAAATTTCGAATAAACGGTTGTCCATGGAATATGATCGCCCAGGGCCAATGTACAGCCTCGACGAGTCTTTATTCGAGAGGTTGGCAAATGCACAGCTTCACGGAGTCAGTGATGCTGAGATAAATGGGGATGCAACCGTCTCGACGCTCCATTTCCCTGTCGTTCAGCTCGATCAGCAGAGACGCATGCATCCCTCCTTAGCTTCTCTTGTCCGAAATACACTGTACCCCCACTTTCGAGATCACCCCATAACGGCAGAGTATCCTGAAGTCGATGGAATGCAAGGAAGGTTGTTCTGGCTGGACCACCGTTATGTGGAGGACCCTACTGACCCCGATGAGCCGATGCAAAGTAAGACGAACCTCTGGGAGGCCCGGATGGTCACCGCATTGGTAACCTACCTTTGCAGGCAGGGGAGGTACAAGCCGGGGGAGATAGCGGTTTTAACACCTTATGTGGGGCAGCTACGGCGTTTGAGAGACATGTTGGAGAACGTTGTAGACCTCCTTATTAGTGAAGACGATGTCTGCGATGTTGCCGAGTTCGAGGGAGACAACGACGATCGAATTTACCCACACCACACTGTGAAAAAAGGACGGTTATCCGAGCAGATAAGGATAGCAACAGTTGATAATTTTCAAGTGAGGACTCTGATCCCCTAGAGTATCAGTCACCTAGCGAGTACTAACTGGAATTCTGTGACAGGGAGAAGAAGCAACCGTCGTGATCGTCTCCCTTGTACGGAGCAACTACCGTCGCGACTGTGGCTTTCTCAGGACCTCGAACCGAATAAACGTCCTCCTTAGGTAATGGCCCTTTTTCCCCTAAAATTAATTTTGCAGTTCGTTGGGTGACCGGCGTCCCAAGTTGGGATCAATGTTGATATTTTCTTCATCGATGTAGCCGAGCAAAGCACGGTATGTATTTGGTTGGGGATGCCAATACAGCCTCCAGTGCTCCCATGTGGGAATCAGTTCTCAAAACGCTCGAGGAAAATTCCAACATCGGACCGAAGTTAGAGCTTAAGTGCTCGCGACATCCTGACAACTATATCCTTGTCGCGTCGCCGGACGAATTCTCACTCTATGCCCCAGAAGGTGGTTGCGCTGTGAGATGTGGACTCAGATTAAGCTAGGCCATACTTGCGCATTCAAGTGCCATTCGAAGGTGCTTCATGGCGCGGTCAAATGCATGAAACTATGCACCCAGATGAAAGAATGTGGACACCCATGTTCGAGCAAATGCTATGAGGCTTGTGGGCCGTGTACTGTCATCTCTGAGGCTGTTCTCCCTTGTGGGCACACGGCCAACGTACAGTGCCAAGAGAGGGCAAATCTCAGTATGGTGAAATGTACGAAGATCGTAACCAGAGTTATGCCAGGATGCGCTCACGAGATCGAGGTTTTATGCTGGAAGCAGATGGCATTGATGAAATGTTTTCACCCCTGCGGCGGTTTTCCTTCTTGTGGGCATACTTGTCAAAAGCCTTGTTTCGGGTGTCGAAAAAACAGGACGATTGATCATGGGGAATGTAAATCCGTCTGTGGATGGCAGTATACCACTTGCGCCCATATTTGCCCCTCGCCGTGCCACTCCGGATCTGCCTGCCCTCCATGCAAGCAACCTTGCGAGATACGATGCATACACAGCAAATGCCCTAAGAAATGCAGTGAGCCATGCTCCCCATGTGCAGAGGAGTGTGGGTGGACTTGTAAGCATCGCGATGACTCGTGCAAGATGCCATGCGCAGTTCCCTGCAATATTGTCCCCTGCAGCCGTCGTTGTGAAAGGATACTGAGATGCGGCCATCAATGCCCTAGCATCTGTGGTGAACGGTGTCCGGATACAAAGTTTCGCCATGAATGTGGCGCAGATGATGTTCTCGAACGGAATGTCGATTTGATCTCTTTTGAAAAATATAGCGAAGTCAACGTTGCAGAAAACCCACTCATATTTTTATCCTGTGGCCACTTTTACACTGTCACAAGCATGGACGGGAATATTGGTATGACGGAGTATTACGAGACCGACAATGCTTCCGGGAACCCAGTTTACCCAAAGTCATCACCAAGGGTTTTGAGTTCTGCCGGTCGAGGATGCCCAGAATGTCGCATGCCACTACGTGATATCCACCGGTATAATCGTATTGTTAAAAAAGCTATTTTGGACTTATCGACGAAGAGGTTCGTTGCCAATGCCCACAAGACCTACCTTAACCTAGTGAAGCAGGTGCAAAAATGCGAAAACAACCTTGAGAACGAGGCAAGCCAGTTCGCCCAACAGTTATCGATAGAGGAGTTAAAAACGGGAAATGCAGGCATAGCGCAGGACAAAGCCATTGTTGATGCGTACAAGAACAGAGAAACGAATATGCAGAGGAGGATTGACGTGTTCATCAAATCTATGAAGCGGAAGGAGCAGCCATTCGGGAGGGTAAACGCACTACTTGCTGCGGTTGCTGCCCGATTAAAAGAGGCATCCCATGGTTCCTTTCAGTTCGACGAATCTTCGATCAATACCGGGTTCCAAATTCGCGGAGACTGTGTACATCTGCAATTGACTTGGGCGGTATTCCGGACCTACGGTTCCATCTACAATAACCCCAACGTCCAGGTCGATATTAGGTCTATGCTGCGTGACTGGGTGGCGCGCAGGATTCCAGGACTTCTTACCAAATGCCAGTCCGTCCGTGAAACTAGTAATAGTGGGAATTACTTACCGCAGGAGGTGGAAGCAATGATATACTACACACTTTCCTCTACCCTGTCTCTAAGTATCGCCACCAAAAAGCCCGACACCATTGACACGGCTGCTGCGTCGTCATTGCAGAGGCGGGTATCGGATACTTTGAATGCGTGTGAGAATTTGATCGTGCAACATCCAGGTACATTGGCATACCTGCGAGCCTTTTTTGAGAAAGCGAAAATGTATTGCGATGAAGGGGTTTTCTACGCTCCCGTTACGCAGGAAGAATTGCGCAGGGTTTACATTGCCATGGCTTCACAATTTCAGGGAACCGGACATTGGTATTATTGCCAAAACAACCATCCTGTAAGGACCTTTCTACAATCAAGACCCATCACCCACCGATGTACTAATGAATACCCATAACAACTACTAGTTCACCGTAGGGGATTGCGGAATGCCAATGGAAGAAGCCCGGTGTCCACAGTGCGGGGAACGAGTCGAGGGGGATTCTCATGTTCCCGTTCCAGGGGTCTGCCGTGCTCCTGAATTTGACGAAGAGGTTGGACCTAATTAGGAGTTTTGAAGCGACAAAAGTGCATTTGATTGGGATCCGAATGGGGAGGATAGGTGCAGCTGGCAAAGGCAGTTTAGAACTAAACCTGAACGGGGAAAATGAAGCAACATATTCTATAACAGTCTCAAGCTATTTAGGAATCTTGTTGTTTTCAGAAGTACTCGCATATCACAGGAGATTATCATAAATTTACTGTTTGGCGCGTTCACGTTTCATAGTTATGATAGCTTTTCTAATGAAAAAAAAATGTTTCGGGATCCTTCAAAGATAAATCATACCTGCCCAGTTTCTGTCACATTTGTCCATCATAATTTAGTCTAAACTTTTCTTTGGCGCGATCTTTCAAAGACATGTTCTCTCCATCCCCATGCGAAGGCGAGGGAGCCAGCGGGGCCAAATATAAGAATTCCTAGGATGATGTACAGCGTCCCGCTCAGATATCCAAGCTTCGTAATCCTAACTCGTCGCAGTTCCCAAAGAGTAAAATAGAGCCATATCGTAATAAGCGACGTAAACACACCGAGGGCGGCAGCTCCGAATGAAAAGGAGCTTGGGAGAGCGAAATGCGTAATGCTTATATTTGGGATCACTGTTTGTGTGAGAAATTGCACATGAGCCATGCTAGTGATAAACATGATCATCGCTTGAAATCGGGAAATATAAGGCATATCAGTATTTCCCCATTGAAACTCAGGGCCATTACGAGGACCCGACAACCGAGTAATAAGTTCTTTTCCAAGCCAAATTGTGACGGGAAGAAGCCCATGACCTAGAGACCAAGGGTCGAGGACAATTGTTTGACCAAGAATCAGTACAGACACCCCACTTGGGTTCATCACAAATATATAAACCATGACGGCTAACGCGAGAATTAATCCTGGTAGCAATGCTTCAGCCACCGCAGGTGGAATAGCTCTTGGATTGGGGTAATAAAATGCCCTGTGGCGGCTGTGGAAAGCCCAGAGAGCGAAATACAAAGGTATCGACAGGCCCCATCCGGCCATAAATGAAATGCACAGGAATATAGTAGCACTAAGAGACAAGTCAGGGGAGATTAATTCGGCGTTCAACAATAAAACTTCGTTACTCACCTACTCAAGGGACACATGGTGAATGGAGAGCGGTAGGATTCCAAGCACCAAAGTCCGTTTATCGCTAGAAATGATATCTGCGAGTAAATATAAACCGGTGATAGTGGCTTAAAAAGGGACGAATTCGGCGTGATCGTGTTCCAAGGGAGAATGTCTGTGGGGTGGATGTTCTGGAAAATGCCTTGTTGCCAAATTGGCATGGCTGAAATGAACGGAAGAAGCTGAAGAATCCCCATAGACAAGAGGGTTGTCACCCAAGCAGTTGTTGATGAAGTACGTCGTTTACGTGGAAACAACTGAACCTCATCCACATGCGGGACAACGCCTTTCTTCGACTGCAAGGGCAAGGGAAGGTATTTCAGCGGTACCGCGGAGCCCATCGCAACCGCCAGTGAACTCAAAATGCTTTCAAACGGCATCTTACAGACAACATTCATCATCATAAACTTCAAGAATGTGTTATCAAAACTCTCCAGGCGAGCGAGCCCATGTGCCCCGTTCATCAGCATCTCGACTCGCGGCTGCCTTTCCTTTTCAAGTTCAACGAACATTGCTGCAAGTTGACTTTCTGTGGGGGTACATTTGTCTCTGATCAAATCTTTCAATCTATTCGCTAGGAATGCCGCATCCTCAATGGCCGCATTTCCACCGTGTCCGGTAAGCGGATGCACCTGTTTTGTTAGTCACAGCAAATAAACAACAGCCGAAGGGCCTACGTTACCTTATGCATAGCGTCCCCAAGCAATATGATCCGCCTATGATGACATCCTTTCAGGATATATTCCTCCAGTGGCACAAGAGCAGACTGTGTTTGGTTGTTGTAAAGGTCTGCAAATGTGAAGCCCGGTTTCAATTTGTCATCTTTGAATTTTGTGGCATATGCAGCTTTTTCTTCGCTGCTATAGCGAGGGATTTTTCCATCTTTCGCCTGGGTCTCATTTTTAAAGAAAAGAAACCAAAAAACATTACCGTCCGCGCGACTTTGGACTAGATAGTGACGTCCTTTCCTCACATTCTTGAAACCTTCATTAGACTCGAACTTGCCGTGGCTCCTAGAGATACCAAAGATGCAGCTGAATGTGGCTTTGATTGCTTTCTTGCCGTCAGTACGTGACCGGAAATATTAATGTGGCATGCGTACCTTTTCTCGGGTTTTCAGAGCGAAATCTGCTAATCTCATGCTCTGCTATGCGCCACATCTCGTCCCTTATTTTACTGTGGACGCCATCGGCCCCAACAACAATGCTTCCTTTCTGCACGGATCCATCCTCTGTCTCAATTTCGACACCCTCATGTATATACTTGATTTTGACGGCCTTGCATGAAGTTCGTATTTTGGATTTATCCGCGAGATGGTCATAAAGTCCCTGGAGGAGCTGCTGCCTTTCCAGGAAATTCATTTTATACCCTAACCTAGAAATATCATATCAGTAAGATGGACTTCAAGTATATAGCATAACTAACTCCCTTACATTGCTTCCAGGTGTTTTCCCAGGCCCTCACCCTTTGCAATCATCACCGCATCCGCGTCATAGTATGGCAGCGTGTCGATCGGGGCGAACACTGATCGAAAGCTGTTGTAACAACCCAGCTGATCCAAAATCCTTGCCCCGTGGGGTAGGATACCGATACTTGCTCCAAGCTGAGGAGCCACCGTTTCGTGTTTCTCAATTAAAGCGTAATCAATTCCATATTGTTCCAACATATTGGCAAGCGCTAGGCCTGTCACACTCCCGCCCACGATCAACACTTTAAAAGTCGCCATTGGTGCCCGCTGGGAAAACAACCAGACCGTTGTGGTGAAATAGTGAGGTCAGTAATCTATGAAATTTATCAGCTCTGGCGATTGGCTGGGTCGAAAGCCGCTGACACGTAGTGCCAAATCGATCGGACAGGTTCTTGATCAGAGGTGTTCCTGGTGTCAATTTTTGCACCGACAGCGTGTGGGAATTTTGGCACCCTTGAGTCTTCTCAGCGACTCTTGAAATAGGAGGAAAAAGAAACAAAACCAGCTGGGAAGCGGAAACCCACGTTATATGTGGGCTGTGCAGGAGCTGCAGGCATCCAAGCTAGACTTGTCACAGCCAATCCGTGCGATCCTCCACCCCAACATTCTGGTGGAGAAAATCTCGGTGTTGGATTCTCAATGGCTGAGGCTCGAGACTGACACCAGATTGAAAGCTTGCTGTCAGCACTAGTGGCCTTTGAACGATTGACCCGTCGCAAGAGAGGAGATTGCCAATTCAACAAGAGTTCAACCGTCATGGGACACCATTTCATTTAGAGTTGTGCCTTGAAAATATGCATAAACCGCCTCCCGGTCGGTCGCAGCCAGCGCCTTTCAACCAACAGTCAAAGAAGAGTTCGCCACTGTCAGTAGCGTCAACTTTATCTCGAGATATCCTTTGTGAGCGATGATCGACATTGCATCTGAAAGAAAGATTTCCGAAAGAATCTGGTTTTCCAACCTTTGTGTCACTTGGAGAAGGTATTATTGGTGCCTTGCTGCGCAACGGGTGGGCCTTGCTAAGTTCTCACCACATCAAAACAAAGAATGAAAAACATGGCCCGGAAGCACTTACACTTCGGCCACAAATCATGGGATTCCAACCAGATAATCAACACCCAGTACAAAGAAGGGGAAGGACAAACTTGAAAGTTATCCTTTGAGGCAATTGAACTTAGATTCTTAATAAGTTGATGTGCTGAGGATTCAATTTTGATCGACCAGGAACTCCCGAAGTCACGTTCCACAAAGAATCCTCGTACTACCTTGGAGGGGCGGAAGGGGTGTTTCCTTTTGTTCCTCTTTTGTTCCTTTTTCCCATAATACCAGCAGTAGGCCACGAGATGGAAGCGGTCCTCGTTTCAGCAAACTCACAGTGTCCTATCCCCAAACTTGGAGTATTTTCCCCTCACTGACCCCAAATTGTTAAGAACCGACACCACCACCACGGGACCTCCCGATGCGCAAGTGGACCAGAAAACAAAAAAAAATATGGGCCAATGGTAGAAACGTCATGACCGGCAAAAAAAAAAAAAAAGAAAAGGGTTAACAAGTTTTTACCCCGCACTCAATTATTCCAATCTTGCCGGGATTTGAACCAACGATCGGAGCAGGCCGATTTCTCCAACACCAGCCATCCCACCTGCTATTTTAACTGATAGCACCCCTCATCGCGCCCAGTTTCTTTTCTAACGCTCTCAGGATATCGCACAATTTCGCACCGTATTTATTAATCCTGCAACAATATCAATAAAACACAAACCATGACACAAGCACTCAAAGTCGCAGTCTCCCAGTCGCACACGCGCCACACGTTACCAGAGACTTTGAATGCTTTGGAGCAAACGGCCCGCAACGCTGCATCCAAAGGCGTGAATATCCTGCTCTTCCCGGAAGCGTACCTCGGTGGATACCCACGAACCTGCACATTCGGCGCGAAATTCGGCTTCCGCGAGCCCCACGGTCGCGATCAGTTCCTACATTATTTCAACTCCGCCGTCGATCTCGGAGATACACCCACCGGAGCTGGTGATGACTGGGTTGAGAAGAAGCTTCCTGTGGCTCAGGGGAAACAATTCCGTGGAGATGGAACTCGGGAGTTTTTGGAAAGAGTCGCTGCGGAGACTGGGATGCTCATTGTCGTTGGTGTAATTGAGCGTGCTGGTGGAAGTCTATACTGTTCTGCTCTCTATGTTGATCCGAAGAGGGGTGTCTTGGGGAAGCGAAGAAAGGTCATGCCGGTGAGTTTGGATCCGTTCGCACCCACTACCTCCTATGTATCGATTGTTAATGGGAATATGGTTAGACGGGCTCAGAACGACTAGTCTGGGCGCAGGGCTCGCCGTCCACCCTCAAGGCCGTGACAACCGAGATCAAGGGTGTTCAACTGACCATTGCCGCTGCCATCTGCTGGGAAAATTATATGCCACTTCTCCGCCAAGCTATTTATTCGCAGAACGTCAACCTGTATCTTGCTCCGACCGTTGACAGCCGCGACACCTGGCTGCCCTTGATGCAGACCGTTGCTCTCGAGGGTAGAGCTGTGGTCCTTTCTGCCAGCCAATGTGGCCGGTACAAGCATCTCCCTGAATGGGTTTCTGACGTCCCTGAACATGAGAAGATGGAGCATGGTAAGTGACGAAAACCCACGAGCCAGGAAACGCACACTAATCCTACGCTGAACCTGCAGATCCCGAAGCATTCTCCAGTCCCGGCGGCTCGTGTATCGTCAACCCCCTTGGCCAAGTTCTGGCCGGGCCACTGTGGAATGTTACCGATGAGGATCCCGATAAATATCTGCAGATTGTTGATGTCGACTTTGAAGACTGCTCAAGGGGCAGACTCGATCTTGATGTTGCAGGTAGCTACTCGCGGAACGACTCGTTCACGCTGAAGGTAGAGGGCTTGGATCTCAACCCGCCTCCAATCTAACTCTTCTATACTTCCCTGTGTATATAATCAACATTTTCTGGATTCCTAATAATAAAAACGTTACCACTCAAAGAAGAACGAGTCATATCATCCCCTCCTCTCCCTCCTGCACACTCATGCTGTTTTGATTTCGAGTTTCCCAGCGAAATAAGTCCAAAATCATCCCAAGGCGGGAAGGTTGCTCGCATACGGCATTCTCCCCTTTCCAGCAAGTGCCTCTTCAATATACGAGCGCAACGAGATAGGCTTGAAATCCGGATACAACTCTCTCGCATCGAGGTAGCCCAGATATTTCGCATACTCGGGCCGATTATCCCGTCGAACGTATTTGCTATACTGATACTGCGTGACGTAAACCATCGTACGTTTCCGGGTATCTTGAGGGTCTTGGGAATAATCTGACTGGGCATTCTCCATCTTCTTTTCAACCTGTTTTGTTGATTCCTGTAACGTGACATGAGCCTCAACCCCTCCTATGTTGGACGACAGAGAAAGGGGGGGGGGACATACGTAAACTCTCTGTATCTTCTCTCCAGATAGCTCCTCGACGATATTAAAAATCTCGTTCTCACTCAGCACGTCGCTCCAGGTGTAGATGTATTTGTTCAATGTCCTATCGTCGGAGATAATCCTGGACACAAAACGACCAACGTCACGCAAATCAGTGAGAATGTTTGGTGCATTGCCATCTCCATGGATAGTGGTGTCTGGCAATATCAGTGCATAATTCAGCCTCCCAGAAGGGACAGGAGGGAATGATATCTGATGCCAATATCCGACATCAATAATCGTGTATGGAAGCCCGATTCTTTTGATTTCATTGTATATTTCCTCTTTCTGTCATGCAATATTAGTCACAAACATCCGATCTTGATCTTGTCTAGGTAAGAGCTATACTTCATCACGCAGCACCATGACCCCCGTTGGAGGCGCAACTGTAATGAACGCGCACGGGATAAATCGTTTAACTCCTGCTGCTTTCGCAGCACCGACCAAGTTTTTCTGTTGCAGCAGGCCATGTGGACCGATGGCGCTAATCAAAATATCAATCCCCGACAAGACAGCAACTAATTTTTCCAAAGGCGCATCGAGGTCCGACACTCGCAGTTTCACACCACGATCCTTGATCTGCTGAACTGCTGGCTTCCCCACGGACGATTCTCTTACCAAAATCTCCACATCCTGGATCAGATGTTAAAAAATAACTATAAATGAGTAGTGCTTAACAACATGACCGGGAACGTACGAATCGTTCTGTCGCAAGTAGATCTTCTAGGATAGACCCACCGGTCTCACCCGTAGCCCCAAGGAGCAACACTTTTTCTTTCGTACCCATGCTTGGAAGGAAGGCGATATGGTAAGAAACGAAGATTCTTGTCAGGAAATGTTAAACCTGGCTGAAAGAGCGAAGTCGAGAAGAATAAGTAGAACGGGAGGGTGGGAATGATTTGACTTTGGATTTGTAAGATACCAGCTCCTATTATAAATTCGAGCTTCAGTGTCGCTCATGATCCCACATCAATCCCCCCACATACAGCATACACAGCACGTTTTCTTTTTCTTCTGGGAATCCTGATTTGACCGGAGATAGTATCTACTGAGGAGATGATTCGTGCCCCGCAGTTAGTCCAGTGAGTGGGGAGTTCTGCTGCAGCGAAGAAACAAAAAAGTTTTTTTTTAAAAAAAAAAAAAAAAACATCCGAGCTTCCGAATCGGCAAAGGATGCAGGGTTTCCCGTGCATAATAATTCAGGGCCCACGCGAACCCATTTATCATAGCTCTTATCCACGGCTTATGATTTCCAGGCTTACTTGGCGCTCTATCATCAAAGTCTGAGTGAGCAGCAGTGAATAGTTTTTTGTCGACCTTATAAGATGTACCGAAAATACCACATTTATGACCAACTATGACCACTTGAGCTGTCGATGACTCTTTTGGCGTAGCGGTTATTTTGACCACATTTTGGTCAATATTTTTGAACTTTGTAGCAGATGTAGTAAAAGTTCTTTTTTGAGTCTACCAGGACAACACAAAGTGATTTATTGATTTCTTTTTAATCATATCACCGCTGTCAACGCAACGTCTACGGTTCATTATCTCATCCACAGAGTTAATAAACTCAGAAGTAGCCAGTGGATGTGGCGTTGTAGGAATCTTCAGCCTCACTCGACATGCCTCCCACAACTTCAAAGATTCTGTCCCTTCGCAGCGAAGCTATCAGTACCGTAACCCCATTCTCCAACTCCTCCTTCAATCTTTCAACGTCCTGTTTTTCGGTCTCTGGCTGTGGCTTACTTAGGAGGAAATAGACAGGCTTGAAGTCCCCAGAGAATAGTGCAGCGCGAGCTCTGCGCAACAGCAAAATAAGCACGAAACACTCTGCATCTCGCAACCGGCCATATAAGGGAGGGAGCGGGGATAAGGCAGAGGGTGAGACGATCTTTCCGGGGTGGCATCACTCGCAAGGAATTCCGTATCGGAGTAGAACGGATCGGGGGAAGGGAGGTGGCGGAATATGCGAGACACCGTTAAAGACGATTTGAGGCATATAAGCGTAGATTCCTGTTCGGTATAAGGGTAGATTGTTTCAATCTCTGCCATCCTGTCGGGTGAAAGTCGCTGCGAGAACGAAGAAGCCTTGTCGTTGATTAAGGTAGGTTCGAAGTACTCGCCTAGAAAAGGACTATCCAGGAAAGCTCGAAGGCGGTGCAACTTAATCCGAGAACTACAATCAGCCTGTTATTAGCAGGATCTTACCAACATAAAAAAAAGAGTCGTGCTTACGTATGAATGAAAGCCCGGGCGATTTCCCACATGATCCGGGTTGCAGAGGCTTCGGCGCCCAGCTGATTTGTAACACACCGACAACCATCAGATTCCACCACCAGCGCTACCAAAAGAGAATCAAGCTCACGAACGCGGTCAGAAAGCGAAGGTAATAATCTGGCCCCGCATTCCTCGCTCGTGAGCTCTCTCATTATACAAGAGGTTTTAAGGAGAGCATCTTGTGCTCGTACAAGCAATGCCCAAGGCTATGACAATATTAGCATATCATGAAATAAAGGACCGCAAGCACTTGTGTGGGTCAAGAGCCGAGGCAATACATACCTCCAAGCAACACCGAAATTCCGTTAAAGGGGTCGTGATGCGGGGATCATCCATAAGAATTATCGGCGACTAGTCATGGTGCCATTAGATAAAAAGGAAGAAATTAGGGACATCACGCATATGCCTATACTAACCACGAGGTTGCAGACGGGCGACTGATAAACCGAAAATATCTGAACCCAATATGGTTAACGACTTCCCTTTGTATATGGCCCTAGAGGGAACTAACCGTGGCCCACCAGGCTCTCCTTTTGGCGTCCAAACTCTCTGGCGCTTCTGGGCTGAGGGTATGAAGCGACATGTCCATGGCAGTTGTTAGTGCAAGATTGGCACGGGCACGCATTTTTGACCTGCTGCCTCCCTGGCAATATTCGTATATACTAAGTAATAAAAGCGCAAGAATCGGCTCAAGTTGAGGCGGAATATTGGCATGGAAAGAATTCCGCAGATCAGTTGCAGTACGGGTAGTACCCTGGTGACGGTACGTTGATGGGCCTGGATCTTCGATGGACTCTTGGACGCTTCGTAAGGCAGCCCGCGCAAGTAAATCAGCATATGCCCGACGAAGATGGATAGTCTGATCGCTGAAAGCGCCGGGATCCCCCAGTATCGGAATCAAAACCAGGATTGACAGCAGCGCTAGACTAAATGGAGAGGTAGGCCAAAATGGAAGGCTGGAAGGACTCGGTTCAATATCCTGCAGAGGTACTTCTATAGGAGAGTCCTCATACTGCCGGGCAGCAGGTTGCGGGAGTAGCGGAAGATAGGGATGAATGTAAATATAATAGGCATTGACTCTGCGGCGCTCAACACATCAGCTCTGTTATATGGGGTAAAAATATGTGGGAAGACTAGTGGATCAAAACAGCAATCAAGCTATGAAAACTCACAGATCGTCTTCATTTCGGTAGGCTCTCACGACTACGGATTGCTTGGGTTCCTGTGCGGCGATGTGATTGATGTTGGTATGGCTGGTCGAAGTTTGCTATCCGGTTTCCGTGGCAATCCCAGGTCTTCTATCAACGCCGTTGATCCGAAAGGTATTCAACGGATTACCAGACGGGGACAAAGGGCTAATATTGCTCCCTAAAAAGGGGCCTAAGAAATACCATTAGGCTGACTATTCTTTAAACATTTCATGAACAAAAGTGTTGCAGTTAATGGTGGCAATAAATTCACAAAAGGCACAGACGAATCGAATGGTCCTCCATACCAGTTTTCTCAGTCGAGGCAGTTCCCCCAGCCGACGGTTCGGGCGATTCGAGCATCAACAAGCCTACTGCAGAAGGACGTTTTGGGGAACTTTGGCGACGAGTCCCTCTTCGAGCCCCTCCCCGGCGGCTAGGGCGATAATGGCATTCCCTTTGGTTGTAAATGCACTACAGGCATTAACGCGTAAGCAATCCCATGTAAAATTGCTCGGCTCAATCATCCTTACGTTGGTACAAGGATTCTGCCCATCACAGCGTGTTTTGGATGCCCGACTAGAGATGAGCCAATACTATTAGCTGGCAGGTTGAGGATAGCTTCCGCAAAAAGAAGCGTTCACGCACCAAGCAAGACATGCAAGCTTTACTTGCTTCCTCATATTTTCCACACAATGGCGTAAAGGGGGAAAAGGAAATTGGGTTTCAAAGACCGCGGGCTTCGGTTGCGGGGCCGATCTGCAAGGCCAACCTCCCTCGGCCATGGACGAATTGCAGCGGAATAGTTGCGAATGTAGTGCCAGCAATATGAATGAAGGACGAATTATATATGAGAAAGTACAGTCTACCTCGTTGTCTATAGGCAGGATAGTCATAGATCATTTACCTGTGAATTTTTGACAAGGTTATGGTGACTATGGTGATCAAATGGATGACTCAGCTGCTGGGTACCGAACGAAGCACCAATTCTGTCCATGACCATCCTCCTGAATATTGCTGTTGCGTTTATCAAATTCATCCCATTCTGATTCTTGGCGGCCCATCATATTATATCTCCAAATAACATGGTCATTGACAACATGCAGACGCCTTCCCTATGTTAATACCACCATCCTGCAGGCCTAGCCGACAGAAACAAGACGACTTGATCTCAATATCCGCTACACTCAAGGCTACATTCAGTTGCTGCTTGATTATAAGTGCTTCCGCATCACGTCCGAGCCGCATCAAACACTCGTGATACCCGTGTAGCGCCCATACGTTATTCGGGTGCTGATGCGCCCGTGTCAAGGTCGGATCAAGCCCTAGATCTTCCGCATAGGCCTTCGCTGCCTCTTCCACGTGGCCCTGCTCTAACGACAGGGCCGCATACGCATGCCGAGTCGGCAGCATCCACCCCCAAGGCTCTGTGTACATCAACGCATCGTCGTGGAGAATAGCTTCGCGCAGACTTTCAAGCGCCTGCGGGTAGTTCTCACGACGGTACTCAATCTCGCCGTCTAACATGGCGGACGCAACCTTCAAAATATCTATCATAAGGTTTGGATAGTCTTTCCGGCTGGGAGGGACGCGCTTGGCAGCTGCCTGGTAGAGCTCGCGCTCCTTCATGGCTTGGGATACATTGCCTGTAGCGGCCCAAGCAATGCCTTTACCATAGTGTATCATTGTTGTCGTCACACAATATGGGTCCTTGTCATGTGGAAGGGAAAGTGCTTTAAGCTCTTCCCACATTCCGAAGCGGATGTAGACGTGAACGCGCACTGACTTGAAAAATTCGAGCCAGTCAGCCAACGGAGGGGATTCAACTCGAAGAACCTCATCTGTAATTGATGCCTCCATTTGGTCTAAGGTTTTCAAGGCAATTTTGGATTGTCCTGAAGGCATTGATGCATAGATAAGAGAGTGGTAATTGTGCAGGCGGTAGAAGCTGTACATGTTTTTTGCACCCTCGCGGGCAAGGTACTTCTCATCGGCTTGGGTTGCAGCGGTATTTGAATCCACCGCACGGCGGTCGTCGCCAACCAGAATATCAAGGTGGGTGGGCATGTGGTGCAGATGGCCAGCATCAGGAATAAGATGGCGCAGGTGGTCCGCAGCGGGGAGGGCGACGGCGGGTGTGGAAGCCATCTCCCAAAAGTGGATATGAAAATGGAGCACGCCCGGATGACTCTCTGCGGCAGGAAGACGTAAGCCTTCTACAAAAAGACCTTGCACTTCATACACCGGAGATGCCTCGATTGGTAGACCAGTTTTGATATGAAACATCTTGCGCTGGGCCGTATGCATCTTAGCATCCACGTAAAGAGCCATCACATCTAGGTCGCCGGGGAACTCATTATAGACGTTCTCCATCGCTGCATCATATGCGTGGTTTATCTGGTCATAGTTATCGAGAACATAGTCGACGGGGAAGCGAGTTTGCATGGCCTCGATGAGAGCGCGTTCCACGGGTGTCACGGACACTATATGAAGCAGCTCACACGCGTGCTGAACTGCATTATGGCATATCTTCACGCTGCGTTCGAGGTCTATTGGATCAAACAGCCGCCAGGCCTTGTTGTAATTAGGCCCTGCCGCGTATGCAATACCCCAATAGGCAATAGCACAATTGCGGTCGTGCGCTATCGCCTGCTCGAAGCATCGGTAAGCCTCGCCATGGTTGAAAGAATAGCACCAGATAAGACCCCGGTCAAACCAAACCTGCGCAGCGTGGGATGTAGTGCTGATCCGCCGACTGTATGTGCCGACATTGTAATATTCATCAGTGGGGGAGATTGGGGTCACGGAATCTGTGGGTAAAGACATTGCTGGTTGGTTGAGGCAGGATGTTAAAGTTCTAATGCAAGAAATTTTGGGTGAACATGGGGGAAAGGACCCTATGGACTCAGAAACATCTTGCATTTGGGGCAAGGGGTATTCCGAACTATAAATACGCGGGACTTCACCAGTACTAATGCTGTAGATGAACGTTCCCGACCATTGATTACGAGTACTAGTTACTCGATCAGCCATTTTTTCAAACTCCGGAATCCAAAGACCGTGTTGATCTCGAAACCTCTCTGCCCATCAACACTTGCGCACAAAGCTCCCACGCAGTCCCCAAAAATACTACAGAAAAAGACAAAATAAGCCCATTGAGTTCAAGACAAGTAAAAGTAGGCATTGATGCACCCCTAGAAGAAGGATGCCAAAATTAAGATGAGATAGAAGAATCTAAATGGCCGGAAGTAAATAGCCGCCTTCAGTTTCAAACGCCGAAGACGCCGAGCCCGAACCAACCTTCAGACTCCAGAAGGTCACTGAGTAATAGCTTTGACCTTGAACCTTTCGCCACAGAATTCTAGTATTTATTGCTCAGCATTCTACACGACTAAAGCTGTAGGAAGACCAAAAGTTCAGCCACTACCACGACACTCATCATCATGCCTCTGCACACTAAGCTCAGGAGCTATCTCCCATGGGTGAAGTCACCACTCATTGCAAATGCGCCCATGAGTGGTGTGGCCGACGGTGCCCTAGCAGCTGCAGTAACCCGTGCTGGAGGGTTGGGCCAAATCGGATTTATGGATAACCTACAAGCCTTATCGAAACAGCTGAAAATTGCTCGCGACAAACTGCAGGATGTGTGCGCCACTCTCCCGAACCCAGAGGTATTACCTATCGGGCTTGGGGTGATTGCGTTTGGAGCTCCGATTGCGCCCTGGATGAGACTTCTTGCTGAGCATAAACCTGCAGTGGTTTGGCTTTCATTTGGCAAGACGCAAGAATTTTCTAAGTGGACGGAAGCGATCCGCCGGAGCTCGCCGGAAACCAAAGTCTGGATACAGTTGGGCAGTGTGACGGCTGCCGTGGACGTTGCGCGAGAATGTCGACCGGACGCAATTGTTCTCCAAGGCAGCGATGCGGGTGGGCACGGGCATCAGAATGGAGCCAGTATCGTGGCGCTGATACCCGAAGCGGCGGACTCTCTTCGCAAACATGGCTTGAGCGACATTCCCCTAATTGCTGCCGGAGGTATTGTGGATGGAAGGGGCTCTGCAGCGGCGCTGGCATTGGGGGCTAGTGGAACTGTTATGGGTACGCGGTTTCTTGCTGCGAATGAGGCGAGAATTCCGGATTTTTATCAACGAGTTATCCTTGATGCTACGGATGGGGGAGAAGCTACAGCGAGATCTCGCGTGTTTGATGAGATCTGGGGTCCGAGTATCTGGCCAGAGACCTACGATGGCCGATGTGTTCGGAATGCATTTCACGACAAATACAAAGATGGTGAAGACATCCGGGAAATCCGGGAATGGCTTGACCAAGCGATGCAAAGCCCCGATAAGCTACGAGTGCAGGACATGGGTTCGATCTGGGCAGGAACTGGTGTGGGAATGGTCAATCAAGAGAGCGCCGCAGCAGAGATCGTTGAGGATACTCGACGGCAAACTAAGGAGTGTCTAGAAGGTGCATGTGCTAGTTTGTGAAATTTTTTTAAAAAAAAAAAGTAAAAAACTCAATAGTATTAAAATCGCTATATTAGAATGGGTAAATTATGTTCATCGTCGCAACATTATAGAAAAACAAGAACCTTCTATACCATAGATCAATCAAACACCAACACACGAACCTCAATGCTCTCTCGTTCTTTCGCACCCGCTGGGCTCCGAGGATCGATGAATGCAGAATGCGGTACACGGCCTCCTCCTTGCTCACCGATGTTGCTATCGGAGCACTGCAGCAGAATCCGCTCATTGTTATCCACGCCGGACCAGTAGAGCCATTTCTGCTTCGGGTTAAACCGCAGTGCCATTGTTTCGCCGGTCATGTAAGGGTACCGGCGCTCGACAGGAACCAAGTCTCCTAGTGAAAGCGAAGCAGATGTAAGAAACGCGAGTGGCATGGACTCCACTCTCCCATTAAGCGGTCTCCAGACATTTATAATCCGGTAGCGGCCCTTCAGTAGTTGCTCAGCATCCTCGGTGTTTTCCGCGCTCCGACGAACACGCTGTTTGGCTGCTTCTGCGGTCTGATCCACGTGTGCAAAGACGACAGGCTGTCTAACTGCTCCAGGTCTGGCTTTCCGGATCGTGTGGTCGAAGATGGACACCCGCTTCGCGCCGGGAACATGCTTGAGGATGAAGGCTTCGACCTCGGGATAATAATTCTTCTTCACTAGCTCATCCGAGTCGAAGACCTCAAGCGGAACATCGGACGAAACATCTGTGTATACTTGGAATGCGTCTTTGTCCAAAGTGTAATTCTTTTCCTGTCCACGAATGTCGTTCATCAGGACCCGATGAGATTCCTCGCCGTAATTTGTCTTCGGAAGACCTGCGGGGGGCTCTTCCACATATGCATAAGCTCGTGATCCATCCGAGGGCCCCTTGAAAAAATTGATTTCAGCTTCCACAGGTCCAGCCAAGCTGGCGTTCTGTTGTGTTTCTGTGGTATAGGTAACGGTGGTAGACATATCGAGGGTAAATGCTGTTTTCTGAGATTCTTCTGGCTGTTTATTGAATGAAATATATCTTTATATTGAATCTTTGTTATGCGAGCATAAATACTCTTGATGGTAAAGCTGTTGCACCGTGGTAAGTTTGGAGAGGAGCAACAAAATGCCCCAGCGAGGTCCACCCGTTACTTATATATAGATCGTGATTTTGATGAACTCATCCACAGATTGAAGGCGTAATTTAGGATAAGGGTCGCGTGCTGGCGTGTATCAAATGGAGATTTATAATCCAGTACCTAAAACGACAGACTCTTTTTACCCCGAAGAGACAAAAGCATAAATGACTGGCTGTGAGAACGTGCCTGTCGGGGAATATTCCAGTTGCTGACAAAAATCCCCCTCTTTCGGTGACTTTCAAATGATTCGGCCGAGGATGAGGAGGAAGGGACTAACTTAATTGGGCGCAGACTAAGGCATCTGAAAACAGTGACGTCATAGATGCTTAGAAATCGGAGAGTTTGTCGTGTTTGTCAAATTTGTTCTTTGTCTTTCACTCCCCGAAGCGGTGGGGAAGGCGGTGGATACAAAAGCGGATGAAAAATATCCCCCACAATCCTACATCGAACCACCAACACGTGATGCTCTAAAAAATCTCGTTTCAGTGGAAACATTCCGGTCTCCAACCCAAGTAAGAGCGTTTGTGGATTACGGTGCGACTGATAAAGATGGTTGAGGTGAAACTGGGTGCTCTTTCGGATCTGACCCATGCTCGATATGTCGTTCATCTCTCTGACGGCAAGCGCTTGGTGCTGTTTCGCTTACCAACAATCGAATCCTCGAAAAGACAAAACATGATCAATAATGAAACTGGGGATGGATGGTCGTACTATGCGATGGAGGCGGAATGCCCCCATGCTGGCGGTCCCATGGAAGACTCGCAGGTTGACATTGAGGATTCGGCTTATATTGTGTCCTGCCCTTGGCATGCATACGATTTTAACGTAGAAACCGGAGAATCGAGTGTTGGGATCCAGGCCTGCACATTTCCTGTTGATGTGCAGGGAGAGTTTGTGACATTGCAATACGCCCCCAAAGATACTTCAGTTGTTCTCAGGGAGCTGGAACCCGTAAGTGAAAGGGTCAAGTTGAAAACCGACCATACCACGCCTCAAACTCAAGACCGATCATCGGATCCACAGCCACCTTTAGAGCCAGCTCGTTATCTCGACGAGAATGCCACGCTCTGTGATTGGTGCGCTCATATATTAAATACATCGAACCCAGAACATAAGATCGAGCTCACTACGCATTTATTTGCCATATTCACCGCCAGAGAATCATCGTCCTCTCCTATGACTATTATCGGGGATGCTACGGTTTCTCTCCCCGCACAACCACCCCGAGACGGGTTAAATACAGTCAACCCCTGGGATATGCCAAACCCCGGACGAGGTGGAACCCTGAAAAGCAGAATCTCCATGCTGCATGCCCTCGCAAATATTGAACAGTGGGCCATCGACCTGGCAATTGACATCTGTGTACGCTTCGCAAAATTCCAGACCAGCCCAGGGACGGAGAATTCTGCTCGAGAATTGCCGCGAACCTTCTTCCACGATTGGCTAAAAGTAGCAAATGATGAGGCTAAGCATTTTTCCCTACTCCGTACACGACTTGAGGAGATGGGCTCATACTTCGGTGCCCTCCCTGTACACCACGGCCTTTGGGAGTCTGCCACGAACACCGCCCACGATCTTCGAGCTAGAATCAGTATTATTGCTCTCGTGCACGAAGCTCGGGGGCTTGATGTCAACCCCATGACCATTTCTAAGTTCCGCGCCGCTCGTGATGATGAGAGCGTCAAAACGTTGGAGATTATCCATAATGATGAAATCACTCATGTTACAACTGGTCATCGTTGGCTCACGTGGATTTGCCAAGAAGAAGAAACCAATCCTGTTGAGGTCTTCCGAGCCAACGTACGTAAATATTTCAAGGGTGGCGTGAAGAAACCTTTCAATAGGGAGGCGAGAGCTATGGCTGGCCTGGATGAACGATACTACGAAAATTTGGTGTATTAGCATGGCTTTACCACTATCGATTTTAGAATAATACCCTTGTTCATGCTTCACGGTGGAGATTGGCGCTGGTAGCCGATCGTCGGAAGCCATTGCTATTTGGGTCGATCAAGCCGAGAAACCGATATTTATCTTTAATATTATAAGATTGAAGAAGAACTTGGACCACAATGTCATATTTGTAGTTCTTCTACTGGCCCGAGAAAAGGGTCCCACACAGTTGGGTACCCTTTCATTACCTCACTCCAGGCGGGTAGTTTCACAATCGCTTTTGCGTATGGGACCAACTGTTCGGGTACTAGGTCTACCAGATCCAGATCGATTAGACGTGCGATGAAGGATGCGATGTGCGCATCTAGTACTGTTGGACCGATTTCGTCGCCGAATATCCACATTCCTCCATTGTTGAATTTCGCGTGTTGTTGTAGAACATCGGACAACAATGATCTTGTTTGATCAGTCATCCTGTGCCCGCTGTCATTCCTGGACTCTAATTGCCTCCCTTTCCTCTGACTGGAAAAAAGGTTAGCTAAAGTACGAGGAAGGCCCAACGAACGAGAGGAGGAAAATAAAATAAAACAAAGACGCAGACCGACTAAACTCACCAATCCCGCTTATGCTCTAGAGCGCGTCGATGGGATGGACTTAGATCACCGCGCGCGAGGAGATCTTCTACTTCGGGGCTCGGATTATTATTTTCTAGTGTGTTGTGCAGCTGAGATAGTAGACAGCATATTACTGTCTTGTGCGCTTCTGGAAGTAAACTCGGACATCGTTCACAAACCCAGTATGAGATGGAGAGGGAATCAGTGAGGGGCGATGGAAGGGATTTGGCAGTCAGAGCCGGGACCTGGAAGCAAAAATGAGCACATTTATTCCCCAAGAGCTTGCGTTAATATTGGGATTGCAGATTATAATCAATTTCTCTATCACGTACCCCACCTGCGGCGTTGAGATTCACCAGGTAGCTCTCCGACAGATTTTCATTGCGGTGGAGATTCACCAACTGGTACCTCAATCTCGCCAGCTCTCGCGACGGTCGGGACTTTCCTCGCATCGCCAGGGAAATTGTAAACCGAGCCATGATGGAATGGATGGCGAAAGGAAATACATAGAGACATGGATCCGAGTCACTCCCTCGTAACCTCCTCAAGAGTCCCGACATGGAGAGATCATAGTCATTTCTGGAGCGATTTGGGGAAAGCTTTGGTGGTTTTGGTTCAGACGGCACTGGCGATCCTTCTGGTCGGCTATCCAGTGCCGCTGCCGATCGCTCATTGGTGGCTGTGGGGCAGATGCCACAAAGTAACGATTTCGAAGATGTAAGAGCGCGGAGTGTAGTACACATAATGGACGAGGTAGCGAATATTATTCTATAGAATGGAAAGAATTTTGTAGCCCTGAGAAAATATTTTAAGCATAACCATTGAGCTTCCCTGTAGTGGTGGTCAGCTGTTGAGCTTTTGTGTTCTATCTACTTCGCCCTGCCAAGCCCAATCCAGCCTTATGGAGCAGCATCATACCAGTGTGCTTCAGGTGGATCCAAAATCTGCCTCACTGTAAGATATCGAGGTGACGAGGAGACTAAGTGCCTAACAAATAATATTGGGCTTACCTTGCGCAGTGTTTGAGGCTTCCGGAAAAAATCTCACAAACCCTAAAGAGATTTTGCACCAGGACGATATTTCACGCGTTTGGCCCTCGAGATGTGCTACAGTTTAATAGAATTACAAGCTTGAGAAATCGGTTTAATCGCATGGGAGTTAGAATGCGACCAACAAATTGTCTGTCGATATTGCGGGGGTGCGCTAGATTCAGCCACCTGCAGGCTGCAAGTTGTAAACACATTTGGATGTGGTTTTTGGATTTGCTTTGGTTTTTCTCTTTTACGGTTCTCCTTTATTCCATCACGCCTCGGATTACCGCCTTCCTTCATATACGGACTGAGAACATTCTTTGTTATTTAAAGAAAGGACCAAAAACTGGGATTGTAAAGTTCTCGCAGTGATGGACCTTGCCCTGTTCCTCATTGATGATTTTAGGGGGGAGGGTAGCTCTGTCCAGTGAGCTCTTTCTCAGAACTACCTCCATCATACTTTATTGGCCTTGAATATCATTGATGAGAGTCTGTATATGGAAGGATTAACAACGATTTTTCTCTAGGATATGCCGCCCCTACCCCTACACACCACAGATATCATGACCTGCAACCCAATATGTTGTTTGGCCTATCATCGCAGGCAGGGTTCGACCCATTGGGATTGAATCCCGTACAACCTAGTGAATTTCATACGAATAACTCTGGAGAAAAAGGCGGACCACCAAACCAAGGGCAGTTAAATTGCTGGCAAGCGGCTATTATTGAGGAAAATAGGAGTCTTCTGGGGAGTTCTTCCATTTTTGGCCCTTCCTACCCCCGCATAACGGTTTACTCTTGATCTAACTGGACTGCCTTACGACTTGTCTCGGTACTTCCCCGACACCTTCTCCATTTGGATAATGTGCGAATTTACCCCTCGTTAATTTCATTGGTGGGGATGATATGTTTTTGATAGATTGGCGGAAGCTTGGCGTCTCCGTCTCCTGTTTGAAGAGCGTTTCGGCCCTGCGAAAGTCAATGGTTCAGGGAGCCACATCCTTCGGTCCCCCACATTTGGCATTCCCCGGACAAATCAACGCGTGCTTCATTGGTGGACAATCGCCCTTCAGGAGTAAAAGCCAGGTGCCGAGTCTCCTCAATTGGACAGAATGAGGTTCTTGGCGTCGATCCTCAACAGTTGAACAACCCTATATTTTCCTCAAGATCCCCCCGCTCCTCACAGTGTCGCATTCACAGCTATTGACTAGCTTCTTCACTCTTTACGATTTGAATTTTTCCTGGTATACTATTTTACTTTCTTTTGGGCGATATGAGGGCTGCTTTTTCTCTCGCCTCCCTCCAGCTGCTGGCCAGCGCCTGTTTGGCACTCCCGCTGCAGGACAGCGCAATTCCAAGACATCTGGTCGCTCGTGCCGCTAGAGCCTGGGCTATGAAGCGACAGAATGCCTCGACATGGGATCCCCCTGCGGACCTCGTCACTCCTCTCAACGAGGTACATCGCACTCTAGCCTACCCACTACTGTATTCTATGCTAACGCTCGTGTTCCCTCTTATTAGGTCTGGGAGCACGAAATGTCAACGTACAGTGACCCCCTCGGTTTCCAGAACTACGGCTTCGACCAGGTGATGGCAGCCGACGGCAAGATCAACTACTGCGTTCGCTGGGACTCGTCGCAAACCGTCTCCGCTGCCCAGCGCGACGAGATCGCAACCGCAGCCAGCCGATCATTCAACAAGTGGATTGACGCTCTTGCAGGCTTTGATGGCTGGCCCTATGACACGGTTGAGGTTAATGTGGTCGGATACGCTGTGCGTGATGCGTCTCTATTGGAAGGGGACACGTCCGGCCTTGATATCTACACCACCACCGATGCGGATGGAATCCCTGAATGCGATCCCAGCTGTGGAAGGTTCTTCCACCAGGATGGCGATTACAGCGGTTGCGCCGCTGGTGCCGACCGTCACTACGGTGCGTTATCAAGGGTCATAGCTTTATGATCGTAAGTTCTGTGGCTAATAGTGTCTTAGATGAGAGCTTATGGCTCACTGACGGCTTCGAGGGCGGTGCGGGTGGTGACTGGGGTCAGCGCGTGGGCACGGAATACTTTTTGGAAAATCTCAACACCGAAGATATTCACATTTACCTGCATGAGATCGGCCACACCTTTGCACTGGATGGTAAGTTCCTGTCCTTTTTCTTTTCTTTTTTTTTTTTTTTTTTCCATTTGAAGTAATTCGAATCCTATGAAATATCGATGCTAACTGCCCAAAGACTTCTATGACTGGACCCCAACTGGCCAGACTAGTTTCATCATGCTCGCAGGTAGTGCAACCCAGATCACCGAGTTTGATGTGTGGATGGTCCGCGATTGGTGGCGTAACCTGAAAGATCGTTATAGCCTCTAATTCGGGTTCCCTCACCTCCCAGGCGTGTTTAAAGGGAAATGCTTAACAGATCTCTCCAGCGTATATGACATAGCTTCCGGTTGTACATATATGGATTGCTAAAAATGTACAATATCTGAGTTGGCGCATACATACAGAGTAACTGTCGACATTGATCAAAATAGCACAAATTCTGTTGGAGCATAAAGCAGGTCTTTTGGCATCTGTAGCACTTGCGTGGAATTAGGTGGATATGAGAAGCAGAGTTCAAAGTAACATGTAGCATATTTCATTAATATCCAACTATATCATATTTTCATATTAATCAAAGATTAACAATGCATGAATAAATATTCATCCTGAAAAAAAGGCGCAGGTGGCATGGCTGCGAATTTCTCCTTCAATGCTTCATTAAATTTCTTCCGTTTCTCTGAGCTTCTTTTTCCTGTCCAAAATACGCCCATACCTTCATCTCGAATCTCACTCGCGGCTTGGATTTTGGGGGTATATCACTCGGCTTTCTTACACAGGAAATCCAACAGCCTTCGGTCAAAGCGGCCTTAGGCTATGGTGCCTAGTTACATGCTAATAGCGCGGCATTTTCCTAGAAACAGTACTTGACCTAGGAAAAAAGGAAAAGGGAAATACAATGAGTGACTGAATAGTACGCAGTACGGGAATAGGAACACTAAGGCAGGATAAACCACCATTCATCCATCGACTTGGAATACTATTGCTGAAGCTTGCAGAACTATAGGATATGAACTCAGATGAACCATGAAAAAAAAAAAAGAGTGTTGTCAGATGCCAAAATTTACAACTTCATGGGTAGTTCCGAGGAAAGATTTCCTCCGTTCAGGGTTCTCAGCCACACTGGTAGCCTGACCGCAGCGCGTTGTTGGACTTGACGTCATATCCACTTGGACCCCAAATGTATTCCCAACCGCATCTCACCCTTATTCTTATTGCAGCAATCATACTCCGTATGGCAGAAGTACCTAGGATCGATCGTTTCTTTTTCCACTTTTGAACCTTCTCCACCTCTACTTCAGCCACAGAAGTGCCACCGCGTGGGAGGATGAGAAGGGGAAGGAAACTTCTGCCCTGCAGCTGCGTCCACTAGTTATGCAGGGCAGGAGGGCCGTGAGACAGTGGCCCGCCTACCAGGTACCTACTACTTCAAGGGAGTCTAAATGTTGCGAGGGTTTGGGTAGGGCTGATGAACGTAAATTGTTTTACCGAGCTGGATTGTATTTGGCTCGTAGTTGAAGCAGAGCACTAGGTAGAATGGGGAATACAAACAAAAAAAGAAAAGAAAAATCTCGATTCGACGGATAAAACAACCAACTAGCATAAAACAAAAAGTCTTTTACAGGAATCCTTCAGAAAATTCAACGGCAAAGTGTGAAAAAGAGATTTTCAAAGGAGAGTGCCTAGATCCAAACGGAACAATTGAAGGACAAAGGTAGTCGTAGGGGCTTCGTGTCGGAGAATTCTACATATTGTTAGTCTTCAAATATGTCTAAGTAGGACTCAAGATAAAGAAACGCCATACCGGCGGTGTCGGTGTAAGCAGCGGGATTACAGGAATAGCCAAACTGTTCCGGCGGTGGCTGCGAATAGACTGGACAGACTGCTGGCTCTCGAAATGGAAGCACTGCCGCATAACTCCTCGTAGTCGTCGTCGTCCTCATCAATATCGTCGCATATATCATTTTCATCATCATAATCATCATCATAGGAGTCTTCGTCGTCGTCGTCGTCGTCGTCGTCGGTGTGACTGGAGCTCCCGCCACCCGAGAAACTACCACCACGGCGCCGTTTCCAGAGTTGTACACCAGAAAGAGTGAGATCCCTAACCGCCAGGGCCTCGATGGGCTTGACCTTGCGCTGGTGTTGTTCGCTATGAGCTGCCGCTGCGGCAGAGCAGACAGCCAGAATAAGCAAGGTAAACACAATCTGAGAGAAGGACTTCATTGTGATAGATTAGGTAGGATACACAGAAAGGAATAGTTTCGGGGACTCTTGAGGGAAGAGCTGCATGGCTGAAAATTCGAATGAGAAAGGGGGCCTTATATAAAATATTGATACAACAACACAGACCCCGGCCAGCCCAGAGGATGCGACATGGGAGTCGGGTTCAGCTCATCGCGGCCAGCTCTGGAGTGTATATTGCCAAGAAATGCTGTACGAGCAACACAGCCCCGAAGCGAGCACGCCTATTTGTGCAGCGGATAAGGATCAGCCATCGACAAATCAGAATCACCCAACATGATGATGTCAGGATTCCGCCAAGAAACACGGACACGAACAAGGAAAGGTATAAGCCTCCACCATGCTCTTGGGCAAATAGCAGAGAGCTTATATCGGACCCTCCAAGACCCTTGAAGCGGTGGCGTCACTGTGAGGAAAATTTAACCTTCTAAACGTCTTGGCTGGGCGGAGCAACTCAGCTTGGAAAGCCTTGGCTGATTGGACGCAAGAGCGTTGGAAAGCAAATAGCACATGGAATCATGCCGCGCGCTCGGATCTCTGCGACTTTTTTGGTCAGCTTCGCGACGTGCTGGGAATAGACTGGTCCCTCGATTATCACGGCACACGAAAGCAAGCCAATCACACTCTCTGCGGCTCTCCTGGAGTGTTAAGAAGGAAGCGCAACTCATCGGTCTGAGCTCTGGAAGACATCCAGCCCGTATCTGAGGCGAGTATTACCCAAACGGGAGATCGACGTCCACACCCCAGCTAAGAAGGGTGATACTCCTAGCGCAAGCTATCTCCTTATCAGGTGCGATTGGCGAGTAAACAGCCATCACTCTGGTATTGAGTAGTCTTCATTGTTTTCAACAGAATTGGTTAAAGCTCAAAAATTACCTCCACTGATCTCAGGTGTGGTCAAATTGCGCGAAGAAAAGTCCATCCCCCATCGTCCATCGTCTAGGAACGCATTTCCGTTTTAATCCACCTCCCACTCATTGGTCAAGCCCCTGTTCTCCTGAGGCAGCAGTGTCCCTCTCGAATCTCGATCCATCCCTTCCTCGCTGTGACCCTCCTCCTGAATACCTGGGTGTGAAATTCGTTGGTAGTTGGATCTGTCACCTACTGACTGAGCACTCATCCAACTTGTCCGACGGCGTGAAATCTGAATGAAACCGATCTATATAACAAAAAACCTAATGGTTAGATACCACACTACCTCCAACAGGTATGGGCTGGAAAAATACCCACCTTCATAGCCCATATGAAAACAGCCGCTGTAAACACCATCCAAGATGCACCGACTTGTTGGTTTCGCCAGGGAGCAAAGCAGCTTTGCTGGTACCCGAAGCGCCGCTCACACTCATCGTCTCCATGATTGGCATCTTTGAAGGGCCACGCTCTGTCGTGAATACTGCGTAGACCGCAACATTGGAATTGATCTTGGATGGAGCGGATGGCATGGGAATTTTTGCTCCGGAAGTATAATTGCCATTGTTGGTCTAAACGACACGAGAGAATACCCTCAGGAAAGATGTATGTGAGGGCCACAGTGGCTACCACAGCCGTGATAATAGAGTGGATATGATTCAAGAGCATAAATACTGTCATCCAGCCACGATTATTGGATGTGCTATTAGCTATTGAACCCCTCTGGAGTACAGTCCGCATGGCTACCGTTGCAAGAACCGTAATGGGGGAAAGGAGCGTAGTGATTCTTGGAACCCATGCTGGAAAAGGAAGAAACACGCCCGATGTGCGGGCCCAGGATAGCCTGTTATTCGAAATCAGGACCGGTAAGATAAGCTGTGAATTCACCAAAAGGTATGGGGTAGGAAGGAGCTGACTCACGCTCCAAGAATTAAGGAGATCGCTACCCCCTGTGTGAAAGCCCTTGGTTAATAGACGCCTTTAAGAGCTAGTTTCTGGGTGCCTGCCACGCTTACCAGCGGAAGGAGGACATAAAGAGCTATTTTCGAGTCAAACTTAATAGGCATTTTGCTATTCCAACTTTGAGGCTTCTCAGATGAAGTTGAATTTAGACAACTAGGATGTAGATGAAAAAGGAGGAAAGGCGAAGGGCGGTGTTGGTGGGGTGGCTGGGTGGGTTTATGGGTTTATGGGCTCATGGGGAGGCGGGGCTTGCATCCGGATTGCGTTTGCGACCAATTGGCACTCATTAATCGTAACACAAGGCTGGGAAGCTGTTCCAAACAACAGATTCTCAGACGGCCTAAGGCAACTATTTCTACATCAGCATATTACTAGCCAATATGCTCATTTGCACACAAAACACCAAAGCCTTTGTCTTTGCAGGGAGTATCTCAGTCCGGCGGTAGATATAAATGGGGTCGGTGTTAGTAGCGACAAAAATAATTGAAAGTATATGATTCTACATTCGATTTGGCATCAAGGCAAAAGCCAACACGGTGGCCTGTGGGAGTATTTTCGAACAGCTTTGGCCGAAAAAGTATACAAAACGCGGTGATCCTAGCAAAGTAACTTTCTTAACTGACTGTCTCTAGTAGTAGTTCCCGAAGCCAAAACTACCGATGTCATGCTCAAGAAAGTGGTAAACAGCTACGGTAAAGGCACTTGAGAACCACCATTGCTAGATCGGGAGAGATTATACGCCTGGGTGGCTCCTGCATTGGGGTGACATCTCAAGTTCACGGATACTAGGCAAGGAATCTGTTAGTTTTCCGACTGGCATGTTTCGAGATCTCTGGCCAACAGCCGGTGTTACTTATCCCATGCGTGCTCTGTTCCAAGACAGGGAGTGAAAGGAAAGGCTGAACCAACGAAGAATGAGAGAACATGAGGCGAAACTTGTGGAAATTAGGTTTCTTGGCGAATCCTTCCCTTCTCATGCCCAGGAATAGGGGGCCAAGAGGTATCTCGATGAGACATGTAACGCTGTTCGCATATTATTCAACAGACGTGAATCGCGTTTGGCGTCTGTGATATTACACCTGCGCGTCGGCAATATTTTCGATGGGATCGATACACAGCCAGGCTCAACTCGTCAATCAAAACGGTATGCTCCGCATTCATGATGATAAATTTTTGCTTGAAGCATCCATTCTCCACCAAATGTGCCCATCATTTGGTAATTTCAACATCGGCTTTAGACCTCTTCATGAGCCAATCGCACATTCGTTGTCCACAGCACGCCGCCGCAGAAAAGCTTCAATTTCAAGGACAAGCTGTGCTCTTCCCTGTGACTCGGCATTTTTTTTTCCCAAACTGCTAGGCCGGTCAAATTCACCCCCCACTGCCACCAGGAGATACTTTGGATTGGTGAAGGGGACCCATGAGCACTCTCACGGTCCAAAGATTGAGTGTGCGACGCTGTCATATTTTGGGATAAACATACGCCAAGATCCGAAGTGCGGCGCGTCCGATCGGAGTTGTGGGTTGTTCCGCTCCGGACTAAGGCTCGAATATCGCCCTCTGATAGGACGGAAGGCTTCCGTCCACTCGTTAACGTAATTCCCGGTCGATCCGCCCACCCCGGTCGATCCGCCCACCTCAAAAATTTCAATTGCACCTGTTGAACTTGAAGCTATTCCCAACAGCCCAATTCTTAATATTTTTTTAAAAACTAAGTCGCGCGACGATTAGGACATTTAGTTCTAATATGACCCTGAATATTACACTCAGAACAGGTTGGTGGAGCCCGTTTTAAAGGAGCGAAAGTTATCGGAGTAGTTTCGCTTGCCTCACCACCTCCACCATCTATATTATTCGATTGCTCATTTCTCAACGCAATTATGTCCCTTGCCTCTTATACTTGGAGGCCTTGTACAGGAGCCATTTGACGCTTAAATCAACTCTTTTTTAGTTGCTGAACTTGAGTTTCCGCGCGGAGGTCATTCAATTCCTTCAGGGTGAAGGCAGTGTTGTAAATCGCCAGCTCGCAGCCCTTTATAAGCTCATCTATCGCGCGTTTTGACGGAGTTGAAGAAATATAAGTGCCTCTATCAAGAAGCCTCTTGACTGATGATGCTTTTTTATGTAGTTGTCTCGCTGTATGAGGTGTGGTAAGAGCAGAGGAGCTGGTTAAGATACCTCCTCTGCTTAAAGAAGGGGTTGGTGTAGATATTGTATAATTAAAGCGCTTGAGAACTTCCTAAGAATTATATGGCTCTATTCCAGTTGCTTGAAAGCCGCTCTGAATATTCTCCTTTGTAAAAACTCGCTGCCGCGCCTCTGGATAGGCTTGTAAGAAATCATGCTTGTTAATATGATGAAACCCTAGGCGCATCTTGGCTTCAACCAGGCCTCCGTAGGCCCGCTTTAGTGGTCCAAAACAACCAACATCTAGTGGTTGAAGGAGGTGCGATGAATGAGCAGGCATACAGATACAGATAATCTTATTATCTCTGCAGACTTTGTCAAAATCCGGGGTCAAATGGCTGCCGTGGCTGTCTAAAACTAGTAATCAATGACTTCCAATTGTCCGCTCAGTTATATAAGAAATAAAGCACTTTTTAAGCCACCGCAGAGTTATCTCATCAGTGGTCCAACCATTCACGCTTAATTCAATCCTCCAGTCAGCTGGGAGACCGAGTTCTTCAAACCATCCCTCAATATGGACCTTTCCTTTGAAAATAATGCAAGGCGGAATGACAAAACCTGTTGACCCGATGCACTCGATTGAAGTAACCCATTCTCGCTGGCCTGGTTGAATAAGATGAGGCTTACCAAGCATCTCAGCCCTTGTGACAACCCGTGTAGTTGCAATTAGTCCCATAGCAAAGCCTGTTTCATCGAAGTTATAGATATCTTCTAGCTGGATGCCGTTCTCCTCTCGCAGAGCTTTTAGACTGTCAAACCATTCTTTCATTGCCTTAGAATCCTTGCAGAGAGCTCTCTGATAGTTGTACTTGCATGCAAATCAGCTTTTAATACTTTCGTGGCGCTTAATAAAGCTTGTGACCCAGTTCTTTCCAAGCGGCTTGGGGGGGGTCGAAGAACCTTCTTGAAGAAGAAGATAGGCCATTTACTGCACGTGAGAGACTCTTGGAGCAACTCCACACCTATCTCTATTAATAATCCATTTTACTAAAGCCTCTTCCTAATTTTCAGATAGTCAAAATGAATGGTTGCGAAGTTCTGGTTGAAATTCATGTCCCTTAAGGCGATCCCGGAGGGTTGAGCGTGGCACATTATAAACCTCTGCTGCTCGACGAGCACTTGAGATTTCACGTTTTTTCAAAGCCTGTATCACGAGTTGGATCCTCCCCTCTTGCTCCATCAAGTTTTAACGGGATTGACGCGGTTTTGGTGGCATGGTTGTTGTTTGAATAGCTTCAGTAATTTGACGCGTTGAAATTTTTGAGGTGGGCGGATCGACCGGGGTGGGCGGATCGACCGGGAATTACGTTATCGGGAATGTCCCAGAAGCGGTAATCGCACTTTTCTCCCTTTTAATCCATTTGAAATTTAGTTCACAAGGATGCATTCAAATATCAGAAAACTTGGATGACAGACGTTGTTTCCAAAGATTATGTTGAATGAATGAAAAATATTGCTTAAACCCAAAAACCTCCCAACCGTTGCTGACTCCGGTTGTCGGGCAGTCCGACAAACCCCAGGACTCTCTGACCAATACCTCCAAGAGTATGAAGAACTGCACATGGATTATGCCCAAAGAACCACCTGTTATCAATCATTGCAGTGCATGGTTGCATGTATAGGTAGCTTTTTGGAGAAAGGCCTTACTCCAACGCGCGGAGTTCGTTCCGAGCTTGTACCTAATGGCTGTGGGGTAACTAGGAGGTCTTGACCCAGCCCACACATTATTGAGACCCAGAGGGGACGCCGAAATGCAGAATTATTCCGCAAGTCGTGGAATTATTAATTATCTTAGCTCCAGATTCTCTGGGGCTTTCTGACTCAATGAACGAGAGGCCTTATTTTACTTATAATGCGATCGATGCACAACATAGTGAATCCCAAAGGGAGCCTAAGATAATACCGCGAACCGCAAGGATTTCACTCCACAGATGGTAGGCAAAATGTTCACACCTTTGAATCAGCTCCTGTGCTAAATGTTGGCTTCAGCAGGACAACGGACTCGAGCGACTCGAGCAGGAAAATGAAAAAGTCGCCGATTTGCAACCTCCCATCCCGCCTACCGAGGGGGTTCCGGACGAGGAGCAACCCGGGGTCGAATATTGCCCGGAGGGCAAAGATGGGGGCTGGATGACCGTTATCGCCTCTTCGATTGTGATGTTTTGGGTGGTTGGCATTAGCAACTGCTGGGGCGTGTTACAGGCTGCGCTCCTCAAGTCTGGATCTCCAACATCCAGCGCATCAACTTTGTCATTTGTCGGAACATTGACAAATACTTGCTCCATCCTATTCGGACTCCTCGTCGTTCGTCTGATGGAATTTGTCGGCTGCCCAGTCACACCCATTATTGGTATCATATTATTTTCCGTCGGAATATCAACCGGTGGGTTAGTCATTTCGAAGGGAGACTCTATCGCTGGCCTTTTCTGTACTTTCGGCCTCGTAGGTGGTATCGGGAGCTGTATTCTGTTCACGGTGGGAAATGTTGTTCCGATCCAATTCTTCAAGAAGAAGTTGGGGTACGCAAGTGGAATCGTAAGGGCTACGGGAGGTCTTGGGGGGACAGTGCTTTCAGTTGCCGTCGACGCCCTCATAAAGAGAGTTGGCCTCCAGTGGACCTTCCACACTCTTGGGTTTCTCATGATAGGAACTGGCCTGCCTGCCGCTTGGTTTATTCGAGAACGTAATAGGGTCAAACAAAAGTCACAGGTATTTCAGTTTGCAACGCTGAAATTGTTCAAGATCCCTATCTTCTTGGTTACATTTCTTACTGGAGCCATCAACGTCTTCTCCATCTGGGTACCGGTATTCTTCCTGCCCCTATTTACTGAGGCGATAGGATATTCATCTACTACAAGTGCGGGCTTAGTCTCCGGGTTCAATGTGGCTTCCACCCTCGGCCGATTGGGCTTTGGAATCCTCTGTGATCGAATTGGCTCTTTCAATAGCCTGCTTCTAATGACCGTTCTCAGTACAGTCAGCATGTTAGCTATATGGCCAGTATCGAGTAGCCTTGGTCCTCTAGTCATATTCGTCATCGTGAACGGTGTCGCTAGCGGAGCATTTTTCGTCACCCTTCCAACCGCAGTGGCCACTCTTTTCGACGCAACGATGGGGCAGATCGCCGTTGCCGTTACAATGACTGGTTGGGCCCCAGGGTACATCTCCGGTGCGCCCATCGCGGCTGCTCTTCTCAACAAACATATCAACTTGGGCAGCATTATGGATCCCTTTTACGCGATGATATTTTACGCGGGCGGTTGCTCATTCCTTGCTTTCTGTGGTGCTGTGACTGCGAGGTTGATGCGAAGTCGGAAGTTATGGGAACGCTGCTGAAAACCTTTAGTTTGCATCGCGTGTAACCCACCATTTATAGCATCTAGAGTTTGCATTTATAAGGTTTAATATGCCCTTCTTATTGCTCCTGCTGAGAATGAAGTCCTCTGTCTGCCAAGAGTGTAGAAATTTATGTTTTTGCCATGCACTCAAGATGATGAGTATTACACTAGATGCTCGAATTGCCGTTATACTTGCACAGGAGCGTTTTTGGTCGATCTTTTGTGGACTCTAGTCCCAAAATCGGACCAAAAATCTTTTCTTCCATTATTGGCAGTGGTCCCCGAGTTATCCCTATATTCTTGACCTCCAGCTGCGGGTATGCCTGCCTGAACTTGAGAGACGGGCTAAAAACCCCTCCTCCGCCAATGCTATCTTCCCCGCATGATAAGCTCTCGCTGCCGATAAAAACAGCCTATGGCCAGCCGAAGGCCAATTCCACTGATTACTATTAGGAAACATGCAATGAACCAATTTTTCCAACTTTTGTAACTCGGATTACCCCCGAAATTCTTGACTTGAACAATAAATCATATCAACATGGCCCGCATCACTGTCGTTGGATCAGGGTAAACACCACTCCTCTCCATTTTCCATTCAAATTGTTTTATACTAATTTCCACGTACCACTTAGCATAACCGGAATGGCCACGGCAGCACTGCTTTCACGCAGTCACGAGGTCACGATTGTCGCCCGAAATCTCCCCGGTGACGAGCCCTCGATCGAATGGGCTAGTCCATGGGCAGGGGCAATCTTTGTCGCAGGAGATTGTTCCTCCGCCCGCGAAAAGAAAATGCAACTTGACGCCTTTGCAGAATTTTGGCGATGGAGCATTTCGTATCCAGAGTCAAGCTTGCGGCGGGTGACGATCGAAGATGTTTATGATGCGCACATGAACGAGCAAGAGGCCTGGTGGAAGGACTTTATGCCTGAGGTACGTTATCATCAACCAACTATAATTCCCTATCAGACAAATAATATTCCATTTAGCTGACAAAATTCTCTGTCGTTGTCGATTTTAGTTTCGCTTCATGACCCCCGATGAGCTACCCAGAGGAGCGAAATGTGGAACAACCTGTAAGCTGATCCCTAGACCGAAGAAGACTCTTACCAACAACTCCAGATAAAACGGTTGTTCTCAATCCCACTGTTTTTCTTCCCTGGCTCCGGCTCAAGTTGGAGAGCTGGGGGGTCCAGTTCAAACGTATGGACCTTAACGCGCTCTCAGATGTCCAGAGCGTGGGCCATGATGTTATTATCAACGCTACTGGAGTTGGGTCCCAGTTCATGATTGATGTGAAGGATCAGGATGTTGAGATGATCCGCGGCCAAACCATTGTCGTCAAAAGTAATTATAACAAAGTATTTATCAGGGATAGTGGAAACAGCTACACATATGCAATCCCTAGGATGGATGGCACTGTTATCTTGGGGGGCGTGAGGCAGAGGGGGTCAAGGTACGTGGATTTGAAAGCGAAATAGTAAACAAGCAGCTAATGCACATTGTTCAGCGATCCGAAGGTTGATTGGGATATATCAAAGGATGTGAGTAAACCTGTTTTGCGACCTTTCTCCCCCCAATATCAAGCTCCGGTTACTTTGCATGCTAGAAGGAAGGCAAGGCTGAGCCAAGTTTAGATTGTGAAAAGGTTGCATGAGAGTTTACCAAAGGAGTTTTCATCCAATTTGTCTGATTACGAAATTGTCGGGCATAACGTTGGCGTACGACCTGGGCGAACATCCGGTATACGGGTTGAAAAGGAGATGAAGAATGGACAGAATATCGTCCATACATATGGTGAGACCGATAATATGGTATCTCTACATCGAATCTTGCTAAACGTTTGATACAGGGTTCTCGGGCGGCGGCTATATTCACAGCTTTGGTGCAGCACGAGCTGTAAGGGACCTCGTGGAAGAAATCCTATTCCCCGCAGCCATTGCAAAGTTATGAATATAGTGCCAGATCGGCTAGTTGGATATCAGAACGTATTTGCCACTCTACATCGAATTCTTCGGTGGCTGTTCGCAATCTCTTGCATTTTTTGCCTATTTATAAACCACGGCTAGAGGTCCCCCTGTTCTTTTTTCCCTGCGACCGCTTCTCTTTTGAATGTAGGCGCCATTCCACATGGACAATCTTGTTAGTTAAAAGATATTGGGCAAGCAAAACTGAGCTTTTTGAACCATTTGTTTCATCTTGCTGTTCGCTGTTTAGAATTGGATTGTGAGCTTCAGCATTTTCTCCTCGGACGGGTTTTGGAAGCTCCGGTAGGCCTTGGAAATTTCTGAGAAATGATAATCTGGGTGACGTCTAGTTAGCTGCTGGTAGGAATAAGATAGACTCTGGTGCTTACTATGTGTAAATAGCTTGGATGGGTCGATCTTATGCGACTGGTACAGTTTCAGAAGGGTTGGGATCGTAACCGTATCCACTAATCGTGTTTTGATACCTGCAAGAAAGTGTAAGCAGATGAAGGTCGATTATGCCATGACGACTCACCGATGTTATGATCCCAGAGCCGATCCAGAGCCAATTCCGCCTTCTGTCCGTGCACCCCCACATTCGCGATCGATCCCCCTGGGGCAACCAGTGTCTGACACAGCGCGAAGGTCTCAGAACGACCAACCGCCTCAACCACCGAATCAAACCCATGACCACCGGACAATACGTCCAATTTCTCCATCGCGTCCTTCTGCGCCGGGTTTATAACCTCATCGGCCCCGAGCTTCTTTGCCTGCGCAAGCCTTGTCTCGTCCAAGTCGACTACCACAGTCAAAGACGGAGTGTACAGTTTCGCTGTCAGTAACACCGATAGACCAACGGGACCTGCCCCAACAATGGCTACTGTACTCCCTGGTCGCACATTTGCATTAATCGTTCCGCACTCGTAACCCGTCGGCAAAGCATCGGAAAAGGCAACACAAGCCGGGGTGTCGATATTGGTGGGAAGCTTATACAATGAAGATGCGGCGTGTGGGATTCGCACGTACTCAGCCTGGGTGCCGTCGATAACACAGCCCAGTACCCACCCTCCGGTGCGGCAGTGCGAGGTGAGATTCTGACGGCAGGAGGGGCACACCCCGCATGAAGTAATGCAAGAGATTAGGACCAGATCACCAACGAAGAGATCGCTAACGGCGGAGCCTAGGGATTCAACGATGCCTATTCCTTCGTGGCCGAGAACACGGCCGGGCTCAACAATCGGCACATCTCCCTTTAGAATATGTAGGTCGGTACCACATATGGTAGTGTGCAGCATCTTGACCACTGCGTCCGTCGGGGCCTCAATCTTTGGCACGGGCCGATCTTGGACCTCGCAGTTTTTGTTACCTGTATATACGAGGGCTTTCATGGCGTTTGTTGCGTTCATGCGCTAAACTAGCTAAGCCACGCCCCAAAAATTCTTGGGCGATTCCTTACCTGAAATTGAGTATAGGCGTTTACAGGTATACTAGGGAAATGGCTCTGGCTGGTTGCACTCCTCCCTCTGTGGGACTGTAGTAAAGGTGGTGGCTTTCTGTCTATATGGACTCCTGAACCCGTCCAATGCCGTCGAAGAACAGGAGAAGCAGCTCGATAACACGATGGAATCTGCGGACGAATGCCAGGCATTTTGAAAAGGTTCAAAAACGTCGTTAGGGAGAACATACATAAGTGAGAGTCCCCTAGATATCCCCCATGATGTCATTTATATGTTCTTTCATTGGGTTGTAGGTGGGTGGCGATTCCTCTACCGCCACAAACGTGCACTCTTCTGACTCTTGATCCGTCAATCTGGGATGGATGTGAGCTCATGTTGCGTGACTTCGCATGGTCAACAAATATATGGATAATAAGGTTGGTCGTGAGCACATACTCTATGATCTGCTTTTTGTTCCGTATTCATTTGCCACCTGCCTCGAGGGCATTCCAGGGTTGAGTTGGTGGCTCAATTAACCTTCATAGTAGATTCCGTGGCGTGATAGGTGGTTTGGTGGCTCAGCCTATTAAGGTCTTGCGACTGATGTCCTTAATTATAAACTCTAAATATTATAAACGGCACACCGTCAATTTCATCAGACAAGACATGAACAGCGTTAGGTCTCTCGTCTATGTATCCTTTGTCTTCTGTTACATCCCGCAAAAACGTGTGGCCTCCAGCCATGCAGAGCGCCCGTCTAGTCTAAAATCTCTGGAGCTGGTCGACTTGTCTAACGAGGGGGACGACCCAGGCAAGTGGATGATCAAGCGCGTTATTGCTATATGTCGCACCAAACGGTGCAAGATAGGGATCTGTAGGCAGTCGCCCAGTGACCATCCAGGGTTTGCCCAGTTCCTGGCCAGTGCGGGAATTGATTCCATCTCTGCTAGTCCAGACAGCTTCGTTAGGATTAACAACATCTCCCTAGGTCGAAGATATATCTGTCCTAGCAGCACCAGATATACGATATTCAATGCCCTTTGTTCATTCTGTTCAGGCTTATAACTGTATGAAAACCTTCCCATTACCTGCAGCGTAATATATTTGACAATGCCTCCTGCCTTAGTACTGATCCTGGACCCGATCAAGTGTATTCTTGAGCATCCTAGAGGAGTCCGCTATTCCAGCCTTCTCTTCGCGACTCAGTGCCATCGGAATAGTTCGTATAATACCCTTTCGACCGAGAACCACGGGTAAACTGAAACAACAACCAAACTCCGGCTGGAAGTGGCTGATAGGGCGAACATTACGCTTATCAAGCAAAATAGAGGCACATATGTTAGATATGATAGAGCCGATTCCAAAAGGCATCGCTCCCTTGGCACGGACAATACTTCGGGATCGATGTCTGCACTCACTTGCCAGCTCTTCCCTGGTTACAGTATCGGGCAAAAGTGCTTCCTTGATAGGCACGCCGCTGATCGCTGCGGTGGACCATGCAACAACCTGCGAATCTCCGTGCACCCCCAGGATGTGCAGGTCGAGAGAATTGGCTGCAATCTGGAACCCCCCTTTAATTGGTATATCCGATATAATGAGAAAACCGATAAATACTTACTCCAATCTTGTCTGCCAGCAGCCCACGCAGCCGCACTGATTCGAGAAACGTCCCCGAGCCCAGTACCTGAGACGGCGGAAGTCCAGAGAGCTCCTTGGCGAGGGAAGTAAGTAGATCCACTGGGTTCGCTACAACAAGCAAGATGGTGTCGGGTCGGAATGGCTTCATTTCATTCACGATGCTCCGGAGAATGCCTGTGTTGCGGTACGTGTAGTCAAGGCTGGTTTGGCCTAGGGGGAAAATCGTAGTGTCAGCCTTGCGCCCTAAACCGTCCCACAAAATGAACAGCATCTTGTCCACGAGATGTAACATACCATAGGAATACTTTGAGCCGGCAGTAATGACCACAACATCGCACTGGCTCGCTTCTCGGTATGTGCCTGCTCGGACACGTGTGCTACCGCCGCCAGTATACGTCACATCAGAAAGATCGCGCACTTGGCCGTCTCTCATTTCCGCTTTGACGTCCACCAGCAGAAGCTCGCTTGCTAGAGAGCTAAGGATGAGGGCATATGCAGCTGCGGCACCGACCTGTCCGACACCTACAATTGCGATTCGAGGGCCTGGTATGGTCCCTATGTCAAACGCCATTTTCAAAAGACTTCAAAAGATGAGGGTCGATATACTAGATGCCCTATTGTTGATAGAGTACTGGACTTGGGTATTTTAGCATCGCGCATCGTGCCACCTATAGTCAACCAGATGCAAGTTAAATTACCG
Source organism: Aspergillus biplanus (assembly GCA_027569045.1). Taxonomy (NCBI): domain Eukaryota; kingdom Fungi; phylum Ascomycota; class Eurotiomycetes; order Eurotiales; family Aspergillaceae; genus Aspergillus; species Aspergillus biplanus. The sequence continues at coordinate 762,188 of JAPDEJ010000010.1, read as the reverse complement.
TCCAAGCCCTATGACGTGGAAGTGGTAGACCACCGTCACCTTCCCAATAGAAGTCTGGCTAGGATGATGTAATGAGGTTCAGGGGGCTCGTCTGCTCATTCTTGCGGGGCCAGAGCAGCCCTTCAGGAACACCGGGTTCTAGACAGATCAAAACCAATAATCCTTGGTGGGGTGATATTCTATTATCGGTGCCACCGTCCGCGCCAGTAATTACACTTTAAGTTTAACCAAAGTGATTTCAGCTTGGGATGATATGACGTCAGGGATTAGTTACTGGACAACTATAGTGATAACCCAATAACAATAAAAGAAAGAAATGTCATGTAATCTCATGGATCAAGCAGTTGTAGTATATCTATTTGTTAGTATCCTGTTTTTATCAACACGGCAATGGATTCATGGACTGATCCACCCTCGAATGTGCGGTCCTTCCTCTCCCCAATCTGCTCTCAATCTAACAGCCATAGATCGTCTATGCCGGTATATCAGAACTGGTTTTCGAAGATTCTAGTGCTAGATTCGCAGTTGTAATCCGCAGTGCTTCTGAGCTAGTCGGTTTCTTCGAATGCAAACTTTCCCTCCTCCCCTCCCAGGAGGTGCCCACTGCAGTTCCAGCTGTCATTGTGGACCGGCTTATCCAATATCGCAACTCACACAACAACAAGTTTGCCGGGGTTTCATTTCCCCGACACTTATCCGAACAATGTCCATCACTCTCGCCAAAACTCTGGAAAGATCTTGACGCCCTCCCCATAGTAATCGGTCGAGAACCACACCCGAGAAGCCAAGCGGACCAAGGGAAAATAGCTATATTTTCAGGTTGGGAAGAGAAACAACTGGACGAACAGGCTGATTCATTGGTGAGGAAGTGTATAAGGTTCGTTTTCTATTCTTATTCGTACCTCTTGTCCTAATCACACCCAGATCATTCGGTATTGGCCATGTGCCCCTCGTTCACCTGGATCTTCATGGAATGGTTGACGTGAATAATGGCATCGGAGTGTCTGTTGTAGATGTTATGGACTATCAGCAGACCGTCGGGGATCCTACATGGCGTCTGGTGCAGCACTATGCCAACACTCTTAAAAATAGACGAGTCAAGGTCGCATTTTTCAGTGCAACGCCCCACGGGAGACCAGACGCTCACACCAGACATGCCCTTATAAGGCTTTCGCAGTATTTAGGGGTTGACTTCAGGTGGTGAGTGTACCTCATTCCATACCTTGTACGCTTCAGAAGATATTGACTCCACCCACGGACAGGTATGTTCCTAGACCACGCCCACAGCTTCTCCCCATCATCAGGAAGGTGGAAAGGATTCTGCACTGTGTCAGTAGACCAGCGCAGCGTCTTACCACCGATGAAGAGCTCCACATATTAGAATGGGTCTACACAACCGCCAAACGCTACTGGCTTAGTGAAGGAGGTCCCCTTCAACCTACTTCTGACATGGGTGCCGATCTTGTGGTTATCGACGACGCGATATTGTCTCCCCTTGCACTTATATCGAAGCAATCCGACCCCAGACGGCCCGTTATCTTTGAGAATCGTCTACACGTCCACCACGGGCATGCTGATGATCCCGCAAGCTCAGACTATGAGACTTGGGAGTTTATTCGTGCAAGGCTCAAGCATGTAGACCTTTTAGTTTCTCAAGGCCCGAGGGGCTTAGTACCACGCCTAATGCCGGCGAGCAATACGGGCTATATATCAGCTACAATCGATCAGTATGTTTACCCTAGTATAACAATGTTGCGATAAACTAATTGCGCTGTTAGACTTGATGGCTTGAATAAAAGTTTGCATGACTGGGACATATCTTTCTACGGCCGTGAATTCAATGCACTTTGTCGCCGTGCAGGGCAGATGGTAATTCAGTATCCCGATGGTAAGCTTCCTTAATCCTAAAATCCAGTAGGGAAATTGCTGATAGTGCAGAGCGATACATCCTCCACCTAGCGAAGCTCATCCCTGATGAAGGCACCATATGTCTTTTAGACGCCTACAAAGACTTTTACCATCAGTGCTTCGCTAACATTCAGGATACCCTCATCCCCAAGCTTCTCTTATGTCACTATCGTTCTCCCAATGATGAAGATAGCACACCGATTTACGCCAGCTTACTTGCTCATATCGAGAGCCACATGCCCTACCTCACCCCCTTTATTTGTCTCGTTCAGCTGCGGCCTCCGGATCAACTGTGGAATGTTCTTCTCTCCAAGGCAATGGCAATGGTACAGCTTTGTGACTCAGAAGGGATCCCAGAGACGTTACTAGGTGCTGTGCAAAAAGGAATCCCAGTAGTTGCGAGTAGAAACTGTGGATACTTATCTTTCCTCGACGATGGCCGCAACGCGCTCTTACTTGACGGCTGTGATGTTGAGGGTTTATCCCATTATCTACTAGGCCTTGCAATGGATACGGCACATGGTGAACAACTCGGTACTATTCCGGGGCGAAAAACGCTTAATGATAGGACTACGACGGTCGGGAATGCTGTGAACTGGTTTTTCTTGGCTTCGAAATTGTCAAGAGGCGAAACGTTTGAGCCGTCAGAAGGAGATATCTATACCTTCGCTGAACAGGAGGCGACACAATAAGTCTTTTTATAACTACATCTGATCTTAAAGGGGTTCCATGGATTCAGTAGGTTTCAATGAAAATAATCAATAGCCAAGCTGGCCGTTTTCTCCACTGCTTTTGTACACCTTAGTGCCTATTTGCAGCACCTTGCGCAAGTGTCTATTTACAATTCCACTAGTTCCTTAAACTCCTCCAGGAAATCATGTACCACCTGCTGGAACCGTTGAACCTGATCCGTAGTAGTACCCATGACAAGGCTGATCATCCCGCGTCTCGCAATCCACAATCCCCGTTCGACCAAGTAAAACCATAAAAGGTCTCTTAACGTTGCCTCCAAACCATCAGATTCAACGTCCAGATCCCCCCTCCACGTCACGTTTGAGGGCGCCCCATTTGGTAAGAAATGGATATTCATAACCGCCCCTAAGCCCGTAACCGTCATTTTTGTCCCGCGGCCAAGCTCCTGCAAGGCCAGACGTAATTTATCCCCCATTGCATTCAAAGCCTTGCACGTCTCCGGGGTGTAAACGGAGGTCACTGCCTTGTACCCGACGTTCATCACAAGGGTGTTGTTATTAAATGTTCCAGAATGGCTTATCTTCGAGCTACGAGGGTCATAAACGGACAGAAGCTCTCGTCGGCCGCCAAATGCCCCGATCGCCAGCCCACCCCCGATCCATTTCCCGACGGTAGTCATATCGGGTCGCAAGGGGGTTCCGTAAACGGGATGAAGGATCGTAGACTGCAACCCACTCGGAGCGAGCCGGCTAGTAATAACTTCGTCGAGTATAAATACTACTCCTTTTTCCTTCGCAGTTTCCTGTACGGTATGCAGGAACTCCGCACTGCCTGGGATGCATCCACCCGCCCCCTGCATCGCTTCTACAATCACTGCAGCAGCTATCCCCTTATTCTCAGCGATGAGACGTTTGGCTCCCTCGACATCGTTGTAGCGACCGACAATCCAGTCACTTTTGTCCACGTTATTAGGTGCAACGCCATGTGCGAAGTAGAGCACTCCACCATGATAGCCGCCCTCGAATATAATCACCTTAGATAGTCCTGTCGCCTGACGTGCAACGCTCAGAGCGTAGAGATTTGCTTCCGTACCGGAGTTGCAGAAACGCAGTTGCTCGATAGATGGGAAGCGTTCACAAAGGGCTTTTGCGAATGTGGTTTCCGCCACTGTTGTACCTCCAAGGTTCAGGCCGATATCCTCCATTGTTGAAACCATTGTCTCCTTGATGACTGGGTTGGAGTGACCATAAAGGCCTGCTGTCATTTCACCGAGAAAATCAATATATCTGTTGTTAAATTTAGTGCATGATTTGATAATGCCAGGGGTAATAGTCCACACTCACTCATGTCCATCATGATCAAAAAGTGTGTTCGAGATGCCCCTGGCCATACACAAGGGAAAGGGACTCGCATGGAGGACCGATCGGGTGTTTCCGCCCGGTAGATACTCTGCCGCCTCGAGGTGTAACCCTTTGGATTGGGGGTTTTGGGCCTCATATTGCTGTTGAGCTGAGCGTAAGAATTCCTGGGCCTTCTGTACGTGAGAAGACATGTTTGACGTTCCTATTTGTACGGCACTTCTAACTAATATAGAAGGGGTGTCAAGTGTTAGGTATGAGCACGATTGAGGAGGCGGGGGTGGGGTCGCCATCACCTCCAAATCTCAAGATAAGTGGCATCAATCATGTGATGATAGCCAGTTGCTTGGAGTAAGGACATACCCAGATTTTCTTGCTTGACGATTCGTTATTTGAATCAAAAATAATAGCCTACAAGTTGGTCACTATACCGTGTAATCGTCATGATTGGTTATCCATAATACTCCTGAGGGGTTTGGAGGTCTCAAACATGAAGAATTCTCCCAGATTCAACCACATAATATTTGTTTACAGGGACACATCCAATAATTTTGCAGATTTTATACGGGGCATACTTGACGCAGATAGCAGTCACTCACCTGTGTGTGTAAAAGATAAGCTATATTTTGTGACATTAACAGAAAATGGCACCCGCTCAAGATTTCTACTTGACGGGAATTTTGGGAGGCCCAGGGACGGAGAAGACCTCACAAACTTCATTAGGAAGTCCAGGCACATACAAATGCACAGAACCTCATGGACAGCTTTCTTTTGAAGCAGGACCCAGAACGGCCCACCCAAGAGCGCACCGCTCACTAGAAAGCCGAGGGCTATACAATACGGTTCACAAATTCAGGAACCCAGCGAGCTTTACCAAAGGAGAGTGGACTTTTTTTCCCTCTCTTCCTTTTAGTCTTTTTTGGTTCTTACAAGTAAATCATGATTGGATCAATGTGAATGCGAATACATAAAGAGTGACGACTGTCAGGCCCAACCATACATACTCCCACAATAGACAAGGAGTTGAGGAAAATAGACGTTGATATATAGCGATCAACCAAATACCTTGCCGAATATTGAACGGGAGCTCCGCAATAAATCCCAAGAACGCAATCTCGACTTCGGAAAAGTGTCATTCTGTGGTCTGGAATCTTTAAAATGCCGTTATTCAAGCTTACCTACGCACCCATCGGAACGGCTCAGATTCCCAGCTAATCAAAGCATTCCTTTAAATTCTCAGGATGAGGGAAATAAGCTATTGCACAATCAGCTTTTAGCACATTTGGGGCTTGGGAGACGGGATTTTGGGAAGTTGACGTGGTCATCACCCACCGCTGCGATGTCGATCATTGTGGAAGGCGGAACGGCGTATCTGGCTTGCAAATATTTCTTGTCCAAAATCAAAAGTACAGGTTTGATGTTTCTGTGTTTTGATCTTCAATGGATCGCAGGGAGGAGCGGAGACGGATGGGGTATTTATTTTGTGTTACTCTTGAGCCTTGTGCAGTGTGCGAGTATATCTTTTAGCCTCCACAACCACCTCGAATAGCAGGCTTCCCGGCTGGGGCGTTCGCTAACAACCAGAGACTAACAACTTCAGCTTATCAAGGCTTTCCACACAGCTGTCACATCGACCCCACTCCATTTTCCGCGGGTTGAAGAGCGTACTGCCAGCCTCGCAAGGCTATATCTCAGCCTCTTGAACGAGCGCCGATCATGTCCGCTTTGATCCCCTCCCTTGCCAATCAAAGATTGTCTCATTGGAAATGGAATGCCAGCCACAGCGCGCAATGACTTGTTTTTCTTTACTTGGAGGACAATCCTGGCAGGCACCTAGCAGAGGGAGCTTTGTTGACTGGCTAAAAAGGGCGTATTTCTCAGCACTGTTTGGGTGTCAGTGTGTGCTCTCCACCCAGGTCAAAGCATGACGTGGCGCAACAACCAGGACATGCCAACAGAAAGGCAATGGCAAATCATATTTTCCCTCTCAAGTAACAGTGCAGCAAGCAGTTCATATGTGCGCCGCAGTGCCTTTCACGCCAAAGCAGTTGGGATGCCTCCTGCCCAACCCGACAACGGCCGACATTGGGGGATCGGACCTTCACCTGAGGGGCTCTTCCATTTATTATTCTTTAACCCTTCTCGGTTTAGAATAACAGTACTTTGAATTCAGAGTTTAAAAGAGACGTGTTTACGGATGATCGCGTGAAAGCATTCGAAACCCCGGAAAGATTCCACGAATCGCGCTTGAGAAAGCAGTTACTTCAGGAAACAGGAAAGACCGTCCATATTTGAGAGACTCAGAACATCAAACAGGGATGTAGAGGACATGGTGATGTACGAGATCAGCGGAAGCCACGATTCCAACCTGACACAAACATTTGGCCCGCAGATCTTATCCCCCTCCTGAGAGCCTTCGCCCGGTAACGAGCCTCGACCCAGAAGACCACCTTGAAGAAAAAGCTCCTCGTATCCCTAACGAGCCTACCAACAGAGGTTGAGTCTGCCTATCGACTACGTATCTTCCTAGTCATCTACGCCTTCACTTCCGTGGTCTTGATAGACCCCAAATGTTGATATTCAAGGGGCATTAATTACAACTTGACAGCCACCACGAACAATCGCGGATATCGCAACAGAACCCTTCCATCAACAGACTCCGGATACGAATCCTCCAAGCGACTCAGGTAATCTTTCAAAAAGGAATCTTTATCAGCCGGCGCTAAAGGGTCGATAAATGGGCGCAGCCCAGTTCCCTTTACCCATTCCACAACAGCTTCATGATTTTCAAGAGAGTGATAATAATGTGTATGCCAGACATCCACAGTTGAGCAGAGAGGTTTCAGCTCATTATATATTTCCTGTGGGGACTGGAACGTGTCTCTTGCGGCGGCGCTCAGGGTCTCCGCCCACGGTCCACTCTCCGCCGTCTCCCGCATCGCAACGTGCGATGGCTCCATGAGATTATCGGGGACCTGGAAGGCAAACACTCCACCCGACGGCTGTGTTTGGATGAGTCTTTTAATAACTTCGAGACGCTTTTCCCACGAGAGCCACTGAAAGACCGCATTCGAGAAAAACAAGTCTACGGGTTCCGCAGGCGTATACGTCTCGAGGTCTTCCACACTGAACTGTATATCGGGAAGTGTTGCCCTCGCTTTTTCGATCATGTCCGGCGATAAGTCCATGCCCGTCACGTGTGACCGGGGATACTGGTATAACAGCACAGACGTGGAATTCCCTGGGCCACAGCCCAAGTCCACCACTCGTTGGGGTGATTTGAGTGGGACCTGTGCAAGGAGGTCTCGTGACGGCCGTGTACGCTCAGACTCGAATTTGAGGTACTGGGTAGCGCTCCAGTCTTCCGTCGCCATGCCTGCCGTGGAAGAGTAGGCAAGTTGACCCTGCGACAACAATGTTGCGACGAGAGATCGTGTCTGGGGTCTCAGAATTTGGCGTAGCATAATAGCCCCCAAGATAAATGATATCAAGAATAAATAATCAAAAAGTTGTTCTCTTCACCTAGGTATACCCTTCTGTTGTTCCAAGAACGGCCAATAAATACTTCCTCAAAATCTCCAACTATCCCTTTGTGCTCTCTGGTTCATCGGCGATATCGGAAGTTTAGTAAGCCCCAACAACAGAGGGAATCACGTGATATTATTAATATCGATATTATTGGCTACATGTGTTTCCAAAGTCCGAGGCTCGCTTCATCGCAAATTCCTTGAGCGAAGCAATTGAGGAACCAAAGACAGCGTTTTACTCCTTAACCGGGGTCGACCAAGTTCTTCGTCATCATATACGAGAGAGAAGCGCTTTTTCAAATCCGCGGATCGGAAACTCGAATTTCGAGGGTATCCTAAATTAGTTGGAACCATACCTAGGTACCTTCCAAACGGTGCCACAAGATATCGGCGCACGTGTTGTTTATATATCTCGAAACCGAGGTGCCTGTTTCAGTCTGTCTTCTACTCCAACCTCCCATAGAGAAGGACACATTATCCACCCTTACCCAGTTAGATATATAGTTTCTTTCTTTTCCCCTCATTTTCTCCTCGCACCTCATTCATCTCATCTTGTTGAGCAAACTTTTTCTGACTGACTTGGAAGGAATGATCCAAGTCTGACCCAGAAGGGCCTCAAAACAGGACAAAGTCAACAATGCCTGATGTTCTGCCTACCGGAAGAATGTAAGATAAGGTCATGGAAGCGTGGCCTACCGCATAGAACCGTTTGACGTCTAATCATTTTCTTTTTACATGCCTCAAAAAGATAACGGTGAGCAGTGGAGAGCCGAATTCTGCACGAACGCATTGGCGAGGACAGTTCCTATCTGCCAATAATGAGACTAGTATTCTGTTCTACGTGAGTCGTACACTTTCTCTGGCGTATTTTAGAAGCCACGGGTAAGATGGAGTTCTGATGTTGCTCGATGATTTTGCCAAGTGATTTGCGAGGCACGCATGGGTAATCAATATGCGATCTTGCAGTTGATCGCGGGCAATTGGACTTGCCTCTCCAGGTCTTCCTATGTTCCCACTTTTAGGGAAGAAAAACGTAGCACCGGAAGATAAGACAAGAGTGCTCCGATGCAACCCAAGGTCCCTATCAACAATTGCAAATCTCTAATTTGCTGAACATGATCATTGCATGCATATGGTGACAGAATGAAATCCTTATGCATTTCCGGAACCTTACTGCTTTGCAAGTAAGAAGAAGAAGGAAGAAAAAAAGAAAAAACCTGAGCATACCAATATGATGTGTTGCGGAAGGGCTTGCTCTTTGCTGGGTCCTTCTGTTAATCACGCAATGAATGGAATAGCATTTACAATTATTTCTCAAGTGACTAATGTGAGATTGACGTGGTACTGACTTCTAGATTCGTCATTTCCAGATTTACCTGGCATATGGGGCCATGCACCAAAATTGGAGCAGTCTTCCCTGTTATGACTTTTCTGGCAGCCTGTCTCCATACTTAGCTACAATAGAACCTGTGGTTCCTATACGGCGATGATATGGCGATATGGCGGTTGCTAGTCGAAATGCCACGAGGAACTCCGGCTCTTCCCTCGCTTGCTGATTTTTACACACGCGTGGAATGTCTGCCGTCGGCTTTGACAATGTGACACTCTACAAAAAGACACCTATCATACTTAGGAAAGAGGCTCGAAAGTTGCCTCTAGGATTCAAACTGCGTTGTGTGGGTTAAATGGAAATCATTACGAGGCCAACAAATACGATGCCATTTCCTAATTGCTAACGGCACTTGGTAATATAAAGCAAGGCCTGAGCGGATTGCTGCCTGGGGAGATAAGCGATTGATTGATCTCTAAACTTCTCCGCATACAAGATTAGTTCGGCCTCGACCGCTTTGAGCACTATTGAATCAAGGCAGAACCTAGCCACCGTCCCGTTTGTGCGGGCAGTCTCTACTATTGTAGTTAGTGCTTCAGACGTGCCGCCTGCAACACTTTCGATAGTCACGGTCTCGAACGTTTGTGATCCTGCGAACTTCGGAGCGGATCAAAGACGTAACCAATGGGGCGAAACCATGACGAGTAGCTTTGATCTCCACACACCTGCATGGATCCATCACTTTGATTCGACAATGTAATCACATTGCTGGCAAGGTGTTCGTATTCCAAGGCGAATACTCAGGTAGAAGCGTGGCCTGAAGAGAGAGAAATTTTTGCGTCATATAATTCTATGTGGGGTGTTTTTCTCACTCCGTATTCGACGAATTGAGCACGAATGTTGGCGTTATCAAGACCCACTGGAGCGAAGCCGCCAAAGAGGATCCCGGGATCGACGCTGGGAAGAAAGGCGCCAAGGCGTGCGCGAACTATATAAAGTCCCTGGTTCATGCTTGTGATCTCCAACCTGAATAGGAAAGACTACAGTAGAACAACGGCCGAAATCGGATATCGCCAGATACTGTATATTTGGATGAGAAATCAACCGATATTCATCTTCTGCGCCAGCCATATCATTTGGAGAAGATGTAAGCACTAATACTTTCCCTCGCTCTATGGAGTTTTATCTCGCGCAAGCAGACATTATTGAGTAAGAGTGCCCTCCCTGCAAAAAAGAGGTAAAAGACAAAATAAGGCACAAACAAATTCTAGATGGAATGTCAATGAGGACCAGGCTAATGCTAGGTATCGCGCTGCCAATTCCAATTGCTTGACCAAACTCAGCACTTCGAAAGTCTGATCAACAACCACAATTACCAAATAAGTACTCAATTCGGTCATGAACTGCTAATGATTTGCCTAGCTCGTTTGCTTGTTATTAGTTTTTTTTCTTTCCCTCCCTTTCGGAGCGGAGAGTTGAGACTTTGAATGGCTCTATGTAAACCGATGCACATAAAAAGAAAATTTACCTACGCTAATGGAAAATCTCCCTAACCTTCCTGTCACCCCACCTATCGGAGTGCCCTTTAAGAATTTTGATGTCATCGGCTTTCATCATTTGTGATGGCCTATCATTACGATTCAATTCCTGCGGCAGAGTACGCTCCAATCATGCTAGTTTATTCTGGGTTGGGAGGGCATCTATAGGGAGTGCCTAGTGTGCTTGAGCAATGCAAGCAACATGCAGGTCTCTACTAGCAACCAGGCCTCTCTCACCACGAAGAGGCGACGAGCCTATGTACATTAACTTTTTTGGGATGCTGTCTCCTGGAAATATCCCGTCTGGCACATACATACTGGTGGGATAAGAGCTCTGACTTTGGTGAAAAGTCTGAAGGTAAGTAAAAACAATAGGAAAGTTTATGGATCATGAAGATAATACTTCACAATCTCCTCGAACCTTGTCAAGAAGCTTAATGTTACTTGCCCTTCGTTTATCGCCCCCCGCCCTTTGGTCGCCCTTTATCCTGTTATCAGAGAGGGGACACCAGAGATAAGTTAAAATGGAACAACTCAAGAAGTGGCTTAACTCACTTTTGCAACACGAAAGTACGCCCCAACGAGGGAAAGACAGGGGCGTGGGAGCTCTTGCATTGAGAGGCTGCGGGAGCCGCTGGTGGAGTTCCTGCTGCATCGGGCGCCATAACAGACATAAAAGATCTTGCCAAAAATGGTCAATAATTGGTTTCAAGGATCAGAATTGGGATCCCATACATGCACATATCCCATTCGCCCGGCCTCTCCCGGAGTTTGCTAACAGTTCAATAGATAGCCGTCCGTGTGGGTCAGGATCTGCGCGATAGTCGAATACCTACCCTTGCTCTTGCAGCGAGCACGAATCTTCTCAGCTGGCCAAAGCATTCTTCACAGTGCTATTCCCTTGGACGGCATAATAGCCCGACGAAATCCATTGCTTCTCAGATACTCTCCACTTGGGGCTGGAACTATGTACCCATCTAGAAACTCGTAATTCCTGGGAGGAAAAGTATTGGGAATGAAGAACTATAGAAAAGAAAAGAAAAGAAAAGAAAAAGAAATAATGCGTCAAGCCAAAAAAAAAAGGGAAGAAAAAAAGGGAAAAAAGGAAAAAAAGATCGGAGGGAAAGAAAAGCAAATGGCTTAGCTGAACAACCCAACAAAGCCTGATAATTGAAGATCATGATTGCTTGATTTTATTTGCAGCCATACATTATTTCTAATATGCGGTTTTTGCGATTCGTTGCAGAGATTTTTTTTTCGTCCACCACTGGCACTTTGCTGGATAAGATAGAAAACTACGGCTGCTTTAGATGCAGTCTGATTCCTTATAAAGAGGGCTTCCCGGGGTTGGTTGCATCTGGTTCCCCACAGGCATCTTTAACCCAGCAAGAAATACAGCTTTATCAACTTGTATTCAAAGCTCAAGGCTACCAGGATTAAGCCATCCCTACAATTTCTAATTGAGTCAACAATCTCCCCCAGAAACAGGAGTCACAGCATCAGCCATGCCTCGGGGGGCTACAGGACGAACCGCTTTGGGGGCCTCTGGGGTCCTCGAAGACCCTCCTCTCCGGAATTCGTGCGATGGCTGTAATTCAGCAAAGGTCAGATGCTCAAAGGATAGGCCGGCATGCCAACGGTGTAATTCTCGGAACATTGCATGCGTGTACAGCGTCTCTCTAAGAGGGATGAAGCGACCACGACCACGAGGGGAAAATCCACTATACAAAGCCCATCAACCCAACCCCAAGAAAAGAATGACCTCCCTGCCGTCGCCACTCCTCTCTGACGGCTTTCTGCAGCTTGACCATGTCGCCCTCTCAGATCCAGCATTACCTTTCCCTGACTGGGACAGCCTCCAAGCTGGTACATTTTCCATTGAGGATAGCCAGGATAAACAACTTTTCAACGTGCTTCACACAGGAGTCCCGGATCAACTATATGCATCCTGTTCTCTACCTTCGCTTCTTGCTAGTACTCCCCCATCTTCTTCCACCCGCTCCTCGAGTGTATCATACACGGCACTGGCTCCAACAACCCCGCCCACTCCAGCGTCCCCAATCTTCCCATTCAACAACCCCCAAACAGATTGCTCCTCTCCTTCCTCATCTCAGACATCCTTGTTTCCATCCATCTGTTGTTGCGAACAGAAGGTGGTGAAAAGGCTGGCGGATCTTGATACCTCCCCAAGCGGATGGCCACTTACCTTAAATGAATTTTTGACGGAGCACAAGGTGAAAATGGCTGTATGCACGTCTGTTTTCGAATGCACAGACCCAAAGCACAAGCCAAGCATGCTGCTCCTTGTCAAATTAGTCGCTCTCCTTATCCACATTATCGTTGCTTTCGATCAAATCCTACACCTTGCCGATAGCCCCCGTGTACCTCATGCAGCTGTTCCAGCACCTTGCCCCTCCCAGATCGATTACCGAAAGGAGAAAGTCTCTCAGGCCAACGTGCTTCGAGCGGAACTCGCCAAAGTGGGCGCACTGATCCAGGAACTCGACCGGCGGTACTGCATACTCAACAGTACTTCGTGCACGGAGGGCCTTTTTCTCCTCTCACCTCTATTGGCCAATCTGCAGTGGAAAACCCAAGAAAAGTTTGACGCGATGCGGTTGTGGGCGCCGTGGTTGTGAGACAGTTCAGGATTCAAGTGGCTAGGGCGGACTAGAAAACTTAACGCTGAAATGTCGGTTTCGTTCGAAATCAATTATATATATACCCCATGCAGAGAAACGTAAACATACGGAGGTCTGCCAACTCATTTATAACGATATGCCATCTAGCTTTTTTGCACCTGGTCTGAAGCCTACAGCGTACTGTTCATAATCGGCCTTGTTGCCAGCTAGGATCGCCCGGTAGACTAAGACCGCAAACCGTGAACACCGAAATTATTCCATAGACATTTGACCTTACGGTGGGGGCTGGGGGTAAATTTTCACCCCAATAGACAACTGTTAGGCATTTGCTTGAAGCGTTCGGAGTTGAAAATTGTCCGAGAGTGGCTCTGGTGGCTGACCAGTTGGCAGGAATTGCTTGGTGTCAAGCAACGAGCGGTGAATCCCCCTTTTTCCATCCCCTACTTATTGGTCTGGTGCCTGGTTTCCTTGATCTTTACTTTTTCTGGGGCGTTTTTCTTTTCTTCTCCAACCGTTGCCTAGGCGTCGTCATCAGATTTTCCGAATACCCATCCTCTCCGTACTACGAGAGAGAGAGCAGGATTTAAGCCTATACTATGACGAAGTATTCAAGCTCAGGAATCAAATGCTAAGAGAACAAAAGGAAAAAGAACGGAAAAAAAAAAAAAAAAAAAAAAAAAACTCAGAAGCAAAAATATCGATTCTTTGCAGGTAAGTACATAGGAACTATTTCTTGTTTAATTTGTAATTAGGCCTGCTTATTTTGGACTTTTACATACAATCGGCCCCTCCAGGAACGCGGGACAATAATAGCATTGACTCTTTTGTTCATTGGGACAATCAGATGGTTTTTCTCTCTCAATCCATTGAAGCTTACTGGTTTTGCGGTGATCCTGCAGCCTTTGCCGAAGGACGGGATCAGCATTCAGCAGAGGTTCCCGTCAGCTAAAGCCGATCGCTGGTCAGCTTGAGGATTCGCCGTAGCCGTGTGCAAATTCCAGCATTATCACAATGCATGATTTTGTCAGGACCATCGATTTCAGAGCTCAAAAGCTATCGAAATAAAGGAGAATATGGGTAGTCAGGCTTCATGGCTGGGATTTGCGTCTCTGGCACGCCACACTCGAGGAGAGGAAGATTTTCATTGACTGGGAGATAGACCGAATGAAAGAGGCAGTGGAAGAAAGAACAGACCAGAAAAAGAAAAAGAAAGAAAAGACCGAAAAAGGAAGAAAAAGAAAAGAGACCTTCAACGTAAGAGGGAATAGTGATACGGAGTATAATAACTGCGGGTATTCCCATACTCTGGGTCGAAGTCTCGAGATTCCGGATCTGCTCATCCAACGGCCCACCACAACTTGCTTTTTGCTTCTTTCGGACCTTCAAGGAACCTGAGAGTACCGAAATTATTTCATGGAAGACTTTAGGTATTTTCCTCCCTTTCCTCCCTTCTCCAAAAACAAGGAATCACTCATCCCCACCTATTTTTTATACCAATTTTCATTAGGGAGTCTCAGTTTGCATACAGTCAAATGTTTCCCGGAACAACGTATCCCGTGATGAATGGCCATGAAACTTGGGAAATAATAGCCGCCTGGTTTATGCACTCCCTGCACATTCAAATGCAATGTCCATCATGTATAAGGCAGACACCAAAATTAAGGATCTACATCATCCTGGGACCGACGTACCAACCCGGCCAACGCACTGGCGCCACTTGGACGATCAGGAATGCCGGGCGGGTCGGTACTTGATATTTTGGGAATGGTTATCATTGACACGCTGGGCATTATCGAAACCAATCGCATATTCTTTCTGGCAAAGATTGTAAGTTTGGGTGATGGAGTGACAGGGTGTGTGCATGGAGGATCCAGTACTACTCGTCGAGGAATCTCGGGGTGGTTGAGTTCGCTATCTCTCTTGGGCAACTCTGTAAGCTGACCGGAACGCATTCCTGGCCCCAGGAATGAGCAGGGGTTACCGCATCTCCATATCTTCGTTCAATATTAATTTGTTCGCCGTGGATGCTCGAAACCCCAATGTGTCTTTTCCACGCCTGCTCTTATCCGCGGCTCCATCTAGGGGCTAGTTACTGAGTAGCTATGTACCTGACACATTTATCCGGGCTGGCGAGATCACCTAGCACTACACAAAAACCTAGATTCTTATAACCCATGGGGAATTTGAGTGTCAGGAAGAGGAAGATGTAGACCTGAGTTTATTTTCTGCTCGACTGCCGATGGCTAGGGCCTTGTGTCTCCGAAATAATGCAACGATCCCCTCAAGGCGTAAGCACGTACCCATTCACATAAGTATGTTACGCCTTCCCACCATCTCTGCCCCTCTCCCCTTGTAGACGGAGACCGTCTACTAAACCCAATGATACTATGACGCATGAATACATCAGGTCTTCTCTAGAAGCTATTTTAGTGCAAGACGTGCAGCTATCTCATCGTGCAGGGTGACCGTCGCTTCTGCACGACCTCGAACTGCTAAGGAGCGGATGGTTCGGGTCATGGTCACTGGTGAAAAGGGTGGACAAATCGAAAAGAGCATAAAACTGTGCGAGAGGATGACGATGCTATAAAAATTAGCAAGTCATATCACTAGGGATGGTACCGTGTCGGCTTTCTTCACTTTTTCTGTTGTCGGGAGACTGGAGTCTCTGAAACGCAGGTGATATAGAGGGCGAGTTAAATGCGATCGTTATCGGCTATTTAGAGCCTTTATGCCTAGGAGGATCCAATCGCTTTTCCGGCGGATTGCCCACGATTTTGCCTCAAACCGAGACATGGTCAACAGTAAACACAAAAGGTCTCATGGTTTCAGATACGGAAGCTCAAAAGTGTAACGGCGGGTCTAGCCGGTATACTCAAATCGTTCTCTTTCTGCTCCATGAACACTGGCTTCTTTTGGGCGTCAAGATTGATGAAAAGTCGATTACGGTTATCATCTTTATGCGCTCAAGCAATGATAGTCCCAGTATATGCACTCAAGGTAGCCAATCCATATCCTTTCTTCCACTTTTCACTCCGGTAACACACCTCAAGTAACAACCTGAAAAAGCTAATTCTGATGATCATTTGCTCAGTTTCAATACTCAAGTTGATAGCTAAAAGCCATAACTCCCCAATTCAATTTTAACTTATCGACCTCGGATTGACTCACGTATTATCCATTGCCTTGACAACTCCAGTTCCCCTCAACCCCCGCGCTTTCCCTCTCTTCCTCCTTCACCCTTCTTTCTCTCTACACCTTGCGGTGCGTACAGCACAAACATATCCGCGATCATTTGGACTCCCAGTCCTCTAGCCCATTTCATTCTCTTTCCTTTTCCCCATTCCATTCTACACAGTTTCTCCTGGTCTACCTATGACTGCGTCTTCCTCTCGGGCCCTTCTTTCCTCGATCGCCGTACCCTAAACGCCCTAGTTAGGTTAGTTGAATACGTATGGGACTATCCGTTTGTTCTCGTGAAAATTGAATGATGCAGCTAAACTCCGTGTGCTACAGTACATTGAGATAACATCCCTCCGCGAGACCACCTACATCCTTTGAATCGCCCACCCAACCATCAGCTGTTTCCTGATTTGGAGTTAGACCACACATAAATATCATCCCCGATGCTATGACCTGAATCCCGATCAGTTGGCGTCTGACTTTTCCTTAAACCCATGGCATGGACGATGCGACGAACGCTCCCAGGTGACAAAATAGGAATTCCGTGGAGCATACACGAAATTTAGATGGCAGTATCATGATCATCAGATATTGTAACCGCTCAATTTCTGAGGCATCCACACAATCGACTAAACTCTTCATTGTGGCCGTTTTATGGGGTACCCATGAATTCATGGTTTTAGAAATGATTCATATCCAAGCACGAACAAGTGCGCCAAAAGGTGGATTCTTCGGTTATAACCGTTATGGCATGGAATTAATATCCAGGAGGAATTCTTACAGGGGTGTGCCTTTATTAACGACAATGAGCGTCTCTTCAGTGCCTCGGGGCTTTGAGCGCGGGAGATGAATTTGGAGGCCAGAAGTTGCATTCTATTCTCTGCTCACTGCAGGATTAATCAGATTCTACCGCCAATTGTATAACGAAGGTTCTTTGAGCTTGGAACCGTTCGTGGCAAATTTTACATCAGCGAACCCTATTATGGTTCAATTGTTGTCTTTGCGGCTATCAGGATGAAGAGATTCTGGCCAGAATACATCTCACACTGACAATCATCAACGCGATGATTACCTCTTAGCCAATAAGGCGATTGAGGAATATTTTTCCTGGTAACTTTTAGGGTCAATTTGGAATTTTTAGCTTAACCAGAGTGCGGGTGAACCATTCCGAACCGAGATTGCTTCCTATCAAATCGCCTCCTTCTGCCACGATGATAACCTCACCAGAGCCGAAGGAGGTAAGCAATCCCCACTAACTACAACCCCAACTGCAAATTTACAAGAGAGAAAAGTCTAACTCGTCGGAAGAAAACTCCCAAATTAATAATCCAACGCCACCAGGGCGAATCCAGCATGGCGAATAGATAATCAACACCGATCTATTGATTCCGTGGAACCGAGTGGGCCACAACTTCTGGGTCTAATGATAACAACAATTTCTGCACAAATTTCGGCAGTAGGGTGGCGCTCCACCAAGAACCGGAAGGGTTAAAAATGATAAATTCCCAAATTATCCTGGCGGTGGGTTGAGGATTTGAGCTATCACCACCACCAGTACAGTCAGACCATGCTGACCACTCAATCTACCGTTACACAGAGGCTCTTGGGCACTAAAGAGCTCCTGGTAAATTCTACAATTAGCCTGACCACCACCGGGCCCCTTCAAACCTGGATCCACCCGAATTTAACGCAGAGTGTGAATCCAAATAAGGGACGTCAGCTCCAGGCCTCGGGGCTCATCCGGAAAGGCGAGCACGTCCTCATCGACACCCCATATGCGATCATTCCAGTTCCGGACGCCGATTCACCCCAAAGCACCATCATATGCAGCAATTCGCAATGTAATCGTCCAGTTCCCTGTAATAGTGGACTACCATGTCCCCATCACTGTATCGCGGACGTAGCCTGGTGTAATCACACTTGTCGGGACCTGGGCCATCAACGTCACGAATTCGAATGCGCATGGCTGAAAAGATACGCGACGTCACTGCGCTCAAAACGGGGCGAGTACAACTTCGGCATGCTGTGGCTGATTGTTCGTGTCCTGGCGGCACGACATATTGAATCACAACCTAGCGGGTCCGATGTTTTCACGGATTTACTGCATCCACTTTTCAAGGGAGGGTGGGAGGCAATTCAATCTCTCTGCGGATCACCAGAAACATGGTCGCATGCCCAAGTACGAGAATGGTCGGCACTTGTGAAAAAATATCTTGGTGGCACATCAATACCTCACGACATGAAACAAGACGAGGTACTCGCCTTGATATGCAGGGAAGAAGCGAACTCCTTCGGGCTATATCCTCGAGAAACCGGGATATACCCTTCACCTAACCCTCCTATCAACAGGGGTGAACAATTTGGAGCAGCGGTTTACCCACGAGCTTCGATTGCAAATCACTCCTGCCACCCGAATGTAAGCACCTAAATCTCCCCGCATATGTTTCAAAGTAAAAGAAATATTCGAGAGACTAATCTATACGTACTAGATAATCCATAAACCTGATAACTCGGGCCGAATGGTCTTCACAGCTGCGCGGGACATCAAAGCTGGTGAAGAGTGTTGCATATCCTACTTCGACATGACCCAATATGTAGGATTAAGAGACAGACGAGAACACCTTCGGACCTTGTTTAGGTTTATATGTGGTTGTGCCAGGTGTTCGGAGGAGGATATACCCGAGCAGGAGGGGAGCCAATGGGATGTGCTCCCAGGACTGGAGTTCTGAGTACTTTTTTTTCCCACATATTTATAGATACGACATGATGATATAGAGCGATGTTTAATCAAAATAAATAGACGGGCTGATGAGGCCTCATTTTACTTCACTATGGATGAAGGAATATAAATACAACATATGTTAACCAAATGATCATGAAACTTCAAGTCCGGTTTAGTCAACAAGGCATTACATAAATAAGGAAGGATGGAAAGTACGGGACAAAAGATGAAGTAGATATAGCCGGGTGTCGTATCTAGCAGGCTGTGACTTTGCGCTCCTTTGCATCCATATAATGTCGCCACTGCGTTGATTAGCAATGCACGCCGGATAATTGAAGAGGTTTCATGTCTTACCTTGGGGTTGAGAATATAAACTGGAATCCCAAGAAGGAATATTCCACCAGTGATAGCAGCCAAAATTCCCATTGCAGTCGGATAGTCATACTTCTGAACCATGGGGTTAATGCCATAACTTAGTCCAAAAGCGACAACGTTCTTCATTCCAACGACGGCTACCAATGCTGGCCCAGGATTCTTTTCCCATGCCTCCGATGCAAAGGAGGTCGACAAAATCAGGACCGAAACAAAGGTTATCTGGAAAAGTGTCCAACCCATGTAGGGGCCACCCCAAGTAGCCTCACCATTAGCAGTGAAACCGTAGAGAAGGAGGGCAACTACGCCCAAGATACCGGGAAAAATGAGAAGTAGGAGGCGATGCTCGGGGACATGGATACCACCATTTCTCTTGGCCATCCAAATGATGAACCGATCACCAAAAAGTCCAGCATAAAGCATCCCTCCAAATCCTCCAAACACACCACCAAGGTTGATCAGGCCGACTGATTTAGGCGCCCAGTTGTAGTTATACTGCAAGACGGTATTATACGACAATGACATGCCAATTGATGCGCCGAGGACAACAGAGGAGAGGAGTGTGGCATAGAGGATTCCAGGGGACGTGAATGCCTCGAATATTTGAAACCAAGTCCGCGGGACCAACCTCGAAGCGCTCTGTGATGGAGAGGACCATGGGATCAACATCTGAGCATATGTCTTCTTCGGTCGGATCTCGTCCGGGTTCTGAGCGTCTTCGCCATGTCCACCATGGGCCTCAAGATACGCCTGGGTCTCTTGTTCAGAGAGCATCTTGGTAACACCAAACTCGTCCGTAGTGACCATTCGGCCGTTGACAAATTGCGATTGACGATTATAGCCAGTTTCGAAGCCACAAAAGACTACGAGAACCAGGCCCACGGCGATTGCAATCGTGAATACCCAGTAGTACCATTGCCACCCAAGTGCAGCAACCTCATAAGAGCCAGCTAAAGTCAGACACCCAGTAATAACGTTTTGTGCGGCCCAGTACAAACCGTACACCATTCCATGTTGATGGACAAAAGTTACCTCAGCAAGGATAAGTGGGAGGACCTGGCATGCATTGTTAGCCAACACCAAGTCCCCAAAAGTGGAGAGATAAACACACGGATTCTGTTGCACCAGCAGCAAGACCTTGTATTATTCGCAGAGCAAGGTGTTGCTCCCACGTGTTGGACACGGCACAACCAATTGTCGCACCTAGGAGGACGATAGTCGATAGGATTGTAGCGAAGCGACGACCATGAAGCAGGCCAATTGGAAGAATCAAAAAGTTTCCTATCCAAAGTAAGTATTTTATATTTCCCCATAACTAGTGAGGACATTAAAACATACCGATTCCAACGAATAGGGAGGGAAATGTAGCCAGCCAGACCACCTGGTTAACGCTCTGCCCTTGAGCCATATACATCTGGATGAAGGTATCGAGGATTGCTCCTAGTCCCCCGACAACTGACAAAGACATCGTAGCTAAGAATTTTCAATTAAACTTAGTTCTTATACGCGTGGTGATTTCGCATTCTGGAAAACTAACAGAACCAGCAACAGCTGACGATGATGCCAACCTTCTCCCATTTTGTGTAGTTCAATGGGTCGTTGGGGTCCATGCTGGGTACGGGTAATCGTTGCACCTGGCCCTCAGAGTCAACCAGTAGGTGGCCCTGGGGTGCCTTTGGCTCAACATTCTCCGCCAGTTCGACAACGGCCTTTTCCTCCATAAAACCAGGCATCATGCACCAAGCGCGTGGGTTGGTGACAAAACCGGGGGGGGCAGGATTATATACGGCAGGATTCCGAGCATCTTATCCATAATTCGCCATTATACCTTCGAACTTTTGAAGCTAATGGGAAAAAACGCGGGGAAAGGGGGAGAGAGCTGAGGGAAAGCTTCTTCGTTCGCCCACCGGGAAAGGTGGAGTGTGGGGGAATTCGCCCACATACACTCCCGACCGACTCTCCCGACCCGAAATTCCCTAGAGCAAAGCGAGCCTTCGCCACGAAGACCGTTATTCGCATTATTATGAAGTCCCTGTTAAAAATGTAACATATGTCCTTGTCAGTATGTAGCTCGACATTCTCCATCCCTGGACCAAGTAAGGACGTGCGTATCAGTAGATATTATGGCAAACTCCCTAAATCTCGGATTAAATTTCGCAGGTTGTTCACCAGTGGGGGAAGATTGTCTGCTGCATCAGGAAAATTTCCCTCAAAGACCTGGCGTACGATTTCCATTACCAAGCGCGGGCTGTGAAGGTAACAAAATGTCTCTCCACCCACGCTTTCTGGGTCCTTTGTGTAAAATGTCAGTCCTGGTTGACCCACGGATCGGCTTATAAAGGCTTTAGTAAATTCATTTTCTTGCCCATCTAACGCAATTAATGGCTCATCTTGTGCATGATTCGGATGGGCAGATTCCTCATAGAGCCTTTCCCTTTCGCCGCACTGGATCAATCCGAAAACCCACAAAGTAAGAGCGGCATGATAAATCGCTAGATTATCAAATCCACGTAGTTGATACGGCGGAACCCTACGCGCTGCTCGAAGAATCTGCCCAGCATGCCAGATAGATATACGGGCCTCTTTTGTGAAACTCCAGTCCCGAAGCCTCGGGTATTCCTTTCGGGCTTCCGACTCCCCAAATTGACCGGCAAATCGCCGCACGGAATCGAGATTAATGTGCAGATACAGCATAGCAAACTCGCTCAGTAGTACTGCCACTGGAGGTGAATTCGGCATGTCCTCTCTAGTTACCCGGATCGTGTGGGAACTGTAACACCTTAGCTGATGTCGTCTATTATCAAATAATCGAGACACTCACAGGTCGTCCCTTCGGCTTTGCAGCCAGAGCCGCGCCAATGCTCTGGACTCGGACGGGTTGTTTTCAGATAACAATGCCTGCTGTCGAAACTCCCATGCTTGGCTCATTAGTCCGTGCAAAAGTGTGGATCTGACCACTCCAGTATCGATGTTAGGCGGCAGATTATTCAGGGTAGACGGGTCGGAAAGTAGGTCCCTTAGTGACAAACTAGCGGCCGAAGTATTAGAATATTTTGCAGTCCACAGGTTCCTCCAAGCGATTGCTGTGGGAGCTAGCCATAACTCGCGCGAGCTTGGAAATGGAACTGTGAGCTCGGCGTAGCTACTGAGTGCTGGCCGGTTTATTGCCGCAGCGACCTCAGCATCGTGCTCGAATAGATGATACGAGAGCCTATTAATTGATCTACAATCAGTAACTTCATGTTCAGTACTTGCAACCAAGAAACCTACCGCTTCAAGGACTCCTCTCTGATCCATTCATGCCACGCTTTCTGCATGGAAGCTTCATCGTCTGTATCAGCAAATGGCATATCCTGTGAATAAAACGATCTGTCAAACGCGCCTCCTCTCCGCAATGCCTATCAGAATGGTTAGCTTCCATTTTTCTCAACCAATTGTCCTAAACGCACTGTACAAAGTGGCTGTAAATTGCTCTCAGCGATTTCCATCTTCCTTTTGTAGCCACAAAAGACTCCGATATCCAACCATATCATAGAGGCTTGGAAGTATTGCAAATCCCGCAAAACGCTATTATCCGACTCGACCTATAAGGGGGATTTGTGAATTTGCGTACTTGGCTATGAAGATGAATAATGCATACCAGCCGGGTTAAGCTCTCACGAACGATTTCTAGTAGAAGCACTCCCGTTTTATTGATGGATGGAATGGCACAGCAGACACATCCTGCGGCGACCAGAGCGGTCAAAAGCTCCGGTCTTGAATCCGGTCTATATAATGTGTAAGGATGAATCCAAGCATCGGTTTCAGTTCTCTTGGAAATTCCGATTTTAATTAAGGCGTCAAGGGACTCTGCCGTTGGAAAGGACGGGACAGCAAGCCGTGATCCTACAGTGCGTATAACCAGCTGGAAAATTTCGTCCCTCGATTGATTTGTGAGCTTGCCACGGATGTTGAGAGCCTCCAGACGTGACCTATGCAGTGCAGAGATAGAAGCCATCATATCTCCATCCTCCAGCGGTATTTGTTCTTCATCACTGAACCCATTTTGGTTTTTCCCCGGTACCCATAGCCTATATATCCATTAGCTGGGCATTTCCTCCCTCGGGTAATTAAAAACAATAAAAGAAATTGCGCTGTCATAGATACACTAGGTGGCCACGTACCATAGAGACCTTTTAAATGCAGCGACACGCTGCCGTGTAGTCTGCTCCCCAACCGTTGAGGTTGGGTTCGTTTCAGGTGAAGACAAATCTGTCTCAAGTACCCTCTCCAGATTGAGAAGAATGTCATCCCCAAATAGGCCACCCTCTGGACTAGTAAATTCAAAGTCATGCATGAAATCAAAAACGCCTCGAGGTTGCTGGACTTCGTGTCTTCCGGTGGCTGTGGAAGAACTATGTGACATCATAACTTGTTCAAAAAATGCCGGGTACTCATGTACGTCCTGGAAGACGTCCAGCTGGTTTTCCGCCGTAGCATGATCTAGGGGTGGCTCATTTAACGGAAGGCCCGATAAAGCCGGCGAGTTGGGTAATCCAAAGCTACCAGTTCTTTCGGGGAATGCCAAGGGACTTTCAGATGGATTTTGAGTAATGGCGCGTTCTTGCATGGCTGGTGAAATGTCAATCTCGTCAATAGGCCCGTCATGGAACCTTGGCAGGGAGGTGTCACGATGGGACGAGGGAGTATCGTATTGCCCGCGCTGCCTTCTTGGATTACATGGAATCCGTTTGTTTCGGCATCGCTAGTGAAGTAGTCAGCAAATAAAACTTGCGAAGATTGGTTGTGCCAAATAAAAGGGAACAACTTAGTGAGCGCCATCATACCTTGCACGGTCTATCATTATCACAGCTAACTTTAGCCACCGCACAGTCCTCGCATGCTTCGATCGCACGTCCACCGTATTTACTGAATGATTTCCCTTCGGTGTGAATTGCCATATGTCGCTGCAATACGTCCCTTTTCCTCATCGATCAGTTCCAACAAGCATGACAAGCATGGAACAGTGAATAAAACTTACCTACGATTAAAGCCACGGAGGCAGACAGCGCATTGGAATGTTCTTGCATTTCGATCTAAAATACTCCGTATATTGTTAGCCTAATCCTGACGTCTCCAGTCGAGTTTACGGAGCGAAAAATATACGAGAGTCTAGATGCCGAGCCAAATGATCAGGTCTTTCATAGGCCTTGCCGCACTGCGGACACTGGTGAACACCACCAGACTTGATACGGGGTGACTTGCGTGGAAGGGAAGACATTGATTCATTCTGCGACAATTGTTCACAATTATTTCAATAGTGATGTAAAATACAGGGTGAGCCGAGAACTGAAGAGCCGTGAGATGGACAAACGATGGATAAATTCGAAGAGCCATCGGGAAGTCGTGTGGCCATTCCCAGTGTTGCTCCCGACGCTAGCCGAAAAGGGATACATACCATCAGAGCCCAGCTTGGGGCCTGGAGGTGCCAGGTGCAGTGGCACCTTGTCTGACAGTTGTCGAGGACGCAGCTTCCTTGGGTTGACTCTTTCCTTTGTGCATATCATCATCTCTACTAACTCTGATTTATCTACACAAGCCTCACACAACGTGTTCGGTTTAACCCTACACACGAGATTCGGTGATCCCTCCGCGTACCACGCACGCACTGGAATGATGGGGCAACATAAACAAAATTTAACGAATCTAAGCACCAAACAACACTCGACGCTCCACTCGACAACCAAGAAGGCACTTGTATCAATCCTATGTGGAGATATACCGTACATATGGCTTTCAAATACTACATTGAGCCTGTTTCTGTAACCATTCCTTTGCCCCAGAGTATGTGCAGTTAAATGCCATAAATTCATCGGGTTTCCTAACAGACCTAAGTCAGTTTCACGGAATAATATGCGATAAAGGTTGAGGACATGATGACATACATTGTAACTGTTTTTTCGCCTTTCACTGTGCCTGGTTTAGCCGCCTGTCGGCTGTATGCTTGGATCAGACTTGCCCGAGAGTATCGACTCCGGAATATATCCTGTCCGCCGTAAGCAACAACGTCAGTTAGCGGTTAACTCATGGAGACACACCTCAAATGTTTGAGTAATTTTTTCAGGGGATGGGACTTCATCCTGGCCCTTGAAAAACGCGCCTAGTGCCTCCGAGTCCTCGATTGCTTGACTCGCCCCTTGGCCTTGGGTGGGCAGCATGGCGTGAGCCGCATCGCCAATCAGAATGAGACGACCACGATACCACGTTTTCAAAGGGTCCTGCACTGGTACTTAGTTCAAGTCTCAATATATAGGGGTTTTCCAACTACATACAAGGTCATGTAGCTGCCACAGTCCGAGATCAGGAGAATGCCTAGGCAAGTAAGGACTAGTCAGGGATATTTCCGGTTCAGGGTATGGCTTGTCCTTACTTAAATATACTCGTAACCCAGCTTGGAAACTCGGAGAATGTATCCATCATCTTGTCCAGGCTTCCCTCTGACACCCATGACTGCTTTGTCTCCGGGTTCTCGTTCATCTGCTCTGCAAAAGGTCACCTCTAGTCCACACTATCATGAACCGTAGATCTTACCGTCTGGAACCAACGCAACAATCCCAAAAACATCGCCTTGCCGTCCAGGCCCCATGATCAACCGGCAGTTGTGTGCAACCATCATCGACGTGAATGGCCTGCGAGGGTTGATTTTGCTGCAGAAATCCTGCTCTTTTTCCTCAAGAGTATCTGAAGAAATCTGTCTTGTAAGTGCCAGGCTTCGATTCTCATTGTTGAGGTAACTCTTACTAATAGACGGTAGGCTAAATATCCTCATTAGCCAAATATCAAAAAAACAAAAAAAAAAAAAAAAAAGAGGGAGGGGAGGGGTTTCTCGAATCCTACCAGAATGACCTGTCGGTATTGGGGTAACCTCGCCTTCCAAAACATGCTTTCGAAGGACGCTATGTCTATCCACAGTGTTTGCCAACGCGAGCTTCGTGTTAGTATAAGGTTTATGGAAAGCTTTGGTTACAAATCCCTCACTTACATTCCGTCAGCCCCGATGATAATGTCGGCCTCCACTGTATCACCATTCTCGAGATTCACAATTCCCGCCACCGGATCACATCCCACGACACGAGACGCGACTTTGATTTCTACCGGATCGCCATCGCGCCCAGATGAGGCCTGTGCAGCCTTTTTGAGTGCATCGTGCATATCCCTGCGATGAAATACAATGCGACTAGCCCCAAATTCTGATTTAGTCGTTAGTGGGACTGTATTCACCAGTTGTCCATCAGTCGAGTAAACACGAAACCCCTCATCGACTATTCCACGCGCTTCCTCTAGATCCTTTGTTAGGCCCCAGGTATCATGGACAATTTTTGTCGCGTTTGGCTGAAGTGATATTATAGCCCCGATCTCCCTGTTGAGCCGCGATTGCTCGAGCACCGTTATTTGTCTCTTAGGGCCACGGAGGGCGATTGCAGCGGTAAGGCCAGCAATACCGCCACCCACAATTACAATTCGAAATTGATTTGAAGCCCTCATGTTGTTTGTTCGTAATAGAGAAGATCTAAGGATCCCAAGTTCAAGCTTTCATACGTAGTTCGCATTTTTAGCATCCCCGCCCACCTCCGCACAATATCCCTGCCCACCTCCACATTCCGAGCACCGGCAAATCGGTGGGCGCCGAACCAGACTACGGAATTGTGGGCAGTGGAGGATCGGACCTTGAGTCAACAGAATCAGGCACCGTTTGCCTTTAAGATAGGATAGGCGCGTGGATATATGAGTGTAAAATTCATCAGAAACGATCCCAAGAATACAACCACCTGAAAAAAGACCAAGTCGCTCGAGTACAAGCGCTATTCTATCTACATCATGTCTACCACAACCGTTATCACTGAGTCTATCCCAGCCTCCCTCCAGGCCGATCGCCGTATGAACCTGGACGGAAATGATCCGATCTTTGGTGATTTCCGTGATGACCTTGCGCGGGATGGGTTTGCCATTGTGAAAGGGGCTATCCCGCGGGACCAAGCACTCAAATATGCAGATGACATGTACTCATGGCTGGAAGGCTTGTAAGAATCCACACCCGGGTAACCCTTTGCTTGCGAATAGAGTCGGCCAGCTAATGAGAGAAAACAGTGACCTTGGTTTCGATCGCAATGACCCTTCGACCGTCCATAAGGACCGTCTCCCAATCATCAACGAGAAGGGCATGTGCATGCACTACGGTGTTCCGCACGAGAACTTCGTCTGGTCCGTTCGCAGCGAACCAGGAGTGATTGATGCGTTCGAAAAGGTCTACAATGACAAAGACCTCATCGTATCTTTTGACGCTATCAACTTCGGTTTCCCCAAGTAGGTCAACCCTACACTTATCCCCTTTCTCCCCCTCCTTTGAAAAGCCCCAAAACTAAAAAGGAAACATCCATCAGTCGCACTGATCTCCCACCCAACAAACCCTGGCCCCATCAGGACCAGGACCCCGCGAAGCAGGGTTTCCGCTGCCTTCAAGGCCTAGTGAACCTTCTTCCCAACGGCCCCAACGATGGCGGCCTAATCGTTTGCCGAGGAGGTCACCTTCTCTCAGAGGAATTCCATGTCGCCATGGCTGACGAAGAACGCATCCCCGCCTGGACGCCGGAGTGGTACGGATTCACCGACCGAGGCATGAAATGGCTTGAAGAGCACGGAGCCGTATGGGAGAAGATCTGCGCGGAACCGGGTGATCTCCTCCTCTGGGACTCGCGCACCCCTCACTACAATCTCAGTCCCAAGGGGTCACAGCCCCGTTTCTGCATCTATACCTGCTATATGCCGGTTGCGGATGCGACCCAAGAAGACCTTCAACGGAAAAAGGAAGCGTTTGAGAAGCGGCTGGGTACTACGCACTGGCCCAATGCGAAACACACGGGGTCAAACATTGCCAAACGAGGTGATGATGAGTGCCCTTACAACCGGCTTAAACCAGTAAACGAGCCCGTGCTTGATGAGAGGGCATTCAAGTTAACTGGAATTCCTTACTTATTATAAAATTGCGAGCGGTTCTCATTGTACCTTGGATATTTATGCTTAACCAGTGGTGTGGTCAGGAGAGGAAGGCGGGGAGATGATATAAATTGAAACGCACGTCTATTAAGAGGTGTAAAACACGGTCAGCTACGCCGTGCTATTAATACCCATGAAACCTCTTAAATAGGTTAAAAGAAAAATGAATCTCAATGTGAATACATTTACAGCAAGACTCTTTAATGTAAGCAAAAAGGAAAAGGTTATTATTCCAATTCATTTCATTAAGTATGGAGTAGATGCTATGCAATGCTATGCTATGCCATGGATTATTATATCACAAAATATTTCGTAGTCTATACACTCAAAATGCAATAAATGGTCAAGGTATCCACAGTGAAGATAGTGTCTTCAGCGAACTTAAGGGCGCGGCTGTGTTGGGGGTGGTGGTTTGTTCTTCAATCCCACTGTTAACAGATGGCTGGCCGCCCAATGAATGGCGCCGAGTATCCCTTCTGTTATGGGTATGGAAGAGCCCCAGGAATGCATTGGGGCGGGAGAGGGGTCATATATGTCAGATCTGAGCTGCTAAGCGTCTGTTATATCCCCTGGAAATGAGAATAATGCATGCGGACAATTGATACTGGTATTAGAGCCGCATTCACCGTTTGGGCTTGTTTTCATACTCGTATCGACGCCAGTTGTCGGAAATCCACCAGTCAGTAATGTGGGCGGCATCCCGGATCCACTGGATAACCTCCGGTTCATAATTACGATCGTTGTCGTGGTGGGCGTATTCGTGGCTGATGACGACGGGTGGTGGAGGTAGAGGTGGAGGTGGGTGCGAGTGGTGACCTGGTCCATGTGGGCGACCGCCATGGCCATGGCCTGGGGGAGGGGGTGGTGGATGGCGGGGGAAAGGCGGGTGAGGGAAAATGCTACCGAAGGATCGTTTTCCTGGCCCCTCCTCATCGTCTTCTTCCTCTTCCTCTTCATCGTCTGCATACTTCTCCCAAAGGGCGGTGGCTAGATCATCAAAACTGAAGCTAGTAATGGGATTCAACTCCAGCGGATCTTCCTCGACATCGGTGAATCGCCACTCGACATCGTCAATCAGCGGAATAACAAGTCGCCATGCTGGTTTGGCGGCAGACCGCACAGCCAACCAGGATCCACCGGTATTCATAACACTGAATTGCCAGTCCTGCATGCCGTTTTGCTGCTGGGATAGCGGTCGAATCATTGACTGACCCTCGTAAATTGCCTGAATATCCTTTGCGGCGCGGGTGCTATTGGGGCCTAGTGAAGAGGATTCGATGAGAAGGTCTAGAATAGTGGGGACGATCTGCGAAGAGATAACGGGATCTTTGACTTCAATCGCTGGGAGTTTTGGGTGCGCGAACACAATGGGGACATGGAAGCTGCCTGCGTGGGGGTTGCTGTAAGGAGTAACGCCACCATCATTGGGGAGGGAAAGACCACTATCATTGGTTAGCGCCTCTGACATATGCTACAAAAAAGATCATGCTGAAACTTACTGGTCGCCTGCCATGACAAGCAGGGTCTCATCCGCAATCCCCTTCTCCACGAGAATATCTAAAATTTCCGCCAGCCACTTGTCCACGAACCCAATAGTGTTCAAATATCGGTTTAGATCACCATTGTCCCCTTTAAATGAGGCAGCCATGATATTTTTAAACTCATCGTCCGGCATTCCCCAAGGGTGATGCGTGGTTCCTGTCAAATGGGTGAGGAATAAACGTGTATGGTTTGCCTCTGCTGCGTCAATGGCGTCACGAACATACTCGCGGAGTTCGGTATCGGGATAACCGTAGTAGTTGACCTCGCCATAGGTTAGGGGATAATGTTTGGCATCGGGACTTTCGATCGTCTCTTTGGTCTGGACATCATGATATCCCAGCTTAGGTGTCAATTTGTCTTGGTTGTCGTAGGTGTCGGTCACCGACTGCATCCACACAGAATGCCACGGCCAAGTGCGATAATCATTTGTATTATTGGTGACATCCCGTTGTTGGCTAAGAGCGTTGAGGACGTGAGGCATACAGGGTTGGTAGATGTGGTGCTCGTACTCGCGGTTGAAATCGGCCACTAGAGGGCTGATACCGCATACTGTCCCGACTAGACTCTTCAAAGTGTAAGTACCGGTTGTATAAGCGTTACTCGCGCTGATGCCGCCGTAAGCTCGTCTCTTACCCTGGCGGTACTTATCGAATCCAGAGTCAAATCCGGTGAGAAACTCGGCCGTGCGCGTCAAGTTGGCGACATTTTTCTCCGCGATCTTAGGCATGGGCTCGCCCTCGAACGAGTCGACAATCTTGTTCCACATGAAGGAACCGTTACGAAGGGGGAAAACATCGCCACGTGTGCTCTCCAGCTTCAACAAAATTACATGCTTAATCTTTACATCACCATTGGAGAGAACATCGCGGAGGGAGTCCAGGACAGGCTCTTCAAGGTTTGACAGATGCAGAGGATCCTCTTCCGGGGTGTAATGGACGCGACGTTTGTCGGAAGTATCCCAGTCCTCGAACCCTGGAAGCGGTGTCTCCGGTAGCCACTCCCACGCAGGCGGCGTTGCCAACGCGGTCCGACCTTCCAACCATGCATAATCGGCCGGGTGTCCAGCCTGATCACCCAAGGTTGGGCGATGCTTTCCGGCAAACGGAGTCACCGGCACCGCTCCCGAAAGAAATATGTAAGAGGGATAAGGCGGTCGGGCTGATCGCAGGCCCACCAGCAGAAGCAACGGAATCCACACAAAAACACGTTTCACAACCGAGATGGGCTTGCCCTCCTGCGGAGCTTGCTGTTCGGGGTTGTTTAACAAATATCCATTTTCCGATTCCCCATCCTCACTTTTGTCATCCCGATAGTCGTCGCAAGCAATTTGTTCGTAGGTTTCTGGGTCGGGAAGTGGCTGGTTCCGGAGGCGAATGTGTTGCACGCGGGCGCGAGCGCGCTCGAAGAGCAATTTGAAGGGCTCAACAAGAACATGGAGAACGCCACCGACGAGGCGATGGAAGGGAGCCGCGATCAACCACGCGACCACCACCAAAACTGCTTCGACAATCAAAAATCCGGTCAAACCGGTTAAGAGGGTCCTGATTGCGGCTGCATCACGGTGGAAAGTTTTGGCCTGTCTCCAGTTAATTTCGGCACCCGCTACCACATAAAAGGAAATATTCGCGGAGGTCATCCCGGACAAAACAAGACTAAAATCAAATGGTCCACAGTTAGTGTCTGGAACACTCGCCCGCTCTGGTGAGCAGCGGAAAAGGATTAAGATCGTCGTACCTAAACGGAATCACCAAGGCTGCACCAATGGCATCCAGCCAACGCCAGGGAAACCGCTGTGTGAGAATACGTGTAAGGAATGTAAATGCGACATCTTGTGTAAAAAATGTGACGCCCCAAAGGAAAAATTTCGAGGGAGGTAGGGAGTAAAGATGGGCGTAGAGGTGGAGGAACTTGGCCCCAAAAAGGGCGAGAAAGGCGAGGGTAAAGAAGAACCGGCGTGTCCAATCCCAAAAGGCGTCGAAGAATTCACCGGGCGAGGAGCGTAACCGTTCCCACGTTGACGAGCAATGGCGAGAGACTCTCTCCTTGCCAGCACTGAAAAACCTCATCTTGGCCGTCGCACGCAGGGAAGGGGGGTGCGCATCAACAGCATGCACTCCACATGGCACTCGGTCCGGCAATTAGGAAAGGGTCGACAGAAGGAGGGCGAGAGGAAGATGGTGTACGGGGAAGGTTAAGGGGAGGAGAGTGGAGGGAGGAAGAATAAAAATGGGACAAGAGGACAGAAGAGAGGAAGGAATTTACAATGGATTCCTAAGGAAGATTTGGCAGCCTAAGTAGGGTCGGTTGAGACAGGGGGAAAGGAGCCGATTATATGGACATCAAGATCTCGAGTCATGCATAAGGAAAATGGGCCAGAGCTTGATGACTACGAAAGCAAAAAAAGTGCAATGAGGGGGCAAGACTCAGCCTCTTCATCAAATCGACGTGGTCAGTTCCTCTCCACAACCATGAGGCGAAATCTGGCTGGTGGTACTGGCGATGGAACTTGGAAGCTCCTTGAGTTGAAGCTACTTATCTGGCGGGACCGAAGGCAGATTCTACCTCAAATTTCTTGACCCTGTACTGGCCTGACACGATGGTCACAAAAGAAAAGGAACAAAAATCAAATAAAATAATAAAACGCCCCCTTTGATACATCTTTCGAAACCGTAAATTTCCCTCCACATCAAGAGACACACCGCAAAAGCCGATTGGTAGATTCCATCCCCAGCACCATATATAGAAGTCAATCAGCCGAAACAGTCCCTGAAGGGTTAAGCTACCCGTCGCCAATCACTGGATCCCCCCATCAAAGAACTGAAGAAAAAAAAGAAAAAATCATCAGACCTTTCCAGAAATCCAACATGTTCCTCCAAAAGTCCAATGACAGCCGCTTTCCTAATCTCAACCAACAACCAACGGCGCCAAACCCCTTGTCTTTTCCCCAGTCCAGCCTCCGTTGGGCGTATTCCTGGGGCATTTGCTAGTGGCGCTCAACTCTCCACAAGGCGCTCCGGCCGGTTGTCGCAATATGGTAGTGATTGAAGCACTCTTCGCTCTCGGTACATTATTATTAGGTTGTCGTATTGGAACTTTCATTGTCAGATGGCAAGCGACCACTTTCCCGTTGGAGCAATCTGAGATGGAGCTCGGCCAGACACTTGTGGAGCGAATCCACCAATCATAGGCTTCTAAAACCCAACACAACTGCCAAGATCTGCTCCGACATACGATTATTGGCTGCAGGGTCTCTAAGGTTGTGAATTTGTTTTTCCAGTGTTTGTTGAAATTTTTTGAAAAAAAAACAAAAGGGAAAAAAGGAATGGCAGAGCGGGATCATGGAATGTAAGATTGTACTCTTCATCTCCATTCACAACCCCTCAGAGGAAGTAAGCTCACGATAATAATGTCGGATCACATCTCTGTGTGAGACCTTTAAATTAACGTTACTTTCTTTAGCAAGCATTCGGCAAACACGGACGTTCCACTACAAACTCCTCGATATACTTTGGAAGCGAGGCCATCGAGGGGGGAATAGTATGCCACTAAGGAAGGTGGTTCTCTTGAAAAGAAGGGTTCGCTCTCCTTCCTCACCAGCTCCCATACTAAAACTAGTTCTCACAGCTAATGGTGCTGGCACGGAGAACCAACACGAGAGACAACCACACCGTGTCTCTTGGTATCCTTGGCCACCCAATATTGACAAAGCGGGCGACTGGATATGACCGATCTGACCGGCTGCGAGGTCATTTCAGTCCTTTTCCCAGACTTTCATTTAATAATGAAGGGGGGAGAACGTGTGACCTGTCTTAGTCCA
This sequence comes from Aspergillus biplanus, assembly GCA_027569045.1. Lineage (NCBI taxonomy): Eukaryota > Fungi > Ascomycota > Eurotiomycetes > Eurotiales > Aspergillaceae > Aspergillus > Aspergillus biplanus. The sequence goes on along the minus strand of JAPDEJ010000010.1, from coordinate 728,526 downwards.
TCCGAGAGACGGCCGTTAACGAGTTGGATGCGGAGAAACCCAAACCTTCGTTTCTGACGGTTTAAGATGAACCTGGTTTTAGATATTTTTTTAATTAAGTTCGGGGCGCAAGAATCTTAGCCTTGTCCTCGAATTTCCATCTGTGACTCAGGAACTCGTTTCCCTCTTGTCTTTTTTTCTTTGGGTCGTCGGAATCTCGGACCCAGGAGACAGCAGAGGATGGAACCGTCCAACCAACCCAACCCTTCAAAGCGACGGAAAAACCCACTCCAATGTCTCAGACATAATCAGGATCAAGAATACCACCAAGAGAACCCCGTTATGAAAAAAGGTAATTAATAATAAGAAGGGAACAAGAATGACACTATTTACGGGGCCCTACTTAGTCGATAATGGAGCCGAGTATTAATAATAAGAACATCGAAGCAGTTCAGCGCCGTCGTTGGAACTTCGGCCCCTGGAAATAGTAACCCCCCACCGCCAGCGCCACACTCAGCGCCCCCCAGATCATCGTCGACTTTTGCACTGGCCATTCCTCTTGCACGCGCCCGATCGCAGTCTTGTCCTTCTGTCCAACATACTCTCGTTTCCCATCTCCTTCTACCAGGTAGTCTGTCCACTGCACTCGCGACAGGCCCTTCTGGTATTCAATGACCGTACCCGGCCAGTTATTCGTGATTCGGCCCTCAGCCGTCTTGTACCAGCTGCTGCAGCTGGGGTCGGCAAACGTGCTGTTGGCAAGCCGTCTTTGGAGGTCAGTGTTGTAAGCTCGCACTATATCCGGGCGCACCTGTAGGGCTAGCGATCGGCCGTTTTCTTTGGCCCGGATAATCGGCTCAATCAACGCACAGAGGTATCGAGACTGCGCCTCGATCATAAGGATGATAGAGTTATGTCCTGGATTTATTTCATACTCCCTGTCAGCCAACACATTTATTTTGCTCCTTCCTATACCCCAGCCACTTTTGGCGCGCTATCACAGCCTCCTTCCAAGAAATACAGCCCACTGCGAAGAGAAGACGGGGGGAGACTCACCAAGATTCGTGTTGGGTCCATACAGCATGCCAAAATTTGGCATATCTTCCACCGTCACACCATGGTAGGCTGTAGCACCACCATCCCAGATTTCCGACAGGGGGCGACCACGGGCTCCGTAGATCTCCATGGGGTACATGAATTCGACTGTGCGAAAGCCCGTCGCGTATATTATGAGATCTACCTCATTAGTTTCGCCGTCACTCGTCTCAATGCCAGACTCTGTGATACGTTGAATGGCCCTGGTGTCGAGGTCCACATGCTTCTGGTTCAGAGCAGGATAGAAGTCATCAGAGGCAAGGATGCGGCGGCAACCGGGGGGATAGCTGGGGGTCAAAGTATCCCACAACTCAGGTTTATCGGGAAGACCGTCCTTCATCCCGTCAATTGCCCATTTGCGAATTTGCGGGGCAAGGGAGGAGTTCGCGTTGGCAATGGTGTCGTGAGTTGCCTCACGAATACGCATCATGATGGCCCGTTTACACCAGCGCAACGGAGGAACAGCGGATAGGAGGAACTGCTGGATCGGATTGACAGCCATATCCATCCGTGGAACTATCCAGTTGGGAGTGCGCTGGTATATCGAGACATGGGAAGCTGTTTTGGCGACCTCGGGGACAATTTGGACCGCCGTGGCACCTATATAGTATCAGTATGCCATCACAAGGCCTATAAAAAGGGGGTCTATGGAAAACTGACCATTCCCAATGACAGCCACCCGTTTATCCTTGAAATCATATGTCCAGTCCCATCGCGCTGAGTGCATGCTTTTCCCCTTGAAATCTTCTACTCCGGGGATGGAGGGCCAGCTGGGTACATTAAGCTGCCCGACGCCGGAGATGAGGACATTAGTTGAGAGTTGGTATGAATTCTGAAATTGGCTGTCCTTCGTGCCCGATACGCTAACTTGGACTTTCCACTGCCGTACGTCCTCATCCCAGTGGGCTTCATTCACCGTCGAGTTAAACCGGATATAAGGGTAGAGACCGTACTTTTCGGCGATTCCGGTCAAATAATCCAGTAATTCTTCCTGGCCAGGGTATTCTCGGGACCACGCCGGGTTCTGTTCAAAGGAGAAGCTGTAGAGCGCGCTCCAAACTAGGGTCCATATTCAATCAATATCCTCCCCTCTGTGATTAGAAAGAGGCGTTATATACGTACCATCGCAAGCGCAACCAGGATACTTATTGTCGTTCCAAGTTCCCCCAACCCCACTCCCCTTTTCGAGGATCACGAAATTATGATGGTTTCGGCGGAGGAGATCAATGGCCGTGCATATTCCTGTTCATATGAGCCGCGATTAACATACACATCAAGAATTATACACGGCCTGCAGAATCCATCGCTCAAGCGGGGGACACGAATGGAGCAGACGTACCAGAAATTCCGGCCCCTATAATCACCACAGTGGCTTGGGTGTAGCCCTGGTTCCCAATTGAACGGTTCGCCATACTGACTGGCTATACTTTATTTAGGTAGGAGGTAAATAACAGCAATCTCGGCATCTGCTTCTTCACATCCATGCACGTCTCTGACCAGGGAAAGGGGAAGATCGATTTCATCAGCCTGAATTTCTGAGGGTATGTTTCGCTTCCCCGCAACAACACGGCTTGCGAATCGCCAACCTCGGTTGGCGCCAATCAGGACATCCACCAAGATACATCTTGGCATTTTCCGAAACTAAGGCGGTTCGTGGTCTGGAGAAAGTTGAAAGAAATCGGTTCCAATGAAAACGGATCGTTAAACCCAGGTGCTTTAGGTTAGCTGCTGCAGTGTCTACCATAGGGCAACTGAAATGGTAAATGGGTAACACGGAAGAAAAATAAATAAGGTGTTTGTTTGCTTCAAAGCTCTTGTCAAGAACACAAGACATGTGATCCTAGCCTAAGCGAACATCAAAAATATCAACCATATGAAGCTGCATTCTTCACCTAAAATGTTGGTTTATTTCCGTGAAATGCTTTGAAAAAGTTTTGGAGTTTCTCGATTGGGATGATGCGACTGAAAAAGGTGATGTGATCAATCATAGTATGCGCAGGTGATAGCTAACCAATTAACGATCGCTGACGGCAGGCAAAGCATGCCCAAGGGGATCTACAGCTACCATCCTAATGTTTCCTGCTGAAGGGGAGAATGGTATGGGAGGGGGAAAGAGGTTCAAGTCGAAAAGCATGATTGTATTGATTACTTTTCCCCCACATGGGCTCTGGCTTCGATTCTTTTAAGGCCATCGCCGAATCGCATCGCTGCCTGGGGTTTCCGAGAGCAGTATCAGGCACCAGGATACAAGAGAAACGGATCGAGCGGGTGGCTGTGGGTGGCTTCCAATGTGAGAAGTTAAAAAATACCTGAAAAAAGGTCGGGAGAGACCTTTAGCCTCGAAAACTGTCTTCTCGACATGGAGGAATCGAAGTCTTGGGGGTGTCAAGGCAAGACGTGATCAGGCTGCTGGAAACGAATATAAAACTTAACCATTCAAGTGACGAACCCCATCCTCCTCTATCAGCCTTGTGACCCATTGCTCTGGAACCGCATCAATCATCTCCGATTAAACTAAGAATAGGATGCATCTGCTTCGACAATACGAGATATCGCGAGTTGATCAACGTCATCCTTTCACGCTCTCGACATCATTTCTGAATAATAAAAAGCAAGTCCTCCACCCACAGGATCCAACACAGCAGTCACCATATCATCCAAAGCGGTCAAGTGAGACATGAGTGAGAAAATACGAGGAATCTTCCTTGGCGGACACCTCATCGAGGCGTGGAGCGGAGCTCAAGGATCGAGTACGAGTTTCTTGGCTGGTCAGCCTTGCTTGCCTTAAAAATGGGTAAGATAGACTTCGAGTTCCGGTCGGTGCGAATATAAAAAGGCCTCGAGATACCGGCTCAGAAAACCCCCTGGCTGCCAGATCCCAGCATATCAAAATCGTTGCCTAGCTACATTCGCTTCAAACAAATCTCCACGTTCGCTAAACCTCCAGACCTCAAATCACAATGAAGTTTGCCATCCTCCCACTCCTTACGGCAGCAACTGTTGCAACCGCTGCAGTCGTCTCCGAAAGAGAAGTCGAGTCCCGCCAGGATTCTTTACTTTGGCCGTACCGTACCTACAGATGGTGGGTGTGGAATGGAGCAGTGGACGAAGATCCTCAAGACCAACTCCTGGTAGTGAAGGACAATATCCCCAAGAACGAATCAACCACCCTGGTCACCTTCGAGATCCCGGTAGAGCTCGAGGGGCGCACCTGCACTCTTCTGTTCGACCTCTGGGACCGCGATGTCTCGACTGGGACCCAAACCGCTGATGTTTTCAGCTCCGTGAAGCCTGGAAACAGGGACCGGCATCTTGGTCGGATCCGGGCTCCCAAACCTAGCTCTGCCGCTTGGATCGAGTCGTACTACGGTATGCCTACATTCGCCTGTCCTGCGGGCGACTTGATCGGGTTCGAGTTTGTGGGCGCAGGTGATGAGGTTGGCATCCGCTGGGATATCGGGGTAACTGGTCCCCGTATTCTAGTTGCTTAAGGTTGAGTGATGCTATATTGATAGCGAAGACTCAAGACTATGTGAGGAATATTTTGGGGGGAATGAGGGAGATGGAGTATTTATCTTCATTCATGTGTTCATGTCTTCTCTTTTTCAGTCATCCAAACTCTAGGTTTACCCATAGTTTATAATGTAGTTAGTCCACAACGGAAATCAATCATGATGCGATCTTGCCTTGGGAATAATCAACCAGGAAATTCCAGTAGCCCCAAGTAAACCTACAAGCATTGGTTGCAACACCCCGACTCCGGCCCCGGCCGCTATAACTCCCGTCACCGCAGGGAAGACCGCGCCTCCAATTTGCCCAAGCAAGAATATAAACGCTAAATTCCGTTAGTTTCCAACCCAGCATGGCAAGGCATGTACATACCGAGTGCTGATGGGCGAATATCGGCAGAAAAGAGTTTGGATGCAACAGAGATTCCCTGGTCGCGTTTAGTACCTAGGTAAGCTATCTGGTACGGGATACTAATAAAAAATACCGTAGCAAAGAATGGCCCAGAGAAGAAGCCGAGAAGACTAATTGCGACAGCCTCAGTGATGATGTTCGGAACCCTACCGATTGTGAGCTTTCCGTTTTCCCCATTTTCATTCCAGTAAATGCTTACAGCCAGAAAACCAACTCGAGTGCCACACAGATAACCACGTATATAAATATCATGCGTCGCTCACCCCAGCGATGTGTCGGTTCTGCGAGAAGCAGCCGGCCTAGGAAGCCGCCGCCGTAAAAGCCAGCGGGGACATATCCCATGCTCTTCAAGTCCCCATCACGGACATGAACAAGATACTCGACAATCCACCCTGCTCCCCGTTAGGAATATTTTACTTAATTAAAAAGGGTAGCAGATGTCACTTGCCGCCAGCGGTAATCACAGCACCCAAGAAGAAGAAGAAATACAAGCTAATAAGCCACACCCCAGGTGTGGCTAGTGTCCTTTGCATCTCAAGTCGCGCATCTCGCTCCCTGGATACTGGAGACGATGCAGCCTCATCGGAAACTTTTGGTTTGGTGATAATTAACTCGCGGAATGCGATGCCGCAGAGGATCAAGTTAATTACACCAAGACCCAAGGGCGCGGTGTAGAAGAGAGTCCAATGCGACTGCGCCCCAGAGGAAGCCACAGCTGTCGAAACAAAAGGGCCTACAAGACACCCTGCCATGTACATAGCATGGATAAATCCCAGCCACCTATGAGCACCTTTAACTGAAGCCACAAACGTGTTCGCATGTGTATCCTGGTAAGCCTGTCCAAGGCTCGCGAAGAAAAACGCAACCGCAAACAAAGGGAATGGTGGCAGCCAGCTGCGGAGAGCATGAGCAAGAACCTGTAGAATTGCCCCAAGAATTAAAAGAACTCCGAGATCAAAGTATTGGCTCAGATAGCTATTGGTGAGGGCAGCAAAAAGCCAGCCACAAAAGGTTGTGCCGTAACTAAATAAGAAACCAAGGGAAGGTGCCCTGATGGTTAATAACCTTGAAACTGGTTACTGGCCGGGGAGATTCCTCACACAATGGCAACCATATTGGTATTTATATGGTAGTCTTGACGGATATAGGGAATCAATGAACCCAAACTGCCATCGTTGACACCTGCCACGAAGAATGAAAATCCAGCACTGATGAGTTTGAGAAGAGGGCGGGGAGCTGGCCGAGTTTCCGGCGTATCAACTTGAAAGGCCTCCATGGCGAGAATGCTTTCAACACACCCTCAGGAAAGTATCAAGTGGGTGGTGAATATTTTACAGAAATTGTCCTTGATATATAGCATTCCATGAGGCATTGGCCACCCAAGAAGCGACAATGCTTTAGTGATATCGAAAAGCTGGAAAAGTGGAAGAGCGATGAATGGGCATGACTAAGGTAGGTAGACGGAGCGTGGCCCGGTTTCCCGAAGTAGTAAAACCGCCAGCGGCGATCTAATCCAAACACAGCAGTTTCTTCAACCACCATTGGAACAACTGAGGCGATTCTACGTCTTGTCCATAGCTATTAACAAATAAAAGAGGATTTTGAACGCATCGAGGTACTCTCGAGGTCGTGATCTGATTCCCTCCGTTCCCTCTCTGCCACGGAGTACTTTATTCTCCTTCCGACTCTAAAACACTTTAGTCTATGAGTTTCCCAGCAAGTTATTGATTGGTGATCTCATTGCCATAGATGGGCTCCCGGCATATGCCCTCCCGAACATCCGTCTTGGCGAGCTTTACAGAAACTGCTGGGCTACCTCCAATCATATTCGATTCGGGGGGTTTCATGGCAGCATTGCCAAAAGATATCTAGCGGACCTGTGACAGAGTGCAGCATGGTCCCGGGATTGGCGAGTCGGGTTGCCAGTCGAAAAACCAGATAACCTATACTACCTGAGGGCAACGCTTGCTACATTGGCAGCAAGCTTAGCTTCCAAGAAAGCTGATATACATGAGGCTGAGAGCTTACAGGAACAACTTTGAACCGACTTTTAAGTATAACAATTACCTACATGATCATGAAATATCCTGAATTATTCAATACCGCAATCCATCATAAATACGCAAACAATCCAGGCACACTATGTTGTTGGAGAGTATATGCAATTTATGAGTAAAAGGTAGGTTCATTAATCCCCCGGGCCGTAAACAACCAACAGATTTGAGAATCATCAATTTAACTGCCATTATCATCACCTGGTTGTACGCTGTTGCCGAGAAAATGGCCAGACCTGGGCTGTGGTGAAGGACTACAAAAGATTGGTCTGAGCGACATATAATGATTATTATTTACACGCCTTCAATTCAGTCAACCCCCTAATTTCATGGACATTGCTTTAATTATTAGTATTTTTAGTGCCGTGCAGAAAAGCATAGTATTACTTTTTATTCCAGCGTAGGTAGAGGGAATCCCCTGGCCTGGAGAATATATTTTGAATATAGTCCAGCTCCCCCGCAACTAACTTACGTATGCAGTGCAATTTTTCTAAACCCTCTAACAGCAAGATTACACCTCTCAACTATATTAGCATTCAAGATAAAATATTGGAAAATTCTTTCGAAGGCGAATAATGTGCCTGTCTGTCTCCATTTGAAATGGAACCTGATGGAAGCGATGTCTCACCACCAAAGGTGCGCTGTGAAATTGAACCTGTAGCTATTCCAGTTTTATAATTAACATAGAAAGCAATTCAAACATTTTTCGTTGATAAATTCTACTAATCTGCATAAAGCTAGCACATATTTGGATGAATCCAAATATCTCGTTCCTCGACGGTATTTTGGATCAATGTCTCGAAGACTTTCAAGTGCTGTAGTTATTGGAGCATTGTTATTCCGTGCTCTATGTGGTCATGGATTTCGCACGCCTTTACAGCTAAAGGTTATTAAGCCTTCAACTTGCTGTGAATAGGAAAAGATTCCCCCAAGAGAAATGAGGGGGTGCGGGGTATTTGCTAGTGACTTGGTTTGAAGTGGAGAAGTTGGCTGATTCTTGATAACTTGGTCAGACATCAGAAAGCACAAGCAAGATTGACATATCGGCCGGCCAAAGCTTGTGGAGATGAGTTCCTTTATGGGAAAGAGGATGAGGAGTGAAGTTAAATAATAAGAAGATGTGTATGAAAGGATTCATTGTTTCTGGTGTTCCCTATCAAATGATAAGCGTCATGACAAGCCACATTGATAACATCCCCGCACCTGTACGAAGCAAGCTAAACTTCTGCGACGGTCGCATGAGGGAATTGGCCTTGGTGCGGAGGCTAGGTCGACTTATTCTCCAATCCATCTCGATAAGCTATCACTTGGCGTCCTAGTATCGCCATCTCCTCCCTTTTCGGGTAAGTTCTGTGGTTGATCTGATAGTGACTTTGTGAGAGAAGCTCTTATCGCATACATACATTTGGCTATCGCTAGGAGTCTGAGCATGAGTTTAACATGGGAAAATCCATGGAGTCCGTGTATAAAACCATGCAGGAGATTCCCGTCTTCCGCCGTCTTCGATGCTTGCCTCAAACATGGACAAAAAGGCGCCTTCAGTCGAAAACGATCTAGCCCCCAGCGATCATGGGAGCGTCACCCCTTATGGCCAAACTAAGCGTGGCCTCTCCTCGCGACATGTTCAGTTGATGGCGATCGGGGGCACTATTGGAACCGGCCTCTTCGTTGGAATCGGAACATTTCTGCGAGACTCAGGCCCCTTATCCCTTGTTCTGGGATATCTCCTGTATGGACTTTTGTTCATCTGGCCTTGCAATTTATGTGTCGGGGAGATGTGTGCTTATCTTCCGATTCGAGGCTCCATCTTCGAGTTGGCCGCGCGATATGTTGATCCTGCTTTCGGATTTGCCATGTAAGTACAACCACTGGGCATCCGCTGGACGAGCTTGCTTGCCTTCAAGACTAATATTGACCTTTTTCAGGGGCTGGCTGTATTTCTATGCTGGAGTCATGCTAGTGTGTGTGGAGTACTCGGCAGTGGCCACAGTTATGCAGTTTTGGAATACCAGTGTTAACCCGGCCGCATGGGTGGCGATGGCGATGGTTGTCTGTGTGCTTCTCAACGTTGTTGCTGTGAAATGGTACGGCGAGAGTGAATTCATCATGGCGTCCACCAAAGTCTTGCTGCTGATTGGCCTCATACTCCTCACATTCATCACGATGGTCGGAGGCAACCCAAAACACGACGCATACGGTTTCCGCCACTGGACAGATGGCGTGATGTACGAGTACTACACGGACGGGGACACTGGCCGCTTCTTAGGCCTTCTGAATGTGATCATCTATGCCGGCTTCTCGATGGCTGGTCCAGATCTTCCCGCATTGGCTGCAGGAGAAATCCAAAACCCACGATACACTATTCCTCGTGTTGTGAAGATGATTTTCTATCGTATCGTTGGGTTCTATGTGATCGGCACACTCGCTGTCGGTATTATATGCGACTCCCATGATGATCGTCTCATGAACGCGATTGATAACGGGGACGCTGGATCTGCTGCGTCACCGTGGGTTATTGGGATTGAGAATCTCGGAATTGGTGGGTTGCCAGACTTGATCAACTTCCTGATCCTCTTGGCTGGATGGTCTTGTGGCAATGCATACGTGTACAGCTCCAGTCGTACACTGTATTCACTCGCGAAAGATGGTCAAGCACCACGGTTCCTGCTGAAATGTACCGAATCCGGTGTGCCCATTTACTGTGTGCTGATCGTCTCACTAATATCCTGCATCACATTCCTCGTGGCCGATACCTCTTCTGTCACAGTCTTCTACTGGTTTGTCGACCTCACAACATGCGCCTTCATCCTGACCTACACCAGTATGGTGATTGTCTTCCTTTGTTGGTATCGGGCCCTCCGCGCACAAGGAATCGACCGCAAAACTTTCCTGCCTTGGTCAGCACCATTGATGCCATATTGGGCGATAGTGGCGTTGGCAATCGGCTCGCTTGTCACTTTGTTCAACGGGTTCACCGTTTTCTCTCCCTTCAGTGTTCAAGGCTTTATCACCTCCTACTTCGGCATTGCTTTGTGGGTGGTGATGTTTGTGTTCTGGAAACTCTGGCACAAAACTTCCTTCGTGGACCCAGCTACAGCCGACATTCACTCGGGTAAGGCAGAGGTTGATGCTGAATGCCGTATTTGGGAGGATGGTGGCTTCGTGGAGAAGAGAAAGGCCGAGTTGGCGCAGATGCACTGGGTTCGACGATGGTGGGAGAAGATGTGGTAAGGAAGTCGATATAAATTGCCGAGTTGAATAGTTTAAGCATACTTTGACATTATGTATGTTTCCAATATAAGCAAAAAAAAAAAAAAAAAATAGCTCAAGTTGTTTCAGTAACCGCGTCGACCAGAGAGTACTAGGACGAAGATGGAATCCTTTCTAGAATCCAATCCCTTACTCCAACCATCCAATAACGGTATACGTCTAGGCTCTACTGTCTACTACCCTCTATTTATTTATGATCATCCACCGAGGTTATTGAAAGCTCAGAGACCGGATTAATGGGAAAATATGCTAAAAAATATAATGTGTGGCGGCTATGCATTGGACAGGGTACCACTTGGGGATTGGGCCTCCTAATGGATCTATACGTAGGTTGCGAGGGAAGCTACGGATAATATGATGGTCTGTATCGCGAACGTCAAGTTCTCGCAAAAGTTATACTGATCGAGTGTGAGAATAACATATCACCTCATATGAACGAACTTTGGGCTAACCGATCATTCCCAGTGGTCCCTGGGCTTGGATGGTTGAGTCAAGATGCGTAGATTCCCGAGGACAAAAATACTGGGAGCGGGTAAAGATGTAAAGGAATCTACCGAATTAGTTACATGTTCTTCTTTGAAACTAGTGTAGCGCGAGACGATCGGAGATCATATGAGACCTCGGACCAACGTGAAGGATAAATAGACTGCAGAAGGATCTAGCAGCGAGTTTGCAAGGTTGCCTAACAAAAAGGATGCTACGCAAAGAGCCATTGAGGGAACCAAAAAGGCATAGCAGGGCATGCTTGTGGATGAAAATAAGGACAGCATAAGCAGGGGCTTTTGAAGCAATTGGCAAAAGAGGTCACTCTGGGAAACTATACAGCAGGCAAAAGGTGGATGAAGAAACAGGGAAAAGTGAGCAAGAGAATGACTGGTGATTGAGATACGTGGGGTGGTTGTCTTTAGGGGGGTTAGATAGATCCCGAAGTCCCGATGCGTAGGTCCATGTTAAATATTAAATGGAAAACCAGGGATAAAATAAAACAATATGAAGTGTGATGATGCTATAATGTTCTCAACAGCCGAGCATGTATTCCGAATCCAATATTTGGTAGACAACCCCTCTCCGGGGAAATGGGTATCATTCCTTAAAAAAAAATCGATTTAATAATTTATGTTTTTCTTGGGCATCTACGGGATCTCAAGTACCCCATACATATATGGCCGAACGCAAGTCTCATGATATCTTTTAATCTCTGCCTTCGCAGTTGAGGGGATATCGCCTGGGCGAGACTATCTCCGGCTCCCAGTACTCCCTACCGATGAATTGCTTAGGTTCAGCACTAGGTGCCAGCTAGGGCTAAATACTTGAATAGGTCAAATTGGCAGAGATCTGGAAGAATAGCTGAGCTGACTCTGCAGGTACCCTCCGTGGCAGACTAGAGGTGCCCTTCATTATGGAGAAAAGAATATTCTACGAAAATATTGCGTCTCTGAGCATCCAGATCGTATCATATATGAAGTTCCCGTTTTGGCGGTTTCGTATGCGATGGAAGATAATCCCTTTTAATGACACGTTCGATTTCGAGTCTTCAGAATAACTCAGTTCATTTCCTCTCTTGTTTGGATAATCGAGTTACAGCGGTTTGTCCTGTTGGCAGATCAGTGCAATGCACCATACTTGATGCTAAGGACTAGTCTGTGCCTTAGCAACACGGGAAGGAATACCGCGCGCATATGCATATTTTCTTAGATACATCAAGAAAATTCCACCCAAAATGATGCAGGAGTGGATCAATACCGCTAATGTATGTCGACGAGGTAAACTGCATGAGGAGTTGTCAAAAATGTCTGGTTGACTCGAGCGCGTTTCATGATTGTTACAATACCGAGAAAGAAGGAGTCACTCTGCATACCATCTAAAATCTGAGCTAGTGCTTCCGAGGCCCTCGACTTTTACCCTTTGAAAGCCAGGTGATATCACTTGGTGTGTTGGTCACCGCAGAACCCCAATGAGAGGGTTACATAGCCCATCCTAAATTATCCAGTGGCTGCAGGGACCATTAAAAGGTTTGCTTCGATGGTGTAGAGGTATGGATGATAATTTGTCCGAGTTGGCTCCATGGCTATATTAAGATGGTATTAATTAAGTCTCTTCCGCGACAATACTTTCTGCAGCCACGGTTGGCATGGTCCGTCCACGAAGACCGGCGAGGTTGATATGCTGTCATTACATATAGATCCTCAATCGGCGATGGTCAGCATTTGCCTCTCGAGAAAAACTAGTGGATGGATTAAAATAGATGAAAAGGGGGGAAAGAATATTGAGAAACGCTTTCGGGCCTGGGGGGAGCTCTTTCGGATATCTTTCCTGCTTCCCTCCAGGGTCCACCCAGTCCACTCCAGCAATGCAATCGATGACGAATTGCGACGGCGGAGTCCGTCCGGAGCACGGAGCTGGGTGGACGGGTTGAGTCAACCGCTTTCCATTTTTGTCCTTCATACTCCAGAATGTGGACACAAATGAGATTTCCCGTGCTTTTGTGCTTAGTGTGATGCGGGATCGCCAATGCTCTGCCGCTATCGGGCCCCACTCTTTCAGGACAAGACAAGTAGCTTGCGTTGTGATTACTGCGGCGCTGGACAGTGAGAGCCGGACTCCAAAACTTCTGGAGAGAGTGGTTCAAAAATTTAGTCAATGTTTTCGTAGCGAGGAGGCCTCGATTGAGATCCCGTCACACTCAACCGTCTGGGGTTTCGGGTTTGAGGTACCCGAGCCCCTTCAAGGTTCGGGGAGGGAGAGAGGCCTGCCTGTGGGGATAACTGTTAGCCCATCATCCCGTTACCAATGTTGTAACTGTGAGCGTTCCATGCTCCACCAGCCGGACGCCGGATGTGCCTGACATCCCCCATGCTTTTGAGGTTGTACATGACAAATACGATTTTTGGCGCGCATGGAAAGCTGCGGGCCTAGAAAATGGAACGAGGTGCGTGCATGCCCCCAAAAACTCGAAAGTTCCAGCATCTCGGGAACGAAACCAACAGCTCACTTTGCTTGAATCACAACAGTGAGCTGAATTGATGTTTGATGAGGGACAGACTTAATACGGGTAGGTGTAATACTCGGACAGGGGGGTGATTCCTTCGGTGCGTAAAACATGGGACTGATGCTCCTTGAAGTTCCAGGATTGGGGTATGAAATTGTGAATACCACCAACTTCCGTGTCCACATGGACAGGCATGACAGTTGACAAGTTTTTGGATTACTCGACCTGACTGGCCAGAACGGTTGGAGCGGCCGTGGCGGATGCCACTAATCCTGCACTGTACAAACGAAGCAGGGATCATCCATCCACGCCACACCAATAATGATTGAGATGTTGTCTCTGATGGTGTGATACAGGGCGGCTATCTCTTCGGGGAGGAATTAAATCCGCGATCCATCTTCAAAAACAAGTCTCAGGTTTACCACCTCAGGGTAGAAGCCTCAGAGTGAACAGGTTGGCACTCAACCCCTGACAAACCTTACTATATTGCGAGTTCAGGAAACGCCGAACATCCCTTGACAGTCAAGTTCTTGATGGGAGTTCAGCCGGAGTTTAATTTTTATCCTCAATGACTCAACACATCCTTTGGTAAAGTGAGCTCTCTTGGGTCTCTTCTCGACCGATCTTCGACAATCCTTTGAGAATTCGCACCATTCCCTTTAGCCTGGACCAACAGATTCTTGGCGAAGGCATCACTAACGCCGCCTGCATGGATTGCATATCAAGGGCGGCCTTGGAGTGGGCACGCACTCGGAGAATTTCTACGAATCAACCCAGTCGTTCTTCGTGTCGCGGGATCGACAGCGCCATCGAAGGTCTGCAGCAAGGCCCTCTCTGAAGTTGAACAGCAAGTGTCCGCAGTGTCTGTCTGGACTCTGCAGGATGGGCCTCCGAAGTAAACCCGCCAGAGTCATAAATCAAAAAAAAAAAAAAATACCAGGGAGGAATACTCGTGTTTTCTTGACACACCCAACATCTGGTTGCAGATTATATAGTCAGCTCTGATCCAACTTATTCCAAATGCTTGGAGGTAATCAACAAGGCCGAAGCCGGGGCGGCTTTTCCTGGACTTGGAAGGTTGGAAACAGTCACCATCCAAGCCGTATTGCGTCCGAAGTTTTCGGAGGGAAGTCCTCCGTCCTGCGACAAGCGTGCCAAGAAAAGAAAAGAAGAAAAGAAGGGGGAAAATGAAAGAGGGAAGGAGCACCTGCAAAGAAGGGCAAGAGTCCTGCAACTCGCGACGAGGTGTCATTTGTGTCATGAGAGTAAACCAAATGCTGGCGGAAGATCTTCCGCAATGGAAGGCCGAGTGCGGTCGGAGCCTTTAGATCTTGCCTCAAACAAATAATGCTGACAGGGGAAGGTGTGATACATTGTCAAAAGAGTCAGATAGAGTAGTGAAAACCGCTTTAAGGTCATGATTCCATGAACATTGGTTGATAAGTTACAGACTAAGCCGAGTGCTCAGTATGCTTATATTTTAGGCTAAGTTCGGATGGTAATGTTATCATGGACCCAGCGGGATCTTCCCCGAAATCCTGGTTCTTGTTACGAGGTACCACCTGACTCGACAGGCAAGCAGGATGCCCGATTCATTCATGCTCAAGCACATCAGGTTGTTTCTTTGTTGGTGGCCTGAGGTGTCGAGTGCCCAAGCCTTGTGAAACTCGAGCAATCAAAAATGCTCATCGTGGGGCAAATCCTTCTTGTCGACAACAAAAGACTCAAAGTAATCACACCTCCTCGATTAGGAAGGAGCCTCGGGTTGGTAGATGGCAGTCTCTCTCTCTTCCATGGGCACAATGACTTGACTTATACTCCCTCCTTGTTTCGCCTCTGGTTTTTTGTCCAACCGTTTCTCTCAACTATGGAGTACTTTTCACTTTTTTTTCTATTATTTGCTTTCTCTCTTGCTTTTTCTCAAATACAACCAAAGAGCTATCCTATAAATAGTAATTCTTATCGCCGTGGCCTCCAAGGTTTCTGTTAGATGCGGGTATACCCCAGACTCCAGCGTCCTAACCTTCAACGTCATACCTCCGGAGAGCGAACGTTGAGAGTGCAGCCAATCAATTTCCTGCCAGGCGGCAAAGACCTGCCCTGATTATTGCGGGCTTGTATTTCATAAATTCCACGAATTTGTAAACATGTCAAGGAAATCTTTTCCAGTGGTGTTGGGTGGCCAACTGGGAAGAGAATCGCCTCAGCGATTCATAAGTTGACAGCTTAAGACAAAGATCGATCATCAAAGGTTCGGCTCAAGATGATTTTATCCAGGAAAAAAAAAAACTAAATGGAACCCCTGGCAGAACAAGTCGAACTTTGGAGCTTCAAATTATGCATTTCCTTATGTCCTTCCGTGGATTCATTTCCAATGTACTGGTTTACTTCGGTTTCCGGAGTCGGTGGAAAAAGCTAAATCGCATGTGGTTTTCAAGTTTCGAAAGTTAAAGAGATGAATGCAACGTGGTCTGGTACCCTCCTTTCCAGAAACTTTGAGCATTCCTGAAGGAAGCCTTCCCAGGATGATTCCAGCTCTCAGGGGGGTGTGGGGGGCAAGGGGAAACTTTGGGGTAAGCCAGTCAACGGCACAATGCTGTTCCCTTTTCATCGGGCAAATTATCCAACTAAAAGAGTCGAAGGAATTGGAAGTCTGGAGACGCACAACCGCCTTCAACGAGTGGGTCCAAATCATCTTACCCATGGTTTCGCCAAGTCTTCAATGTTCTGGCGACACGGGACCCCCGGATGGAGATGGGGCAGTCTCACTCTCCAGGAAAAGGAAAAGAGGATCAACCAGCGACACGATTTGTTGGGAATTGAGATTTTGGACGACGCAACCGATGGGCTCGAGTCCGGGCACTTTTCTCGGTTCCTTTAGCTTGTATTAATTTGGTACCCACCTTGGAGGCAAATAGGAGGGATGTGATTGGCACGCAGGGAGTTGGCTCCAGGAAAATCCCCCACATGAACTTGTTGTTTTCTCCCCAGAGTCTCCACAATATGGCGCAAGCTCGTTTTGTTGTGCTTTGGCCCGGCTTGCCTCTTTCCCACTTTCCGCTCACTTTCCTCTTCTTCTCTGGAAGGATCTTCTTAATACTCAAACTATTATTATCAGCATTGATCTTCTTGCCTCCGACTTTTTTTCGAAATATTTTATTATTATCAATTAATAATTACCCTTTCAATGACCCAGCTTTAACTTCATCTGGAGTGTAGTAATGCGGCGCCAACCGCCACTACTCACTTCCCCAAGTGGCCGGGACCCATCGCGAAAGCTGAAAGGAAGGGCCGTTTCAAACGTACAAATATTATTTCTTTTTCTGCTTGAATAATGATTATGATTTCAGACTCTCAGCTTTATTCAGAGGAAAATGCCAGCAGTAAGAAGGGATTTTGAGTGAAAAAAAATTACCTGCCCGTTCAGTTAAAGGCTGGAGGCAAACTAGCTCTTACTGAAATCGAAATCGAGATGGCGAAAAATGACGAAAATGGAAACTCAAGTTAGAAAAGATCACCATTTGAAATGGTCAGAGACTCGAGAGCCGCAGCCAGTTACGTCAAAGCCATCACTAACTAACCAACTAACTGACTATTTGTTGTCCGAGTCCAGCCCAAGTATTGTTGAGGCTGCATCAGGGACATTCCTCTGGCGGGAAACCAGATTGATGAACGGAACCCTGATGATTCGCTTGAAGCTAAGGCGAAGCAGTTAAATTATCATTTTAATTCCCGCAGACGACTCGTTTTGAGAACTCATTTCGAGCACTCATCTTTGTTTCTCCCTTGACCCCCCTGGCCCTTCCTTTTCTTCACCAAGATGTTGTGTGTAAGAAGGCAACTGATAACACTCACATCGAAAATGAAAAATCTGGACAGCAGGAGTAAGACAACAAGCATCCAAGGGACCTGGGCAAGTAAGGGAAGTGGATTGGTTGGGGTGTGGAGGCTCGCTGCGGTCCCCACTGCGGTTTTAACAAAGACGGAGCGGATTACATCCGCCGTTTCTCAGGATACCCGGATGTAACAAAGTGAGAGTAATTTTTTTCGTTCATCTGATAGTAGAAGACCGCGGGAAAGGAAAAAGCTTCCGTTCAAAAATGCTGCGGAGGATAGTGAGGATAAAATAAGAGGGAGAGGGTTAAATTGATATCAGCTTCTCGAAGAGTGCCTTTTGCGAACCATCACATCCATGGCCAGCCTGTGGTGGATGGCTCGGATTTTGCGGGAGGTAACATTGCGAGTACCAGAAATAGGCTAGTGAGAACACCAAAAAACATACGAGGCTCCTGTGTGCTAATCACGATGAGCACTGTTATCTCTGGTTGACTAGTTTGGGAAAGGACCGCGAAGACCTCAACATGAAGAGTTTATGGATTACTCTCTTGTCAAATTATTTACCTCTTTTTTTTGGAGAGAAATATTACCTATAAAAAAGAAAATAAGAAAAGAAACCAAAGGAAAATTGATAGGTAATTAGCATGCCACCTACCTTGCTCTCCATCCAGTTGTGCTACCATGGCACTGATTAGTACCGAGCACTTTGACAGCCAACAGTAATTAAGTTCTTCCTTCCACCCTTGAAATCCTCCGTGTCCAAGGCTGGAAACGGTGCGTGGGCTTTTCTTTGGAGGTAATACTGGTTGCTGGGGTCAGAGTTACCGAAACGCGTGCCATTGGCCAATACCCGATGCACAGACCTGATTGTATTGTATTGCATCTCCCCCGTGACTGCGACGTGGGGCGGATCCTTGGCTCTGGCCCTGTCCTGGCCCATGCTCTCTGACTACTCCAGCGGACTAAAAGGCGTCTGACCCACTGCGGTCCTCTTTGGCATGGTTTCGTTGGCTGGAGCTAGTAACGGAAGGCGTATGTTGTTTCGTGGGTTTATCCCGCGACAGTCACCGGGGGAGGAACGATGGAAGGACTAGGTAACTTACATCGTAGTCTTGTTGTTTAGTACCTGGGCGGTTAGACTGGGCGATGAGTGAGTTGCTCATAACCAGACAAGCAATCAGTCGAGAAGGAATGCTTACGAGGTACGCTCCTCTGTCCGGTGCCTCTGGATGTACAAAGTATTATTATTATCCTGCAGCGCTCCCCGTGCTCCGTCTGGCGGACTAGCTTCTTTGCTGCAAGTCACTGACTGCTGTTTCTACTCCTAACACACCTCAAAGTAGAACCTAAACTTTTCTTCTCAACTCCCCCCTCCAGTCGAACTTCTCCCACTCTCTTTCTACTTTCCCCTGCCGTTATTTGCGACTTTTCTTTTAAAGTTGCCGCCTCGTTTCTTCGGGATCACTGCTGCACTCCGCCCATATCAGCAATTGAGTCGCAATTTACCCCTATCGATACGCCCCTCGCTCGGTTATCTCCGGCCCATCCATCAAGAACTCTGAACCTCTTATCTTAGGTACTCTTCATCTTGCATACTTCGTCAAAAGCTCAGCCTAAAGGACTGCGATCTCGACTTATAGCTCATCTACCATCCCTCGCGCGCCTGATTCTCGTCCCAGCGTCGGTGAGTTGGTCGCATTAAGAGCTATTTCCTTGGGTCCTGGGAAACCTTAGCCCCCTGCTGACTACAGCTACGTTCCAAAGTCCGAGGTTAGACATCAGGAACCACTTCGCCACATCCCACCCTCCTTAGTATTTCATTTCGCACCCATCGGGTTGATAGTTCCAATCGGTCTGAAATAGATTTTTTGGCACTCAACCTCTTCAAAATCGAATAGTCGTACACCTATTATTCTTACTATTCTTTCGTCGCCTGGTCAGTATTCTTGGTTTCCCCTACTTTTCCTCTCCTGGTCCTCTACTTCATTCGCCCCTCCTTGATGATACTTTCTATTGGGCCGGGGTGAAGGCCTCTTTTAATTTCCAACGCCTGTACCAAAACTAACTACAAGCAGGGGTTTGTCAATGTCGACCTTATTCCTCAGTCTTTTTGAGTGACTTGGTTCGGAACGAGATACGGCAGTTTGGAGGTAACCGGTGATATAGTCCGTCTGTGAAACCCGAACCCCGTGCGTTTAAAAGCTGTATCGCTTTCCCCTTGAAAGCAGCGTGCTGGGCCTGGTTTTTTTTTTTTTTTTCCGAGACGCAGACGGTGAGGATTATGTTATTGGATGCAATGGTGGGTCAAGAACTGGGCACAAGCCCCAAAATGGAGGATCTCACCAGTATCCGTGAAGTGCCTGGGGACATGTCAGGTGAGTGTCCTTTGCTTTAAATCAAGGGTCATCTTTTACCTTTGATTCCTAATGAGATCAGCGTCGAAAGACAACACGAAAAAAGACACCAACACAACGGCAAACCCGAGTAATATACCTCCTCCCAAAACTGACAAGCCAAGACCACACGGCTGTACAACCTGCGGTCGGTCATTCGCTCGTTTAGAGCACTTGAAGCGCCATGAGCGCTCTCACACTAAAGAAAAGCCTTTTGAGTGCCCTGACTGTGCGCGTTGCTTTGCCCGGCGAGATCTGCTCCTCAGGCACCAACAGAAACTGCACATGACAACAACCCCATCTTCACGACCTCGAAACGCCCGAAGGGAGAGCACAGGGGCTGCTGGTGCGGCGACGAACCGGGTTCGCAAGAACTCTATCGTCAGCAACTCCAGTACTATGCGCCCGCGAGCTAATACCATTAGTCACATAGACGGGGCCGCTCTCGGCTTGGTCAATACTTCAAATCCACCCGGTGCAGCGGGTCACCCTGGGCATGCCTATCACCCTAGTATCGGCTCTGCCTCCGTAGGATCTAATATGGACTACCGGGGCTTTCCCTCGGCCCACCAGGCCCCAGTTAATGGACTGGCAAAGTTGGAGACCCATGGTTTGCCCATGGAGCTTTCCGGTGGCCTCCGTACTGCTCCCGTTTACGGAAGCTTCGACGTTAATATCCCAGAAATGTTCATCGGCCATGGCAGCACCATAAACCCTGCACAGCTTCATTTTGGTGGCTCGCCGCAAGCATACGGGAACGATTCCCCATCGTCTCCATACAATCTCGGTGCGCATCATCACATGCCCCCAACCACCGATGCCATAATGGAAGACGATTTCAACTTCGATTGGATGCACAGATTCGACCCGCATATGTCGATGGGTAAGAACAACGAATCTGCAATCGATGAGTCCTCCCCTTCCGCAATGAGTACAGGTAGCCAGAGTGGAATCAGCGAGGCAATGAATGATGGATCCAATCATTTTTCCATGTCTTCGGCTGGCTGGCAGAACTCGTTCCCAGCACATACCGCAGCCCCTGCGAACCAGTTCGCAGATTATACTTCCCCTGCTTTTAACGATTTAGGAATTCCCCCGGAAACCGTTTCCCCCAAATCTTTGATGGCTCAAAATCCCTTTGGTGAATCGTATGCCACTCCTCCATCCATGACTTCGGTTGGCCAGCCCATGCTGGGAGGACATTCGCAGAGTATGTTATCATCCTCTATGGCAACAAGCGGAGAATCTCCTAATCCTCTCAACCTGCCTTTCGCGAATAGTGCCCTACGAACTCACCATTCCCCAGCCTCAACGGATACATTTACAGACTCCACACGACAGGCTCTACTAGCAAGTATGGCGCAGCCGACCTCTTTCAATCACCGTAAATATTCCCAACCTGCCACCGGAATGATTCAATATCGCGATCTCTTTTCCCGCTCCTCCACCTTGAACACCACCAGCCAATTACCCAGCACCCCCGACATGCAACGCTACATCTCAGCCTATGTAACCTACTTCCACCCACACATGCCATTCCTCCATATTCCAACCCTCAACTTCCAGGCCCCCGAATACACGAATAACCTACGGACCCCTAGCGGCCATCTCAACCTGAGCTCCACAGGTGTTGCCGGCGGCGGGGGCTGCCTGATCCTCTCCATGGCGTCAATTGGGGCACTCTATGAATTCGACGCTTCAGCATCCAAGGAACTTTTCGAGGCTGCCAAGAAAATGATTCAGCTTTACCTAGAGGAGCGCCGCAAGGCTGATATGTCTACTGCTGTAGGCCGGGCAAATGCTACGCGGGATAACTCCGTTCACAACACCCCTCTTTGGTTGGTCCAGGCGATGCTACTGAACGTAATTTACGGTCATACCTGTGGCGACAAAACTTCGGCCGACATTGCAAGCACTCACTGTGCAGCCTTAGTCAGTCTTGCCCGTGCAGCTGAATTGACCCACCATATAGACCCCAAGAACCTTCCGCAAGACTATGTGATCACGAGCCTCGGCAACGCAGGAGACGGACAAGCTGATCATGACGTTTGGAATCAGTCGTTCGGGCCTCCGAAAGAACGAAAAGATTGGCTTGATTGGAAAATTGTGGAGGAGCGAAAGCGGACTCTCTACTCAATTTTTGCTGTATCCTGTTTCTTAGTTTCGGCATACAACCACGCTCCCGCTTTGACAAATTCTGAAATCCGTCTTGATCTGCCCTGTGAAGAAGACATTTGGGCAGCAGAATCGCCCCAGGCGTGGAAGAAGATGGGCGGCCATTTGGAATGCAGAAAAGGGCACTCTTTTTCATCCGCTTTGACGACTCTCTTGACTGCTGGACGACGAGAGCAACACCCGTCACCTTCAGCTCAAGGGCTTGGTGGTGCTCATCCCGACGACTCCAAAAGCAGCGATCTTAAGCCCAGTACCTTCGGATGCTTAATTTTAATTTACGCATTGCATAATTATATTTGGGAAACTCGCCAGCGTCATATGGGTCGCCAATGGACATCGCGCGAAACGGACGCCATGCAGGCCCATATCGAGCCTGCTCTGCGAGCATGGCAGACAGCCTGGGCTAGCAATCCAGTCCACAGCCTCGAGAGGCCCAACCCATATGGGGCGGGACCTCTATCCGCGGACAGCATCCCCTTGCTGGACCTGGCTTATGTAAGGCTCTTCGTCAATCTTGGGCGTTGCAAAGAAGCTTTCTGGCAGCGAGACTGGAATGCCATGTCTGAAGAGCTTGCTCAGGGTGTAGATGTTGTCAACTACATGGATGATATCCCTTCCGACGTCTTGGATCCTTCAATCACTGAAGACCCAAGTCGGATAGACAATAGGCGGGATTCGCTAGCGGACTTGAGTGTCGGGGATCTTGCCATATCAAAAACACCCACCCAGGAGCGACCAATGCATAATTTAATGGGCATGTACCGTTCGGGTCATCCCAAGCGCGAGAAGCTAATGCGAAAGGCGGCGTTCTATGCTGCGGATTCAATTTCAATGTCTGATAGACTTGGAAACACTTTCGCTGAATTTACATGCAGAGAACTCCCCCTGCAAAGTGCAATGTGTGCTTTTGATTGCGCCGAAGTCCTTGCTGAATGGGTTACAACTGTCCAGGAGCGTGTTGGGCCTTACTTGGGAATACTTGGCCGCAGTGAAACCGATCTCACGCAAGCTGCCAACCTTATGCTCCTAGAGGAAGAAGATTGTAAGCTTTTGGAAAAGATCCAGGAGATCCTTACCAGCATAGAGCAAAAGGTCCAAAAAGACGCGCAAGGTGGTGTAACTCCATCATCCATGAACGTCATACAACGGCTCCCGAGCACCATCGAAGGTGGCTACGGATGTAAGATTCTGATTGCTACAGCGATGCTCCTTGATAGGGCAGCTGTGTGGCCAGGTGAGTTCTCTTTTTGCCCCCGATATTGAAGCTCAGATCTGACCAAACTTATATAGTCATGAAGCTTATGGCGCGATCCTTGGAGTCACAAGCTATGCGGTTAAGGGAGCGAGCCGAAAATTCAGCAATTGGCACAACTGAGTGAGCCAGGCACCAGCCTCGCCCCCTTTTGCCCCACCTCTCGCTCCATGCATATCAAGGTCCCACGAAGTTACGTCTTCTCCACCTCGGTGTTACCGCCTCTCCGAAGTTTTGGACAATTTGTCCCTCCGTTGCAATCCACTGGGATGGATAATATACTGGAGTTCCCCGCCGGCCTACGGTGCTCTTTTCTTTCCTTTTATTATGTTTTCTATTCGCCCTATTATGATCCCATGACGGCTGTATTTTGCTGGGTATGTATTTGTTTTGGTTACGCTGTCCGAGGTTGGCTTGTATTACTTTATTATGATGCCCTATACTATTTCGCGAGTTGATAAATTGGTGACGCGGCACGACACGACTACCTTCGATTCTTCTTTCGTGATGACCTCTCCTGTCCTACTCTGTTGACGCTTTCTATCCGTGTCGTTTTCCTCTTTGCTTTAATGGCTCCCCAACGTCTCACGGGGGCTCCTCTTCCCCAACCTGGTTTTGATCTCCTTTCCAATGTGCCATATGATCAAGAGAGTCCGTTTGCGTTCTATGTATTCTGAGCAGCCTTGCTTTACTCCCCGGGAGGGTGGGGCCTTTGACACCAAGCCGAACGATTTTGCGGGCCTAATGAGGGTTAAATGTTTGATGATTATAACCGGACCCCGCTACAAATAGTTTCACCCGATATGTCTATTTACACATTGGGTCCGATGTACCGGAGCCGGCCATTTTGAAACATTCATGTGCATAGATATCTATATACAAACTTGTACATATTGAATCCAATGTCATTGCGATTCCCACCTCAAAGTGAATCGGGTGAGTAATACTGGTCTTTACTGCGCACTAACCTTTGTCCGTGAAACTTGACTTCCTCAAAGAACACCAACCTCGTAGCTTTTGGCACAATGAGCGCTCTTAGATTTTTTAGAATATTAGTATATACACAGGTGCAAACCTAAGTTTGGTAATAAATTGATATGCTTTATCACTTATTTTTCGGGAACTCTCATTTTCTTTCATTTTGGTTTTAACTCAAGTACCAGTCACCTATAAGATAAGTCTCTCAAAGGTATACTTTCCAGCTGCTTTTCCTCTCAGATAACCAATCTCACGCTTACTCCTTCTCACTATCTGCCCCGTCTTGTTCACCTTTGTCTTACTCACGTCAGAATTAGCTTTGAGCGATAGTGGGAGAAGTTTCCCGCTCGCGTCCCCATTGTCATCTTCCTCTCCTTTCGTCCCGAATACAAGGAGATCGGCCCCATTCAGCTTCTCATATCGTACGGACGTAGGAACGGGGTTATCCATCTGCAAACTGTTTTCAAGTCCCGTGTCTGTCGACGTGGCGCTATTCGCATATCTCAGGTATTCACGGAGAATGCCCTTAAGGTGAGTAGCCTCTTGAACTCCTTCAAGAGCAGCAGATACCTCGGATTTCATCTCTGCAATCAGGTCCATATCTCTGGGGGCGGAGTCGGAAAAGTCTGCGGCGGAGATCCAACCTGAGGGGCCAATGGCATCGACGGCCGCATTAAGGGTATCAATTATGGTGTTGAGAGATAGAGGTGGTATTGTCAACTCAGGTGTGATGGGGGTGGGTGGATTTTCTGTAAATCGGGACGTATGGCCTCCCGTGGCGAGGGAGAGGCGGAGATGGTAGATCAAGGAGATGATTTCAGTTCTAGACAGGATGGAGCGGATGCCAGAAGTGATTGCGGGTTGGGGATGCGCGTGGATCCTTTGAAGGGTTGTGTTTAATCCAAGGAATATAGCGTGGAGAGATGCCTCTGTGGTAACGGTGGAGACATCATTGTTGGCTGGTGAAGAGTCACCATTGGGGATCGGATTATCGTGGCTTTCCCCATTGGTGAGGGCTTTGGTCGTCTCTTCGTCTGGCAAGGAGCATGAGCGTGCCATGTTAATGAATATCTTGAGCGCATGGGCTATCTCATCTGAGCTGAAGACGGCAGGGCTCTGAAGTACGAAAATTAGGCGCCGAAGGGACGGGTCTGAATCTTTTATAGCCTGTATGAATGAGCCGGTTGGGAGTGGTGGAAGGATACGAGGTGTGAACGACCTCCGCAACGCAGCTTCAACATTGCCTGGGTATAAATACCCGAGCTGAGTCAACCACTTGCATGTCTCGTGGGGCCAGAATTTAGTATATATGCGAAGTGAAGGCGACGCCGAAATTCGGTCGGCGCCAGTTATATCATTGTTCACGTGGAAAACACAGGACAGTAAGAAAAGCGCCATTTCGGGGTTGACGTAGCCTCCCTGCGCGGGTAGGATATTCGAGTCGCCAACACCGAAGTAATTGCGAACAGCGCGGTCAAAAGCGTGCCCGTCCTTGGCCTTGGAAAACTCGCTTAGCTCATGTGTCAATTCTTTCCACTGGTCGAGCTTCTCCGAAGACGGGAAGCCGAAGGTGGGTAGGTTATCGACGCGATGCTTTTTTGACACTGAACTCCACGGTGCTGCAGACGATCCGATTCCACGTCCAATTGCGTCCACCAGAAGACCGTCCCGGGAACGCTTCAAAGAAGATCCTGGAGTGGTCTGGGATGAACCAACGTCGAAAGCCAACAATTTATTGCCATTTGTTGCCACTACAACATCAAGCTTCGAGAAATAGCTGATAAATTTCGTTCCAGCTCCGGGCTTTCCAGAGGCAGATGAACCACTTGCTGGAAGGTCCTGTGTAGCGATACTTCGGTGCACGGACTTATACTGTGTATCATATAATGCAATGACTGATTTCCCGGCACCCATAACCGACTGTGGGGTAATGCGGATAACGGAAGAGAAATTCTCGCTCTCTAGGATAAACTTTGTTGTCACTAAGGGGGTATAGTGAGACAAGTCGAAGTTCATGAATCCTTTGTCGAAGGAAAAGCTCAGCCCCGCAGATCCAGCGTGAAAATACCAACGTAAGCCACCACGGTCAAAGGCATATTCTTCACCGATATCCGGAAGAGTAAAGGTCAATAAATGCCTCATTTTTTGACTCTCATCCAGGTTCTTGTTCCAAGAAGGAATGCAGGCTGGGACAGAAAACACCTGGACATTGACTTGGTTCAGGGTGATCTTTCCAGGCCCTGTAGGGTAGGACACCAGCATCAGGATTGAGGGTTCACCAGCACCCAGGTTTGTGAGATCTCCCAGAGCAAGAGAGATGAGATCTGGTCTTCGTTTGAACAGGCATTTCCTGGCGTCGTCGAAGTCAAGCAGGAAACACGACTGAATGTCTTGAGCCAGGCCACCTCTCGAAATCTCGCTGTGCTGGATACTCCATCGCTGGGTTCCAAGATCGGAAGACAATCTGCGCGTATGGCCATCACTATGAACGGCTAGAACATCAAATGATTCTTTGCCTTCCTCCACTATGCCATCGGCTGGCACAATTCCAATAAAAACTGTGGGACTGCTGATATCATCGACTGAGAAAGACGAGGAAGAAATGATAGGCGCGCCAGATCCAGCTCCGCCACTTTCTTCGTGGAATGACTTAAGTTGCTGTTTCACTGCGACATAAGTATGTCTTTTCACAGCCGATCCACTGGAAGACTTGTTGCGGAGCGAGCACGGCTGGCATGAGAAAGAGGATTGCGGAGGGACAGCATATGATGTTACTAATTTCGGAGTTTGAATCTAAAATAGCATACGCTCAGTATTTGAAACATTTATACTTGCGGCTCAATAAACTTACATTATAAATATTGACGGCCTCCCCGTCAACAGCAACGACGACTTCATATCTCTTGCGCTTTTTCGAGTCGGCAAGACTATGGACTTCAGCGATATGAGTATTACCTGTCGAGGCGTGCAAAGGGTGAGGCAATTGCGCCAATACAGATGGTGTTTGTAGGTCCATGATTTAGCAACCCGTCGAAACAAGGTATATGCGATCGTGCGACCGTTGTCGCTGGAATGACAGAGGAAACCAGCTTCTTGGAGAAATTCGTTTTGCATCGCATCTCGAAAAATTTCTGGAAATACGTTGACCCCTGCCGTGCACTATACTGTATAGGGACTGGTTCCGACGCTAGTCCACAAATTGTATCCAGTACCGTAAATGACGTACCGCGGGAGCGAGGTTGGCGTTTCATGCGATACGCGCCTCTTCGCGTCCTCCACTAACGATTCCGCTCCTCGAACATGTCTATCATCTCAAATTATCTGTGTGAGTTGCCATACTCAAGTATTCAAATTATGGTTTAGTTCAGATAGTGTATTTCCTCCATCATTCCTTCTCATTCTTTCCCTCTTCCTCTTCATGTTTTATCTTTTCTTTAACCCCGTCCAGTCATAGTCAGGCAATGAGTGTTTAATTGCTAATTTTACGGACACGCCCCTTTAACTAATGGCTATGGCACAAGGAGAACAACGGGCCGTTCATCCTTTCTTCCAACAAGGTAAATATTTAACAACTTTCTCTTTGGAATGGGTTTGTTTACTCACAGCTTAGATTTCGGAGGATCGACCACACCCGTACCTCGCACTCCCATCGGCGAAGATCTCCCCCAAGCCGCCAGCCAAGTATCCGAAAATCAAGGAGCCTCAAATAGACAAGTGCCCAGCAACTACAATATCCCCGATTCCACGCGCAGTCGCTCACCTAGCTTGCAACTCGCCAGCCCCTTCGCTACGCTAGATCACGATCCCAATACAGCTCGGAGAAAAAGACGAAAGACCACCCAATCCCCGACAGACGAAAGTGGGGAGAAATGCGAACGGTCTTTCGATTGCCACGATGCTACAGTCGAAGGAGTATCGGCTCCAACAGGCCGAAGAACACCCGAGCTATATCATGCCGATGTTCCCCATGATGAGCCACGAAAAACCAACACCGAACCACAGAACCATGATCACGTTGTCGACCTCAAGGATGATACACAAGACCAGCTTATTTCGGGCAATAACGATGGCCAAGGCGCGAAACGAAAGATAATAAAATTGAATTCGAACGGAAAGTTGCTCAGTTCACCAGCCGCAGATCGGTTTATGGACAAGGTGAATGGAAAGAAAGGGAACAAAAAGGGTAAATCAGACGTCCAAAAACCAGGAGCTCGCAGTAGATTGGTTATTATCAGATATGGCAAAGATAAGAAGCGTTTGGAAGGTCTGGCAACACGGATTGACAAGATTATGAGCGGTGAAACGAAGTATGGCCAGTCAGACCCCTCTACGCCCGCGCCCTCCAATGCGACCTGCACAGCAAAGCCGCAGCAATTAATGAAACCTACACATCCGTTTTTCTTGAAGAAGGCTGTGCGCAAAGCTGAATTCTCAGGCGACCAGGGAGAGTCCCATGGTTTTAGCCCGTCTCAGTCGGACCTTGAGGCCCCTAAAATGGCCAAAACATCTGCTCACCCCCTCCGGTCATTTCCTTTGCCCTCCCTCGCTTCCTCCGCCAAACCGACATTCACATTCGCCCATCATTTTCCCAGGTTCCCTGAGCCTGCTCAGCCGATCTGGCCCCCACGGGGTTACATCCATATACGAGACATTCCTGAAGAAGCCGACGCGGGTTATAAAGGTATCAATTTTCTTGTTAGGGGAGATCAAAGAAAATCCAAAACGGCAGTTATTACAATACCCGATGAAGAAAGCGTGCTAATGTCCACAATACATGCCTCTAAAAACAAACCGCGAGTCTTGAGGATACCAAAGAGGCAAGTTGTAAGCGGACGCACGCTCCAGGATATAATGGTAGAACAGCTCTCCAACCCTCCTACAGACTCTGCCCCAAATAGTCAGTTTTCACCCGTGACCTGTCATCCTGCTGTTGCAAAGCTTCATTCTTCTCTCTGTTCCTCAATGACCGCTTTCGACCTTGGAAGGTTCGATACTCAACTTTGGACACAAAAATACGCACCTACTTGCGCTCAGCAGGTTCTCTCTACTACGAAGGAGGCATTTATGCTACGAGATTGGTTAAAACATCTCGTGGTGTCTAGTATCGACACGGGTAGAGGCCTGACGGATGAGGAAAAGAAAAAATGCAGGACAGAGGAGAAGAAAAGGAAGAGACGTAAAAAGTCGGACAAATTAGGCGGTTTCATTATCTCAAGTGAGGATGAAGCATCTGAAATGGGCGAAATTGACAATTCAGATGATGAATTAGCCGGCGATGTGACAGTCACGTCTAACAAACGAACCGTTATCAGGACCGGTGATTTGACAGTCAGCCTCAATTCAAGGGGCGAAAGAGGCCGTATGTCGAATGCGATACTTCTTAGCGGCCCTTCAGGAAGTGGGAAAACAGCGTCCGTATATGCGGTGGCGAAGGAACTAGGTTTTGAAGTCTTTGAGATTAACGCAGGAAACCGCCGCAGCGCGAAAGACATTTTGGAGCGCGTTGGGGATATGACCCAAAACCATCTTGTCCACAACTTTAATGGCGATGAAGGTCACTCGGACCGCCAGCCCCGGAACGATGGCCCACAATCCGTAAAGCAGAATAAGCTCGCCGGTTTTTTCCAACCTTTGTCGGATCAAGATACGAAGAAAACTGGCCGAGAAAAGCAGAAGCCCAATATCAAGGACCCCTGCACGAAGCCTACCCGAAATCAAAAACAGTCCTTGATTCTTGTGGAAGAGGCGGACATTCTCTTCGAAGAAGATAGGCAATTTTGGTCCGGGGTCCTGGCAGTCATCAATCAGTCGAAACGTCCAATAGTCATAACATGCAACGATGAAACTTTAATACCACTTGAGGATATATCATTCCATGCCATCCTGCGATATCGAACGCCTCCACTTCATCTGGCTGTTGACTATCTACTCCTAGTCGCAGCGAACGAAGGCCATATCTTGAAACGAAGTTCAATCGAAAGCCTATATAATAGCACAGGAAATGACCTCCGAAGAACCCTTATGGACTTAGGTTTCTGGTGTCAGATGGCAGTTGGGAGTGAAAAGTCCGGTCTGGATTGGATGCTTGATCGGTGGCCACGCGGATCAGACCTTGATTCACATGGACACCCACTTAGAGTGTTGAGCCATGGCACTTATCAACAATATATGGGCTGGTTCAGCCGCGATATGCTGGTGAATTGCAACTTAACCTGTGAGGTGGAGTATAAACAGGAGGCATTCCATTGGTGGCACCTCAGTCCCCAAGACTCGGAAGTCCTTGAGGATGAACAAATTTCACGACATTCCGTGGGTGCATATGCTTCAAGGCTTGAGCTCCTTGATGACCTGCGGCATCAGTCTAATTTGATGGATGCCAGAAGCGCTCTTGATGCCCTGACTACCTGTTGCTGTATATGTCCTCAAATGGTAAGGCTTTTGCCCGAGTAGCAGTTATTGGACAGTTGATAACCCGTGCAGGACTCAATTGACGCTTCGGTCCCCCCGGTTTCCCAAAGGCAAAGGCTTAACTACGCTGAAGGTTACCAGTTGCTACACGCTGATCTCGCACCAGATTTTACCTCCCTACCCGTACAAATAGGAAGCACAGTTGAGGTGCTTATCGGCAAGGTCTATCGCCAGAAGCATGACTTCGATCTAGAAGCCGGCGAAGCAGTGAAGATTCTTACCAATATCTCCAAACCGAAGGGAGTTGTAGCTCCCAAAGGAGTGGAGCTTCGCGAAGCTCTGGCACCTATAACTAAGGCAGATTATATATTCCCACTTCCAACAGGACGCCAGGCACCGTCGTTTGAAAATGGATTAAAGCCCATTGTCGAAGATTTGGGCCCGTACGTTCGTGGAATAGTAGGTTTTGATCTGCGCCTCGAGCAACACCGACTGCAGCTAAGTGCCATGCTCTCTCGCGACGGAAAAGGAACAAAACGAGCACGAACCACAAGGGCTAGTCGCGCTGCGCTCGAGGGAGGGAATAAAGCGGACACCCGTAAGGAGAGATGGTTTTCTTCGGATGTTAATCCATCTCGAATTCTTGCCACCGGCAACAAGGAATGGCAAGACGTCCTTGTCCGCAACGGTCACTTCAGCATGGCATGCGCGTGGGATTCCAAGAGGGAGGAAGACAACGGCCAGGCAACAGAAAGCTCCAGCGAGGGTGCTGGCATATAGTACAAAAACCAGCCATGAACAGGAGGAGGCTTATTCACGATTATATATAAATATA
Organism: Aspergillus biplanus; assembly: GCA_027569045.1. Classification (NCBI taxonomy): domain Eukaryota; kingdom Fungi; phylum Ascomycota; class Eurotiomycetes; order Eurotiales; family Aspergillaceae; genus Aspergillus; species Aspergillus biplanus. The sequence goes on along the minus strand of JAPDEJ010000010.1, from coordinate 697,340 downwards.
TATTTATCGGACCCTACAATGTATATAGAAGACAATATTTATTGAGAAACTCCTAAAACCTTGGTAACTCATGCAGGCGACAAAACATTAAAAAATGGAGCAAGTCCCTCTGTGTAAGGTCTTGATGACTGGACGGTATCTCGTCATATCTGCCAAAGCGCACTAGCGCCGCCCGCGGTGAACCGCAAAGACATCATTCCCACTGCGTTGCCTTGTTCCTTATCACCTCGAGAAAACAGCTTCTTTTCCGTTCCTCCGCCGCTCTAGTTCATACTTATCCTTTTAACCTATTCATTAACACAATCAAGTCTTGACTAGGAGGGTCCTGAGCAACGGCTATCGTGAGCATTGCCGTTGCCTGTGTTCTGTGTTGTTGATTAATCTGGAGTCTCTCCCCCCGACCGCACTCTCCGCCTCCTGGCAGAGACCAGGATCATCGCTCCCGCCAACATCGTGCGCTGTATCGATCGTCCTTCATGTCCCTCTTTGGCACATCGCCAGACGACTCCTCAGCGGCTAACTCAGCTCAGGGGTCCAAGTCTTCCCTTTTTGCCGACGAGCCTTCCTTTGGACCAAGTAGTGCTAATCTCGGCTCCTCCTCCTTATTCGCTGATGACAACGGCTTGAACACCAGTTCACCCTGGAACAGCAAAACTACCAAGAGAGCATCCAAGCAGGAGCTTGTCAGGACCCTGCTACCCGATACAGATGTCCCGGAAAACTATATTGATGCGTATGATCTGGTTTTGAGTGCGGGAGACAGGGTTGGAACTGGTATTGGCTTAACCTCCGTCCGAGAAATCCTCTCTGGGAGCGGACTTACGGCTACGGACCAGGCCAAAATTCTCAACATTGTTGTCTCGGGAGATATCGATAGGTCAAATGGGCTGGGCCGTGGAGAGTTTAGCGTTCTATTAGCTCTAGTTGGTCTTGCGCAGGAAGGCGAAGATCTTACATTCGACACCGTGGATGATAGGCGGAAGAGTGCGACTCCCCCCTCATTCTTCGCACCCAAAATATCAACATCATTAACGTGATTACAGAGTTGCCCAAGCCTACCAGCTCGTACTTCGATACCCTACGTGCTAGACAGGAGTCCGCCATGTCTGCCCCTTCAAACGAGCGTCCCACTACCCCCCCTCCTCCCTCCGCTCCATTCAACGAACCAAGTTCAATACAATCGCGGCGTTCTGGGCGGGAGTCAATGGGTAGTTTGGAGGCCGACCCATGGGGTAGCCCCCAGCTACACCGTGGCCATGCCCATGCACAGACCGAATCCGAACATCCGGTTCTTAATGGCTATGGAAGCGCGCGCTCGGCCAACAATGCCTGGTCCGGCAAGCCTGGGGAGGGCGTCAACCAGACCGAAACAGCCAATCCAAATCGCACAAATGGCACAACTGACGTGCCCTCTGCCAGCAGCACAAGCTTCGGGTGGGGCGAGAGTTTCGGACCTGCAGCAGATGGCGGTGGCCTTGGGGGGCCGGTCCGAGCTGGGCTTGGAGAATTTGGCCCTCCAAATAGTGATCATGGTGAATCTAATTCCCGTCGTCGATCGCTAGGCATTGGCCGAATCACAACTCCCCAGGTGAAAGAAATGGTAACTGTTACGCTGCTGCCAGAGAAGGAGGGTGTGTTCATGTTTCAACACCGCAACTACGAGGTGAAATCGGCACGAAGAGGCAGCACGGTTGTTCGACGGTACAGTGATTTTGTCTGGCTTCTTGATTGTCTTCACAAGCGTTATCCTTTCCGGCAACTACCTCTACTCCCACCCAAAAGAATTTCAGGTACGTCAAAGCATAGGCTTGGTACAAGCTCACCTCTAAATTTTACTCACCGCTCAAAGTAAATGGCACTCACCTCGCAGCGGATTCAAATTCATTCCTCGAAAAGCGCCGTCGCGGTCTCGTACGGTTCACGAACTCTCTTGTTCACCATCCTGTGCTTAGCCAGGAGCAGCTCGTGGTTATGTTCTTGACTGTTCCTACGGTATGCGTACCCAGTCCCTTTGGCGTTTCGATTCGATTCACAGAGCTAATTCACACCCCCAGGAGCTCTCAGTATGGCGTAAACAGGCCACCATTTCAGTGCAAGACGAATTTGCTGGCCGAACTCTCCCGCCCAATCTTGAGGACTCATTGCCCGCTAGTCTTGTAGATACTTTTGATACTGTTAGAGGCGGTGTCAAACGTTCGGCTGAAGTTTATATTAATCTCTGCCAACTTCTTGAGCGGTTATCCAAGCGCAACGAGGGTCTCGCTGCCGACCACTTGCGATTTTCCCTCGCTCTGCAGTCTCTCACCGAAATGACCCGGGATACCTATGCCGTAGATACTAACGATGTGCCCCTCCTCAATGAAGGCATTAAAGCCACCGCGAGACATTTCTCTGCCAGTCAGAGTTTGTTAGAAGATGAGGCCCGGGCCTGGGACGATGGCGTGTTAGAGGATCTAAAGCGCCAACGAGATTGCCTGGTCAGCGTGCGTGAGATGTTTGACCGAAGAGACCGGTATGCGCGCAATAACATTCCTCAACTCGAGCGACGGATCGAAAACAACGAAAAAAAGCTCCAGGATTTGCGCGCGAAACCCCAAGGGGCAGTCAAGCCCGGGGAAATTGAGAAGGTGGAGGAAGCCATCTTCAAGGTATGGATCCCATTCCACGCCATCCCTCGAGTTCGCAGGAAAATGGATTGAGCTAACATTCCAATCTTTTAAAAAATTTTTGTCGCCACTGCAGGACAAAGAATCAATTGTGCATCAACACGCACGAGGTGTGTTCATCAAAGAGTGCATCCGTGATGAACTAGTCTATTTTCAACAGAGCCAGTATCACATCAGTCGGCTTCACCAAGACTGGAGCCAAGAGCGCGTGAAGTACTCAGAGCTGCAGGCCGACAATTGGCGGTCACTGAGTGATCAGGTGGAAGGGATGCCTCTTGGGGAGTGAGTCGGAGAGAAGCCAAGGGAAGTTTGTGATCCGTTCTCTGTAGTCTGAGTGATTTGTTATGTTTTATATTGCTTTTTCCACATTTTATTCCTTTTGTTTCTTTTTTTTTTTATCGCCCATGTGTGCAGTAACCCTCTTTGCGTTGCTTTTAGCCTAAGATATCTACCTTCACCATTTGAGTCACCAAGAGTTTTCGATGCCTTTTAGTTCCAAGTATTTTTCTTGCTTATTCTTCCTCTCTGGGCTGTTTTCTTGTTTTCGTTTTCTTATTTTTCTCTATTCTGTTTGCACAGGGATGATCTTTTGATACATGGTTGGGCTGCTTTTGGGAGTGATATGCATGAGAAATCTCGTAGCACCTACCTATGTATGTTCCAGGGAAATGGACTTCACCCTAACTCATAGTACCTCATTGCCTGAGTTGATATAATGGCAGGCCATTGACTTTCTGGTGGGCAGAGTGCATCTTTAGAAAAAAAAAAAGCTTCAACTAATAACATTGGTACAGTAGTTGTGGATTAGTGTACCAAGTTCTTCCCAGAGTATCCTGTACCACTCACTCCAACTCGTACCAATACTCTGGGTAATCATAATAATATTAAATAATAATGAAATAAATTATTATTGTTCATAAGCGAACCTAATTTCCTCGTGACCCGGTTTGGAGACAACGCCCAGAGTGGACGAAACGAGGCCAGTGGCCCATCGAGACCCACCTAAAGCGGGTCTAATAGCCTAACCGCCAACCAGTGTTAATGCTAGAGGGATGATCTCAGACTTGGCAGCCTTGCAAGGCTGGGCAAACACCCTTGAGTAGGGTGAGAGCCCAGTCGGAAATGGCTTCAGGGTGGAGAAAAACGAAGAAAACGGATGAAAAGAAAGAAGATTTCGGACAGAAAAAAGAGGAAAAAAGAAAAAAAATCTTCGGAATTGCCAATTGCCCTCAGTTTGGCCAGAGATGATACGTCTCAATCGACAATGTTGGGAGGGTTCTAGATGTCGGTCGAGATGTATGTCGGATGCCGTCATTGGCACCATGTGGTATTAACGTCTCAGCTGTCACAAATATTTTGCACGAGGCAACTGATACTCCATGTGAGACCGATTTCAGACCTGCATGCCCGTCAAGGCAGCATTTAAATTCATCCAAGATGGATTTGATGACAATGCTACCGCATCCAGTATGTAGGTACGTCACCGAGCATATTTTACTGGTCGACTGACGGTGAAATTCCCGCCACACCAGCAAAAGAGCAAACGAGGGCGAGAAGTGGAAAGCAAAAACAAAAACAGAGAATATTGCCAATTATCGCGGTATAAATTAGGAAATCAAGCACACAGAGGCAGATTCTGTACATGTAGTAGCATTGATTCTCTTCTTCATCTCATCCTCAAAATTAAAAAAACAAAGGAAAAAAAAACCAGACCGGGATCCGCCCGCCAAGGCCAAGTCTTGCTCGTTCCGCGACCGACCGTGGGCCGTGAACAGTGACTTGCGTATCCCCGCTGTCTTGGAATGGGCAATCCGCGCCTCTGATTCCTTCATGCTCACGTCCTCTCCTCCCCTCAGCGTCCCTCCCACGCCCCTAAAAAAGCAATTCATCTGCTTAGCGCATCCTATTCGCCAGTCGTCTTCGATTCCCCAACCACATGCTGGTCCTGGGTTGGGACTAAGGTTTCTTGTCGTCTTGGTCTTCGCTTCGTGAATTTTCGGGGCATCGTCTTCGTCTGCTCTTCTGCCGAGACTCTTGCCTTTTCTTGTCCCCTCTTGTCGCTTCTTGTCTTCTCTTGTCCTCGTCTTGTCGCTTCTTGTCCTGCGTCTAGTCCCGCTTTTTCTCTTGTCCTTCTTGTCAGTATCTTGCTAGACAACTATCGTGCTTGCTGAGCAAGCACGTAAAGTTCTCTCAGAAAACAGGTTGGTGTCTCCGGTTTCCTTATCAAGGAAGCTCTGCCTTCCCCGTCCTCACTGCTCCTCTTTCCTTGACTTTCGGGCTCGTCCTCCATCCCCCCTATTCCTTCGCCCCCACGAAATCAGACTTTTCGTTAACCGTACCGTTTCCATTAACAAGATAGCGTTCAACTCCAAGACCTATTCACGAGAAGAAAACCAATCCGCTCACGGTTCTTTCGGCTTTTACCCATTGATTTTAGCCGGATCCCTCCACGATCAAGGCATGCCTAACAATCGATCTCGGTAGTTTCGGAGGCGGCAAATTCTGGTTTCGATTGTGATGATCCAGCTGGTAGCAGGATTTTCGAAATATTTTTAGAGGGAAAATCACGGGGAAACCGAGGGTACCGGTGAATATATAAGGACAGAGCCTATTTTCTTGACTCTTTTTCTCTTCTCTTTTTCTCTTGCCATCATGGCGTGGGACCATTTGGATATCGACAAGCCTCACCTGGCGTATATGATCCTGGGTGGCTTCACTGGCTTGTTTATGCTTTGTTCCCTATTCGTCAAAGAAAAACTGTATATCGGCGAGGCAACGGTGGCCACTCTCTGTGGTATTATATTTGGGCCTCATGCGGCAAATCTCTTCAACCCGTTAGATTGGGGAAACGTTGACAAGATCACTCTCGAATGCTCTCGCATTGTCCTAGTAGTCCAATGTTTCGCCGTCGGAGTCGAGTTGCCTAAAGCATACATGGAACGCCATTGGAAGTCCGTCACACTTTTGCTTGTCCCTGTGATGACTTACGGTTGGCTGATCACTAGTCTTTTCATCTGGTGGATGGTTGAGCCTCTCACCTGGCTTGAGAGTCTGGTGTGTGCTGCATGCGTCACCGCCACAGACCCGGTTCTCGCCTCCTCCGTCGTAGGTAAAGGCAAGTTCGCGAAACGGGTTCCAAAGCATCTGCGAGATCTTCTGTCCGCTGAGTCCGGGTGTAACGATGGCATGGCGTTTCCCTTTATCTACTTGGGCTACTACATTCTCCATTACCGCCCCGACACAAACGCGGTGGCGCTGCACTGGTTCTGCATCACCATCCTCTACGAGTGTATAGTTGGCGCTATTTTTGGCTTTACCATTGGATATCTCGCTCGGCATGCAATCAAATTTGCTGAGCGTAAGCAGCTTATCGATCGTGAAAGTTTCCTCGTGTTTTATTTCGTGCTTGCCCTATTTTGCGCCGGTTCAGGAAGTCTTCTGGGTATGGACGACCTGTTGATAGGCTTCGCAGCGGGTGTTGGCTTCAGTAATGATGGTTGGTTCACGGAGAAAACCGAGGAATCCCATGTATCCAACGTCATCGATCTCCTTCTCAACTTGGCATACTTTGTATACCTAGGAGCTATCATACCTTGGGAGGATTTCAACAACCCTGCAATCGGCCTTGTTCCTTGGAAGCTCGTTGTGATCGCCATCCTGGTCATTTTCTTCCGTCGCATTCCAATCATGCTACTTTTAAAGCCGATCATACCCGACGTTAAAACCTGGCGCGAGGCCCTCTTTGCTGGCCACTTTGGCCCCATTGGTGTTGGGGCCATTTTTGCCTGCATCCTGACCAGAGCGGAATTGGAAAACGGCACCACTCAACCCGTAGTGGAAGCAGATCTCCCTAAACCCCATACCCACAACTATCTCATCGTCCAAACGATATGGCCAATCACAACTTTCATGGTGATCTCATCCATCTTGGTCCATGGCTCCTCAATTGCTGTGTTTACCCTGGGCAAACGCATAAACACCCTCTCGATCACGCTTTCCTACACACAAGCTAACGAAGAAGGCCCTTCTTGGATGAACCGTCTCCCTCGCGTCCAATCCCTGGCCAAAGGGTCAATGTCCTTCCGCAAAGCTGATGAGCTAGACGACTCTTCTAATGAACCAGAGTACCCCCCCGGCACTCTTCCTCCTATCGGTCTCCCCGGTAATTTCTTGCGTCGGGTTCAAGACGACGAAACTGGGTCCCCAATCAGTCGGCCTTCCAGCCGAAGACCCCGGCGCCGCCGGAGGAAGGCTGATGGGGCTGGTGGTCCAATCAGTCAATCTGCTATTGCACCTCAGCGATCAGCTGAAGTCGATCTGCCTACCTTGCAGAAAGAACAGGGTGCTGTCGGTCAGGAAGGCTTGCCAGAGGCTACCATGAACATTTATCTCGAAGGAAATAACCTGATTATTGAAGATAAAGAAGGTAACGTCCTAAGCACTGAAAATATCGCCCACAAATCGCCCGAGGAACAGCAGCGACACGTGGAGGAGGCCCGGTCCAAATTAATACAGGATATGGAAAAGTCCAGCGAGTCTGAGAAGTCCCAGACCCCGGATCATGACCAAACTAAAGGAGAAGAGCTTCAGCAAGCTTTGGGAGAAAAGGCGGGCCCACCCATCGGCAAAGCCCGTCGACGCTTTGGTAACTGGTTCGGATTCGGGAAAGACCAGACAGAGGATGCGGAGCAGGCTGCCGGCCCAGAATCACAGGCTCAAAAACCGACTACCAAGAAGGGCAAGGGTCGCTCCGCTCATGCATATCAATTTGGTAACACTATTATCGTTGAGGATGAGGATGGAGAAGTCCTCAAAAAGTATTCCATTCCTTCCACAGATAGGCCCGAGACTGGAGATCCTGTGCGACGTGGATTAACGCGGATGGGGACATGGCTTGGCATGGAAGATGAAGGGGAAGCATCGCACACGACCAAAAAGGCTGCTGAGGATGAATGGCTAGCAGATGATGGTCTTCGGTTCACCCTGGCAAACGATAATGAGATTGGCAAGAAGGGTGTCGAGCACAAGGGTCGGAGAATGACCAAACAGGAATTTGCGGAACAGATTCGGAACCTTGGTCCCAAGGCCCGTCAAGAGGCATTAGAACAATCTGATGTACCGGAACATGTCAAGCATGTGGCGCGGGATCAGGCCCGCGAAGCCGAGAAGGAGGGGCGTCGGAAATCCATTCCAGGCGACTCTACTGGGGTTCTTGGAAAAGCTCTCGACGATGATTTGGGCTCTGACAGTAATCTCAGCGAATCCGAATCCGAGCTTGGAACACCGGGCCACAATGTCGCCGCGTCGCTGGCCAGATTTTCTCAGGGTACAGCCGCTGAGGAGAGACGGCGCAGTAACATCCCATCGCCGACTTCGCTTCTTCGGACACGATCACGAAGAGACTCGGATGACGACGGCACAGAGCGCGTTCCCCCGTCCCAACTCCGTGAAGCAGCTGGAATCTCCCGTCCATCTCAGATAACTGATTTGGATGATACCGGAGAGACACCAGCCGAACGTCGACGTCGTCTTGCTGCACTCGGAGAACTCAATGATTCAGATGACTCAGACGATCCGGACGCAGCCGTCGAAGAGTCTGACAGCGAGGATACTGGCGGCATGCGCGAAGTTTCCGGCAAGATCCAGTTCGCGGATGGGACCAAGCTAGAAGGTGGCAGTACCTATGACCGCGAAGGCAATGGGGCAGGCTCCTCACGACCAAGATCCCACCGTAGCGGACATCGCTCACGAATTTCATGGGGAGGAGAAAAGGGAAGAGAGCCGTGAATTCAAAAATAAAATGATCAGGAGCCAGAAAACGTCGGTGAGATGGGAGAACACCGAAGCGGTGAACGCCTGTTGCGTTGTCCAAAGGCAATAGTCTCGCTGTTGCCTGGCAATGGCAGCGCCGAAAGAGAGTAGATATAGACTCGTTTGGTTTACCGTGCTGTTTGAGCAAGTGTGCGTTATATACATATTGTCGATGCTGTGTACAGAAGCTTCACTTAATGTAGATACTTACCAATTGATTCCTTTGATTTTATCATCCACACCAGAACTATAATTTTGACCTATTAAATGTCAGAGGTAATTCTTCCCGAGATCATTCTGCTACTAACTGCCCTTTCTCCCAGAGCTTTCCGGTAACGAGGGGCGGAAAATAACGCCCATCATCACCCTGACAGACCCGAAGCTCAAAATCTCAAACAGACCAGAGGCAAACCCCCCACCCGCTCCAGGATCCGAACTTCCTTTTGCCGTCTCTCTCAAGGGAGACAACACGGTGAGCATGGCAAATCTGCTTCAATTTTGTGTCATTGGATCCACAACATTACCTGGGTGATTCTAACACTGTTTTCTCTGGCACCAGGGCTATTATTGCGTTCGATTGTTGCAGCTTGCGTGGCTTAGTCGAGTGGGGCGGGTTCGCCAGCAAGAATCTGGAGTGAAGAAGCGAAGAACTAGATGTGAAGAATCCACCATTTCCAGCCCTCAGCCCCTTGAAACATATTATTCCCAGTGTACTAAAATCCCAACACCAGTTATGCCGTCAATCGTTGGAACCAGTCGTCCCGATCGCCGCAGAAAATCTGGACTCCCCTCTCCGACAAGCAGGGGACATGGATTTACCAGGGGGGAGCGCTAAGCTTCGCGGTCCGAAAATCACATCGTTCCCAAGCTAGCATATCTTGCTCCGCGAATCGCCCAGAGGTCTCATGTATTCAGTCGGATTTATTGGCGAATAAATTGACGGCGGTTGACTGATCGTTCAGCGCCTTGGCCCTAGTAGCTCCCTCGCTGTTTCGCCTTCCCTCTTCGTTCATCTCGTCATTGATTCTTCGGTAGATGAAACATGGAGGAGATGAGGTGACTTGAAAGATCCCTAGCCCACTATCTATCCCAAGCCAACGCCAGGCTAGGGAGGTGGACGAATATGTGGAGCTGCATCATCTCTGACTATTTTTCCTCTCTTGCTGAAGCGAAACTGAACCAAATCCGAAGGCATTGGCAACGCAGCCTCACAAAGTGATGATAATCCGGTGAGCTGAGGGTTTACGGAGGGGTTGCCGGCACTCTCTTGGTACTATTTCGGATGAGCAACTTGAGTGCTCACAGTCTCTTCCAGTCGATAACGATCCAGGAGATGTAGGTTTCTTGGGGGCGTTCAGACCTCCCATGTCCGATTTAACCTCAAACACTGACTAAATTAGTTTGGATCGCTTGGAGGACTTTCTGCTTCAACTCATGACTCGTTCGATAAATTTACTCAAAACCGATCTCAATATCCCCACTTACCTTGAGAACGTGCTAGTTGTTTCATGCCTATCAAGTTGAGGGGGCATCGACCACCCTGTGAGCACATTATTCGCGACGAAGTTTCCTTATACCTCAACGGGGCAACACAACAGAACCCAGATATAAATACCCCTTCAGAGTCTTCCTACACCATGAGTTTTTCTCTCAAGCAAAGGCAGAGCCTCACTCTTTTTACTGTTCCTTTTCATTTCATCCCACTCCTTCTCTTTACTTTCCTTGTCGATTCATTGATTGAATCTGTTAGTTGATTGCGCTGCGCGTCGATTTTCATTCTCTTTCCAGAATGTCTCTTATAAAATTTGCTACCTTCCTTCTAGGCACAGCTGGTTCTGTTGCCGCTCATGGCTATGTCACTAGCATTGACGTTGACGGTACCACCTATGGTGGCTACCTGATTGACACCTACTACTATGAAACCAACCCTCCGGAGGTGATTGCGTGGTCCACGACCGCCACCGACACTGGCTACGTGAGCCCAACCGCCTACGGAGACTCCGATATTATTTGCCATCGTGGCGCTGAGCCTGGTGCCCTTTCCGCCGAGGTCAGTCCTGGTGGCTCCGTTACTATGCACTGGAGCACCTGGCCGTCGGACCACCATGGCCCCGTTATCACATACCTCGCCAATTGCAACGGAGATTGCGCATCCGTCGATAAGACAACACTTGAATTCTTCAAGATCGATGCGGGCGGCCTGGTTGACAAGTCTAATACTCCGGGAACATGGGCCTCGGATGAGCTCATCTCCGCCAATTATAGCCGCACCATCACCCTTCCCAGCGACATCGCGAGCGGAAACTACGTTCTTCGCCATGAAATCATCGCATTGCATGGTGCAGAGGCTCTGGATGGAGCTCAGAACTACCCTCAATGTATCAATTTGAAGGTGACCGGCAGCGAAACCGCAACACCCAGCGGTACTCTAGGTACAGCTCTGTATAAAGACACCGACCCCGGTATCTATGTCAACATCTGGCAAGCTATCAGCTCCTATACAATCCCAGGTCCTGCCCTTTACACAGCCGGAAGCACTGTGGCATCTACTTCGGAGACTACCTCAGCGACAACAGCAGCAGCTACCTCAATAAGCAATACCGCTACCATTACAGAAGCCACCGTCACTAGTTCCGCTCCCAGTATTGCCATCACTTCCCCAGCTGGAGACAACACGGCTTTTGCCACAACGACCAAGGAATCAGCAGTCCCCACTGAATCATTTGCTCAAATTCCAACTTTCTCTCCTCCCCCACAACCGTCTTCTGGCCCCTCCCAGCTCCCTGAAGGCAGCCAACCCGAGGGAACTCCACTCCCGGCTGGGCCTTCTGGTATCGTTCCTCCACCTGCACCCTCTGGGGAGCCAGTTCCCACTGCCCAGGGCCCAGATTCTTGCTCGGGCCCCAGCCAATCTTCTTTCGCCCCTGCACCAACAGGCATGCCTTGGGAACAGGGTCATGGTGGCTTCCATGGTCACCATGGTAACAGCCACCACGGTCAAGGAAAGAAACCTCGTTCACTTGGCCTTCTTACCGAGAGAAAGCATGCGCGCGATCTCTCCGTCTAAGGACCCCACCCGAGGAATGAGACGAACATAGTACATCTGTATCGAGTTCCGTCACTGGTGAGAGCAGCGAAATTTCAAGCGCCCAGGTCAGATAAACTAGTTAACAAAACTTATTTTGTCCTGCGGCTCCTATTATGACATTGCAATTTTTCGAGGTAATTCATATGAAGAATGTACTTGTAAAATATGAGAAGACAGCATTTCTACTCATTTACCCATAAGGCCTTAATTCTCCAGTCTTTCCCTTTTTTTAAGCTCTTCCCTTACTCCCATTTTCTAACCTTGAAATTCGCCTGACTCTCAGCCAAACTTCCCCACCCACTTTCCTCCTCCCCTTTTCCTCCATTCGAATTGCACCGCACAGCACAAGGACTTGAGCCAATTGATTTATTTTTCCCTCCGCCTATCCAACTTCTATTGATGACTCATGTCCTCTCTATGCCCCGATAGCACCACCGAAAATCCCTTTCACAATGTTAGATACTGTGCATACCCTCCGAACACCCGGCCGAAACGATTGTCTACTCCTTCTCCGCCACGGTACTACTTTGTGCTAAACAGCCATTGGCTTCAAAGAAGACAACTTCAAATCGTACTATTGTCCCCCACGACGGAAATATTAACATTTTAAATATAGGCGGGCACACGCTCATACCTATGTGCCACGTACAATACCTGCGTTTGTGTCGTCAACGGAGTACCCGACATATTGACTCCTTCTTCGTCGATTGAAAAATGCCCGTCAGACTTTTGTGCTCCCTTTTTAGGACAGTTATTCCCACGATGTGCGAATATATCACACAGAAATTTGAAGCCAGATGCGTGGGAGACCTCTAAAATTCCTTGGCCAACATGGGCTCAGACTTAAAGAGCCGAGAAGGGGAAGATGTCAAGCATACTAAATAGTGGGTCTCTACCCACCTTCCTAACAGCGAGTGAATCTCCTTCCATAGCAGATAAAGAACCTGATACAGTGCTTTCATCTTTTTTTTTTTTTTTGCCTTGTCTACTGGCGTGCTCCCCGTCCACGGCATCTCGCCGGGGACATGATCAATCATCCCCTGACCGTAGGGGGTGTCTTGTGTGACTTGGATGCGGTTTCACGATATAAAAGCCCCCGTTTACCTTGATATTCTGTTATGGTACTTTTTGTCTCGTCATGCGGGTTATTTTGGTGTCGTGATGATGCTTGCAAATCTAGCTTCATATATGAACACGATGAATGCTAACAATCTGGTCGGGCCACTGCTTTTGTCCGCAGCGTTTCTCTTACTCGGTTCATACTGGAAGAGGCTATCGGATGCCGGAGCCTTTCACACTCGGAAGGACTTTTTGAACGATGCACGTAGCCTGGTCAAAGAAGGCTTGCGCAAGGTATATTCTTGCGACATCCCCGCTGAGAAGGAGGATTAGGATTGAAATCTAACAAAATTTACCCAAGCGAATTAGGCCAACCTTTTTCGCATCATATCAGAAACAGGGCCGAAGACCATTCTCGCGGTCAAGTATGCCGATGAGATTCGCAACCACCATGCCCTAAGCCCTGGGGCCGCCGTCGCGAGGGATTTCCACTCACATATCCAGGGATTTGGACCCTTCGAAGCCGGAAACTCAACCGACCACATCCTTCAGGATGCCATCCGGACGAAGTTGACATCTAAGCTCGGTATTTAAAACGATTCATTCTACCCCTTCTGTTGATAACCCCTATCTTAGCCCTAGAGATTTATCAAAGTCAGCTAACCGCCTAGGATATATTACCAAATCACTCTCTAACGAAGCGTCCCTCCTACTCAGAAATGAATGGACAGATAATAGAGGTTTGTAAAAAAGCTTTATGCTATTTTTTCTGTCTTTTGTTCACACCCATTTGACTAACGATGGTAGAATGGCACGAGTTGAACCCGAAGCCAGGTCTACTCAGAATTTCCACCCAATTATCATCAAAGGTGTTTCTTGGGGACACAATATCTCGAGATCCTGAGTGGATCCGTATTACTATCGACTATACCGTCGATGTCTTCATTGCCGCTCAGGCCCTTCGCCGCTGGCCTGAGTGGATGCGTCCAGTTGTCGCGTGTTTCCTGCCCTCCTGCCGTAAAATCCAACAGGAACTCCAAGATGCAAGGACAATCATAACTCCTGTACTAGAAGAGAGACGGAGAGTCCAGAAAGCCGCACACCTTGAAGGGAGGGCCCCGAAACAGTACTTTGATGCTATGCAGTGGATGGAGGAAACAGCCAAAGGCCGCCCTTACGACCCGGTTGCTGCCCAGATTTTTCTCTCAGTCGCGTCCATCCAATCTATCTCCGAGCTCCTATCGCAGATCATTCTTGACCTTTGTGGGAAGGAGGACATCGTTCAAGAGCTCCGGCAAGAGGCTATATCTACTATTCGGGAAGAAGGAATAACCAAGGCTTCCTTGAATAAATTAAAGCTGATGGACAGTGTTCTAAAGGAAAGTCAGCGGCTAAAACCTGTGACAATCGGTACGTAATACGTTCTTCCTTCTTCTCCCAAACTAAATTCTGATTCCGGAGGGATAAAAGTCACCATGGTGCGTGTTGCGGTGGAGGATGTCGAACTATCAGATGGAACCATCATCCCAAAAGGAACAGTCCTATGTGTTTCCAACGAGTCAATGTGGGATCCAAATATCTACTCAAACCCTGAATCATTCGATCCCTATCGGTTTCTAAAACTGCGCGAAACTCCAGGCCATGAGATCTCCGCGCAGTTGGTGTCTCCATCCCCAGAGCATATGGGGTTCGGCTATGGAAAGCATGCTTGCCCTGGCCGGTTTTTCGCTGTCGACGAAATCAAGATTCTCTTATGCCACATTTTGTTGAAGTATGACTTTAGATCACCAGAAGGATATACGCCAATACCGCTCAAGAATGGGTTTTTCTTGAGTGTAGACCCGTTGGCAAGAATTATGATTCAAAGGCGCAGCGAGGAAATACTTCTATAGGGGTCCTATTTCTATTACCGCCTACTTTTGTCTCTTGTTCGCCGTTGTTGCGCATTTGTTGACGCAGGTGCAAGGGGTATCCAGCAGCTAAGACTTGAATTATTCTTTAATTCTATTAGTGTGAAAAAAAAAAATAGAGATTAAGTCCTTTACTGTTTCGCCCATAATACAGGGCATGCATGGCTATGCCAGAGTTTCCAGTACGAGTAAAAAAGGTCCAGTATGCTTATTCAAATTCATGAGAAATTTGTCACATCCATTCATGCACCCGCTATTCATTATCGACGGCAAAAAAAGTTACAAGGATAGAATGTAGAAAAGAAAAGAAAAGAAAAGAAAAAAGGCCCTGGATGAATAGATATACCACAGAATTTGGAAAATGAAATATCAATCAGAAATAAAAAGGTGTATTCGTGAGGAAAATCGAAATGGGGGATGGGCAAATGATAAAAGGAAAGTAATAAATGTAAAAGGCTAAGTCCAAGCCGCCAAACTGATGATTTGGGCTACTTTTTCTCCTCGTCGTGGTTCCCTGCTCAATATTCCTCCCAAACACCAAACACCATCTATATAATGAAGCTGAGGATCAAGGCTAAATCAAGGACAACCGATTCATGAGTAAGGGAGAAATTTTGGGAGGGGATCCAAGAAAAGAGAGAATGAAAGATAGTTGACAAAGGGAAAAGCGGGTTGCCTCGAAATAGAGGGGGTATCTCAATTGGTAACATGACGAATATCAAAATGCTTTGTTTTCTTGTCGCTGGCGTTTTTATTGTGGAAAAACAAATCACAGCACTCCCCCCGGAAGGTTTATCTGGGCTTGCCGTGCTTCGAACCCGGCACTATTGGGTGTGGATCCTACCCCACTGGGGTATACATTACCCTCCATTGGGTGGAGGTGCTTGCGAAGCATGAACATGGGCTTTCGTCCTTCCTTTTCTAATTGCTTGAAAAGAATGAGGGGTCTCTCTTCCAGACCGAGACATCGCTCTTGATCACCGTACACAATGTAGAGTGCGTATTGCTTCCAATCGGCATTGATATTGTACTTTTTGAGGGCCGCCGGAAGAACTTTATGGCATGGGTCATCCATTGATACGCGGAAGGATTTGAAAATTTCAACACTAGGAGGATCACCGCCCGCTCTAGACTCAGATCGTGAAGGGAGGTCGGGGCGAGTTGTCTGGGTTGGAGTAGGATTCAAGCGATCAGGCCGGGATTGGGGTGTTAAGTTATCTTCGTGATGGTCATGAAGGGTGCGGCTAGAGTTGTTGGCCCCGGGTTGAGTGTAGGTTCGAGAAGCCAATGTTTGAGGGGCGTAAAGGTTGCCAGGAGAGGTTGGAGAGGGTATTCCTGGTGAAACCTGCGACTTTCCATTAAGGTGAGAGGAGGCAGCAACTGCAGCAGCAGAAGGGTCCAACGTGGCGCCATCATTGTAAGCCCTCCCTTCGTGAATCGAGGGCGGGATATGAGTTGGGGAATTGTTCTTGGGTGTGGTTCCCCCGTGAACCCTCTTGGAGAATGTTCGAGAGATTATAGAGCCGGAACGATCCAAAAGAGTAATGCCGGAAGGGGATGTAAGTGTCTGGCCTGAGAGTGTACTGTCGTGGTAATTGTCGTTTATCGAGCTAGGGATCGCCGTAGGAGGGGGTAGTGGTTGCGACCTATCTTTAGCCATCTTGAAAACAGGAAGGAGTTCCTCCCTCAGTCGACGGTAGTCTTCGGCAACTCGCCGTAACTCAGCCTCTACGTTGACAATCCGCTCATCTCGTAATCGGATAGACTGGATAAGTCGAGCGACGTCTTCTTGGGTCGCATTTTCGTTCAAGCTTTGATCCGCGGCTGCAGCCTCCAGGGTTAGCAGGACTTGAATTGATTCAGATATAATGAAGGGCGGGCGTACATAAAGGGATGTAGTGGTCAGAGTCGAGCGGAATATCTTGCCTGACTTTCGTCTCATATACACTCTTGAGGATCGTCAACCGGTGCCCTACACTAGCGATTCCCATTTCCTTCAGTTCATCATGTTTCAAAGCAATGAGAGCTTCTCCAACGATCCCGTTTTCTGTGGTTCATATATTCGTTATATTATTAGCCCCATGCACGAACCCCGTCAGAAAATGTTCACTCACCCAGAAATGCTGTGCGGTATTGACGAAGGCCAAGAGAGGTGAGAAAATTCGCACACTCTTCGGCACTCCATTCTGTTATGATAGTCTTTGGAGATTGAGGTGTTTCTTCAGTATTCGCAAAGGTTGGTGTATGCTCCGCTGACGGAAATTCGGATTCGGACGCAGAGCCCTCCGAGTCCGTCGCCAGATGAGGGGACGTGATCACACTCCGCTCATATTCGTCGTCCGCGTCGGAGTCCGCATGATAGGAGGTGTGGAGGGACATGCTGAGAGGGGGAGGCTCGAGGAACCGATGACGACGCCCACAAAAATGAGTGAGGTGTGAGTGGACGTCGTTCGGTTAGGACCGGCACTTACACCAGCTTCAAGAAGAGATGGTGACAAGTCTTAGGAATGAAAGTAACTTCGAATATGAGGGATAGATTGAATATAATTGTGTCGTAAGGTCCAGGTCGAAAATACGGGGAAACAAGCGTCAGCCAAGGAACAGTGCCACATGGACAGGACTGCGGGCGGCAGGGGAAATCCAGGGAACGCTCAAGCGAGGCCAGGTGTGGAATGTAGCGGCAGGAGGGAGGAATCAAGAATTTCGCCTATTCGAGGGCCGCCGACAGAAGGTGAATGGAACCGGTTGTGAACGGCAACAATGGCGGTGGTAATCTAGCCAGAGCGGGGAAGCTCAGGGATTGTCGGGAGGTTGGAGACAGATACGCTCTTCGAGTTGGTCGAGGGAGGGAGGGAGTAATGAGATGAGCGCGCAAGGCGGCGAAATACGATCGTCATGCGAGGGAAAATATGTCGAGGTGTGGAAGTAAAGCGATATTGGCAGGCAAAGAGGAGCAAGAAGGCAGCTATTTGGGCGCGGAGTCGAAGCAGCGCCAAAATGGAAAAGAAACGCTTCTAAAGTTGGAGCGTCGCACGTGACGCCGGTCTGGACTCACCTTGGGAGGTTGAAATGAATTCATTCGTCGAATATGACTCCTGAACTGTCCTTCAATTACTCGGGAACGATTAATGGTGGAAACTGGATGAGATATAACTGAGAAAGACTGTGAAAATTCCCTCGCGGTTCCCTTGATTTATCTACGATTCACCAATGTTAATGCAGCGCTGACTGATGGATGATTCCTCCATCCTTGCATACAACAGCCAAGGCAAGCAAGCGCCTCGTAAGGAGACCATTGGCTTGCCCTTCCACCTCGTTCCTTTGGTTGATTGATTATTATTTAATTGAGAAATTGGACAGGGACCAACACTTTTCATAGGATTCGAGTGGACCTACCACTTCGGAAAGAGAAGAATGCAAAAATAATAATCACAATAATCAAAGATGAGCAAGACAAAAAATAGGGGAGAGTTAAGTTCCCCTCAAGGAGACTTCAAAAGTAAATGCAGTCCACTTTCGACGTACTAATGAGCTATTATTGCACACATTTCGGCTAGTTTGAGTCATCTTTTGATGCAAACAATCAATCAGCATTCCCAGGCGAAGAGACAGTCAAGATGTGGTTCACTAATATTAACTCTCACTTGAGACAAGCGCTGTCAAATTCCAATAGCGCCGGAGCCTTGACTTTTTCAGCCATTTCTGGGGAGTGAATCCCTCCGCTGTCACCGTGGAGGTCACCTTGAAGAGTTTCCCCCTCCTCCATGATATCTTCTTCAAGGGTTCACAGATGTGGTCCCCCTATTGTTATTCTTCTATATTATTATTATCATTTATCAGTCTCACCAGGGTATCTGCGCAATTTCATCATATTTCTTCTTCTAAGTCTAAGTCCAGGTGATGAATCCTTCACACGTCAGCCAAAAACATAAAATGAATCCCTTGCAAGGTCCTTGCTACTCATGAACTGACATCCATTTTCAGCTACATTGCAATAAACTCTCTTCTTAGTCCCCGTTGCTGAAAAAAGGAGAGGAAGGAAGGAACCGTTACACCCAACTGTGGCTGTGTTAGCCGTTCGACCCAAATAGATGTTCACTGTCACTCCTTTATCAGACTTTATTTTCTGTTGCAGATCTACCGCGCCTTCGCATGCATATATATCCTCCCCATATTATTCTCCTCTTAGCCAGGTGATTTACGGAAGGCTTCTAAGTTCTGGAGCATTATTACTCAACCGTCGCAGCTTCTTGTGTCTGCATGTCCCCACCCCGGCGCAATTGTCGCATCCTGGCCTATCCGGGTGTACTCGAAGCGCCAGCAATGCATTAATGCTATAAATATCCTGCACGGATTTCCTTTTTTTCCCCTTTAATTCCGACCAACAGGACAAATCGGAACTCAACTAGCTTTAAGAAACTACTTAACATGGTTCTACCAGTCCTATACCTGAAAGGGTTGAATTATGTTGGATTCCAATTTCCGCCTAGGACCTCACCCTCTCGATATCAATCTCTGATGAGAGTCTACAGTGAGTCCTCCATTTAATCGCGTACATATTCTTCTCCCAAGCACAAACCACCGAGTCGCTGCAGCAAATCCTTTGGCTGCGAAATCGAAACAACAACTCATAAATTGCCCTCCTATCCAACCAGACGTTTACCCTAAGAGCCTATCATTGTCGAGCCCATTGAATAGAAGGCAACTTCCGCAGTTCCCCTTTGCCATGTGCAACCTGATTTTTCAAATTTAACCTACAGCAGTTAGTTTCCTCTAAGTTTCGTCCGAGGTACTCCGTATAGGTGTCTGATAATCGCTGATAAAGGTCAGGTGGTGAACCCTCCTAACTTCTATGTGTTATCCTTCATCCCAGGATAATTCAATGAAATCAGTTAGGAAAAGAGAATGGGCACGTTCAAAACCCGAGTGGTATTAGAGAGATAGAATTCACCGGAGAGCCAGGCCATAGCAGTATATTGATCCAAATAACGTGGAAAATATAAGTAGAACTAGGAGTGTATTATATCAAATATATATCTAAGTCCGACCAGGACCCCCATGGACTGCAGGAAACCAAGGATTTCAGCTGCTCGTGAATATGTAATCTGAGGGGATATCTCCTGTTCCTTAATGTCAATGAAAGAGGAAATTTGCTCTTCTTCCACCCTTCCAACTTAAATCACATCATTAAAAAAAGAATATGTAACTACCACCTCTCTTTTACCCGCCCGCCTTCCTTGACCGACAACATCTCAATGAGACAAAGAGAATTCCCTCATAGACTCCTTTATGATATTTGAACAAGTCCTTAGTATACTTATCTCATTGTCCTCTTGTCCGGAGAAAATAACCTCTACTCACCGACCACCTGGTTGGCAGGTAATCATCGCTTTGCCGTCTCCGCCTTAGATTACCGAATCAGGAACAAGGTCTGATCGCGCGCCTCTCAGAAAAGCGATGGAGTTGCGCTTCCGTTTCTTTTTTGTCTTTATTCTTATTCTTCTCTATTTCAATGACTCTTTTCTAAATCTCCAGACACGCTCTCTCCACAGAAAGATAAGCCACAGAGAAAATTAAAACTGAAAGATCTGCCCCTAGTTCAATTCACGATCGCAAACGCAGTAATCAATCGTAATTTCAGTCTAGACCCACGGCTTTGCTCTCCAACCGAAACGAACCCTTATCACCCCTCTAAATTCGAAGCTCCATACCGACCTCCCCGACATACTTCCCCATTACCACCGCTCATCTGGCAAGAGCTCGAAAAGGACAGGAACTCCTATGCACGGACATTTTCCCGCCGCGCCATAAGGGACACACTGGATAGTCCCTTCCGAAAACACACCCGACATCACTCCGATCCACTGGTTGCTTCCAGTTCCCCAAGCACCGCTCTATAGAAACTGCCGATCTCCCCCCAATATACAGCATATAGCCCAAGGGGGAAAAGGAAGGAGTAAAAAGTAAAGAAGAAGATAAGAGAAGAGAAAGAAAGAAAGAAAGAAAGAAAGAAAGAAAGAAGAAAAAATGCCCACATCATCAACAACCTCTCCAACAATAACCACATCCCCCTCCGCTGACTCCCTCGAATCCGATCTCCTCGCACATCTCGCATCATCATCTGCCCTCGAAGATCTCCATGCTACCCTCCTCTGCTCTCTGCAACGAATGGGATGGACCGAGAAAATCCGCCGCTTATCCCTCGAGCTCCTTCGTGCCGGACGCTGCGAGCGCTTTGACGAAGTTGTCGAGGCTGTCGTCGCTTCCGCAGAGGGCCGGAAGCATTCAGCCGTGATCCCCGAGAATAATGATAACGGGGACGAACCGGACACTTACTTTGAGAATGTGGATGTGCGGATCCCCGAGGCGGTGGTTGAGCAAGGGGTTCGGGCGCTGAAAGAGGTGTTGAGGGAGGTGGTGATTCTGGAGGAGGATGTGGAGGGGAATGAGACTGGTGGGAGGGAGGAGTCGAGTGCTGCTGATGGTGGTAGTGGTAGCGGTGGTGGTGGAAAGATGGGGAAATCATTCAAGAATGGTGATACAAGTACGGCCAAGAAGGTGGACAAGAAGTCTAAACTGGGGAAACCGGCCAAGTGAAGCACAATATAGGCGCAGTCTGCTACGGTACGGGGCCCTTATTTTGTTGAAGAGAAGAAATTGATTTCGATTTTGGATGTTTAATCTTTTGTACGGTTTGGGCGGTGGCTCTTTTGTTCTTTCCAGGCGTTTGTTGGATTCGGGTGGGAGGGTGCGTTGGTGTTTAGACAGGTACGGCATCTCTACGTGTTTTCTATTTGATACCAGCAATACACTTGTACAACATATATTTGTTGTGACTCTGCCTCGTGTATGTTTAGTGGTATTCTTGTTAAACGTGCTATGAACTTTTGCTAGAGAGGCAAATCGAAGGGCTTGGTGTTTCTGACATCCAAGAGGCGAGGACCCAAGGAATACTAAGTGTTCACGCCGGTGGTAGCTATTAGAGCACTCTGCATGGATAAATAGGATCAAAATCTTTCGAGAAGAAAATTTGAAAAAAGAAAAATCAAAACCAATTGAGTTTAATGTTAAAGAGGATCTCTTTCACCGTTTCAGTATAATCCTCAACCTCGGCTAGATCTAGCTACTGGCGACACATGAAATACTTTAAAACCGGAAAAATAGAAGAAAGCAAAAGAAATTTAATCGTCATAGAGGCTGTCATCATTGCCGGCTTCACCAAACGTGTTGGTGTTATCCGCTGCCTCTCCCGCTGATGGGAAGCGGAAGAAGCTGCTGCCGCCGGAATTCTTCAGACTCTGGGCAAAAGCCTCGTAACGACGGATCTCCACATCACTAACAGATCTCCTCGCCGACTTCATCGCCTCCTCGAAGTGAGCACGGGTAAGCTCAGGGACGGGATCTTCTTCGTCTAACTCCTCATCCTCCATCTTGATGTCCTCCCCACCAGCCTCACGTTGTTTCTGACGCTCGATATCAAGAGAGATAGACTCCTTGATGGCAAGCTTGACAGCGCGTTGGGTGACGAACCCGAGATCTGCACCAGAGAAACCACGAGTATTGCTGGCAATGAAGGGAATATCGACGTCGCCGGCAACAGGAGTCTTGCGAAGCTGGGCCTTGAGGATACTTTCACGAGAGGCCTGGTCGGGCAGGGGAACGTAGACCAGGGTATCCAGACGACCAGGGCGTACCAGGGCCGCATCAAGCTGTTCGGGTCTGTTTGTGGCACCGATGACGAAGACGTTCTTCTTTGAGGTCATGCCGTCCATTTCTAGAAGACAAGGTTAGTATGCATTTTCTTTGTAATCACACAACCAGGCCTGTCCGTCACTTACCGGTTAAAAGTTGGTTGACAACACGGTCGGAGGCTCCACCAGCATCTCCAACAGAACCACCACGAGACTTCGCAATAGAGTCCAACTCATCGAGGAAGACAACGCAAGGAGCAGCAGCACGGGCCTTGTCGAATATATCGCGAATGTTGCTCTCGGATTCACCAAACCACATACTTAGCAGCTCGGGACCCTTTACGGAAATGAAGTTTGCAGCGCATTCGTTGGCAACGGCCTTGGCGAGCATGGTCTTACCAGTACCGGGAGGGCCATAGAAGAGAACACCCCGAGAAGGCGAAAGACCAAACTTTTGGAATTTCTCGGGATGGTCCACAGGGTACTGGACGCTTTCGATAAGCTCGCGCTTAACCTCCTCCAGACCACCAATATCTTCCCAGCGGACGTTGGGAACCTCGACAACAGCAACCTCGCGGAGAGCGGAGGGGTTGGAGACACCAAGGGCGTAGCGGAAGTTCTCCATGGTAACACCGAGAGAGTCCAAAACTTCCGCATCGATTGTGTCCTCGTCAAGATCAATAAGATCCATCTTCTCACGAATCTGTTGCATAGCAGCCTCGGAGCAGAGGGAAGCAAGATCAGAACCAACGTAACCGTGTGTCTCGGCAGCGATGGTCTCCAAATCCACATCATCTCCTAGCTTCATGTTCTTGGTGTGGATCTGCAGGATCTCAAGGCGACCGGTGGGGTCGGGGATACCAATGTCGACTTCACGGTCGAAGCGGCCGAAGCGGCGAAGGGCAGGGTCGATCGAGTTAGGGCGGTTGGTGGCGGCCATGACAACAACGTTAGAGCGTGCCTTCATGCCATCCATCAAGGTCAAAAGCTGAGAAACGACACGACGTTCAACTTCTCCGTTAGTCTTCTCACGCTTAGGAGCGATCGAGTCAATTTCATCAATGAAGATGATGGCAGGAGAGTTCTTCTCCGCCTCTTCGAAGGCCTTTCGAAGGTTCGACTCGGATTCACCCGCCATTTTAGACATGATCTCAGGGCCGTTGATCAGGAAGAAGAAGGCACCGGTTTCATTGGCCACGGCACGCGCCATCAAGGTCTTACCGGTACCGGGAGGGCCGTACATGAGAATACCACGGGGTGGCTTGATACCGATGGATTTGAACAGTTGGGGGTGGCGAAGCGGCAACTCTACCAATTCACGGATCTGTGCCATCTGCTTCCTGCAACCACCAATGTCGTCGTAGCCAACCTCGTTCAGGTTACCCTCTTCATCCTCCCGCTGGATAGGTTCACCTTCACTATGGATGATAGTGTCCGGTGCAACAATTCCATACTCTGGCGGATCCACCTCGACAACCTTGAATTCAACTTGTCTCATACCTCCTCGTACTGTGAATAGATCTCCCTGCTTTACGGGCCTGTAGCCATCGCGGAAGTAAGGTGCAAGGTAGACATCAAAAAGAGATCCGGTAAGACCCTCAATGGTGTCTGCAATAGGGAGAACGGCAATTCGCTTAGCCTTTTAATTTGAGGGAAATGGTTAGTTTTGATGGTGCTAATGTTCCAGGGCAATTCTGGGACACATACATATTTGATATCGGGGCACGCGTGGACCGTAATGATATCTCCATGCTTGACGCGTAGATTATGCCTCACAACCCTGTTAATGCGGGCGCTTCCGTCATCAAGATCATCATCAGCCAGCACAATCAATGCCGTTTCCTTGCGCTTCTTGCCTCGAACCAAGACTGTGTCGCCTCGGAAGAGCTGGAGGGCATCCATAGTATTGTTTGAGAGGGAAATAATCGAGTTATCATCATTCACGGCATCGGTAACGCTGGAGTTTAACTAGTTAGCATTCAAGCCTAATCTCTCCGAACGTCACTAGCTGGTGTAGAGCTCACATCAAAGAGTTCGGCTTCTTCTTCTTTTTCAAAATAGCTGTGGCGGTGTCAAGTTCCTGCAGCTGGTGTTAGCATTTTCAGAACGGGGATTTTCCTTTCATCTTTGGTGCATTTACATCTTTCTTTTCGGCACCGGAAGCATCGCTGCATCAAGGGTTAACGAGGGACCGTATATGAAGGTGATGGGGTTTCAAAAATCATACAGAAGATGAGGCTTCTTCTTATGGTCTGCGTCTGCGCTCATTTTGACGAAAGATTTGCTGGTGCTGGGGGGGTTATCAAGCTCTTAAAGCAACGTAGACCCAAAGAGTTTACGCAGTGGACAGTGCGGTGCCGAACTTGGGGAATGCCCAGCGAACAGAAACCAAAAGAGAAAATGAAGAGGGGAAAATACGGAGAAATGGATTCCACGGACAATGAGAGATGTCCGAAGAAGAGAACAAACTGGGAGGATGGATAAGAGTAATAGCAGAGAGGGGAAGAGGAGTTGGAAGTGCGATCGGAGGTTGACAGGAACAGCTCTAGTTAAGAGGTGACGATAACTCAACCGCCCAGGTGTCCATCAGGGTTGATGACTTAAGCCACCCAAAGGTTCCCATTGCCGCCACCGCCTAGCAGAGAGAAGCGAATGGAAGCTGGTCGTAGCGGCCAGGCGTAGGGGTCTGGCGTTTTGTCATCTCCTCACAGGCTCGAGCTTTTCCTCATCCTTCCTCCTGCCTTACTGTTGGCTTCATACCCATGCATTATTAGGTTCTTACGGACTTCTTTGAAGCCTCAAGGCTGCCAGCCGAATGCGTCATCATGGACAGATTGTGGCCTGTGGTGAGGCTCCGCATGACTTGTGTGCCTCAGGCACCTCAGTCCATCAGGTTTGAGCCAGCCATGGATCCAGCCTTGTTTTGCCCTGGCAATCACCGCTTCACCCAAGGCTCTAGAATCACATGGCGGATGAAGCTGAGCGTGAAATGCCTCGCCAGGCTCTTTTACTGCTGGCCTCGTCCAGTAGGCTTGATATAAAATCGCTGCATCTTTCCTTCTCTTAACGTGTTTATCACTTGGTTGTTGTGATCATGGCCTTGGATTACTCCATTGACTACAAACTATCCTAGACTGTCGTCTCTTTCACTTTACATTTGCTTTTTTAGAGAAAATCTTCATTTTCACAAACCCCAAACCCCTTTTTTTTTGGATTTCATAAAAGCGTCATGTTTATGTAGAGCTCAACAGCCATCAGTTGGCCGCAACGGTAACAAAAGAAGCCTATTCCAATCTCTATACCACACTCGCTACAGCTGAATCGCCTGGATTCCACTCTCTTTTTGGCTAAACCGGCATCAATAATCGAAAGCATCCTCGGAGCTGGAGAGCTGTGGAGGCTGGGGGAGGAGTCTTACTTCCACCTGTGGAAGTCCCTTGACCGGTCAACACCGCAACGGACATGGATCATAAGCTAGAATACCCAAATGATTTCCAGCGCACATTGAGCAAAAGGTTCTCCGATGAAGAGCTAGAACATCTCTTAAGCAAACCGAGCTGCTCCCCACGCTTCGTGTACGGGGTGTTAATGCTCCCCACAGTTCTCAAATATTTCCTTGACCTGCATCAGGATTTCCACGTCGATATGACACGAGCAACTCTGCCTGGCTATAAGCTGTACCAATTTGCGGAGACGAGCCCACCAGTCATCGCCAAGTCACCCGATCCATCTGCCACCGTGGAGGGGATGCTCATCTTCGGGCTGGACGAGCAACAGCGGAACACGATCTATGAATTTGAAAGCGGGCTTACTAGGCTAGTTGATGTCCAAGTTAAGATATACCAAAGGGACTTACTTGGTAGCCATGAGATGAAGAGCCTTCGCATTGTTGATGCAGGTACATTTGCCTGGCAGGGACCCACGGACACTCTAATCCCTGTTAACCGCTCTTCTTGGCCCATGGATGATTTCCTCAAGGGGCCTTTTTATGAGTCTATTGTACATTTGCAGCGCAGACGGTCATTAGACGATTCCGATCCTTGTTCTCCAATGCTACCTTCGTCGCGGAGGCATTTTCCGGAACAAAGTGACACTACGGCTCGGCGTGATCGGTTGTAGGATGGGCGAACTGACTCAGGGAGCAGTGCACGATTGATGATGAATATGATTACGTTAGAACCTATCATGATTTTGGCTATTATTCCATTATTCCAGCTCTAGTTCTATGATATAATATTTACAGGATAAAGGGATCTCACAACTACGCGGTAGACGACCAGAGATCATAGAATCCCCAAGCGCCGGCCAGGAAACTAACGAACCCGGTCAGTTGTCCAGGGAAACCGATGCCGTTTTCAACACTCCAGTGGAGACAGAGCGGAGCCCAGAAAGTGTTGTTGACCAAGCTCTTCTTCCAGGCACGAACCTCGGATTTCAGAGCCCCCTGCTTCTCCTCATCATTCTTCTCCAAAAGCCCAGCGCCCACTGCCTTCTCCCGCAAGACCTTTGCTCTCCACAGGACAAAAAACTGAAGGATTATATGTCCGAACCAGCCTCGTGTGCTCCAAAGGTACCATTTATTCAGTCCACCCGTTCGTTCCACGAAGCGCTTCGAGATTATCCCCTTTGATGAGAGATATCCTACATTTTCAAGAACCTGATATATGGTGTTCGAAATAACTTGTAGGAGGGTGAGGACGTAGATAACTGGATCTGAAGGTGGAGATTTGATTGTAGCAGAACCCCAAGTCCAGAGGGGAAACAGCCCCAGCAACCGAAGCGCATATCGGGTCTCAGACATAAGGGCAGAGAGTGCAAGGAGTGGAGAGGTTTGGGGTGCTGAGGTGGTGGAATATTTCGTCCGTAGTCGAGCACGGAGGCCCAGGCGCATCTGGAGGGCTATCCATGGTGCCGATGCAAGAATGTGATGAAGTGTATGGGAAAGATAGCCAACCAAAGCAAAAACTCGCTCCTGACCACCGGCCGTGGACATAAGCCTATATACCGCGGGTATCGGTTAGCGGGAAAGGACCAGGTATCGCTTCGAATCGTAGAAGAAAATGCCAGAGGGTAGAGGATAGTTAAACTATAGGATTAACCTACTTATCTAAACGCCCAATAACGATGTCGGTTGTCCTGAGGGTTGCGAGCAACCGGCGCTGCGCAGCTTCTACCGACGTCACTGGGGCGGATTTGTCTGTGCCAGGGGTGGGGTTCGTCAACTTCTCTGGGCTAGACGCTTCATGTTCTGGCATGTTGGCGGGATGGGTGGGATCTGGACGCTGTTCGGAGTCGGCCATGGTGAGATGGACAAGAGGCAGAGGCACCCCCCAAAAAATAAGTCGGGGATGGGGAGAAATATTAATGAGATTGAAATTACTCCCCAAGAAACTCCGACATGATATCCTTAACCCGATCTGGCGTGGTGCCGAGGTTCGGGATGCTGAGCGACCGTCGCACGGGCAATTAATGGAATATTGGTGGGCTTGGCCTTTGGGGAATTTATGTCTCTTATACCCACCCCTGCTAGTATTTACTATTGTGTCGACAGTGTTGATCCTCATATGCGCTTGATGGAGAGAATTCTAAGTTCGTGGAGTAACGAAATGCTTGATCTCGGAATCGCGAACTTGCACATCGGAATCCCGCCTATGTTTAATCCCGAGTGCTGGAGGTCAAGATTTTAGTGAGAACACAAGATCAAATAGTTGTCATAATTTATTTCTTCCTGCTCACTACCCGCAAGGTATTATTCGAATGATCATACCAAACAGAGAATCTGGATATGTTTCAAGCTAAGCATGATACTCCGTACACTACTAACGTTTCACAAGTTTTCACTCCCCAGATGAAAGTCAGGGGGTGGGAAAGAAGTGAAATTGGAAGGGGAAAAGCGAGATGAAAGAAAACACTCTTTAATCGTTCCCGTGCCGCGACCAATTTTCCTCTTCTCTAGTCCTCAGTCCTAGGAGTAAAGGGAATCGTCGTCCATCCGCATCGTATTCGCAGCTTGCTGATAGATAGACCCGGTCATAACAGAGAAACTCGGCCGCTCTTCTGCGGAGGCAACCATGGAGATCCCCAGGGCATTATCTATATCTTTTATTGAACACTCGTGAAGCTCGCCTGTGCCAATATCTACCCCTTCGTTTGCATCCTTTATGGTAGATAGAAGATCCTGGAGGTTAAGATTTGACCTATTTCTCAGGCTATCAGATCCCAGACCGTATCTAATCCAGTCGTTTTGTGAAGATTCGGGTTCAGGGGATCCGATATGGGGAGAACGAGGAGGGGAGCGTAAACCCAGATTGCGGACAGTCCTGGTATCGGATACGGGTCGGTCCCATAGGTCCCATGCAGTCGGGAGGTTTCCATTTCGATCATTGCAGATCTCATTGATACTTAACCACGTCCGCTCCTGCAGTTTACGGTCGCAGTGATGGCAAGCCCTATAACTGCAAGGAGCAGAAAGCTGGGCTCGCGGTGACACGGTAAAGTTTGGTTCATCTTCGTCGAGAGGGATCGTAGTTCGGGTCGTTTCGAAGGAACCGAGCTCCACTTGGGTGACAATTTGGCCTGCGTTCGTTACATGTCCAGGTTCAACAAATGACAATGAAGGTATAGCTGAGCGTATATCTCTTTCGCGCATTCTCAGGACCTCCAACTTTTGTCTGATTAGGAGCTCTTTCTGCTCTTCGGTGTATTCACCAGCTATTATTGCATCGATAATCCATTGGCTGAGGATGGAACTTTCAGGATCGATTGGTGCAGAGAAACCAGAAATGTCCTCGTTACAGAGATAAAACCATCTCAGAAAGGGTCTTCGGCCGCAGTTGTCACAGGTTTCGTACTCGTCTATGCTATACTGACGAGTTACAGTGCCGTGGTTGCAATTATTTTGGCGAAGAAATGGCTGGCGCAAACGTGAGATTATGAGAGGATGGCTAGGAGGTAATTGGGTGCGTCCCTCTTCATCTCGAAGTGAAGTTTCCAGTACCGGTGGCGAGTATCGTTGATTGCCCTCAGAGCTTTCTCTATCCTGGTCAATGACAGGAAAGGCGATCGCAGATGGGACTCCAACCAAGACCGGATCGAGGTCGAGGCTTCTGGAGCTCCCTTCTCCGTTATCTGTCATTTCTCAAAACATGAAACCATGAGATGGGCTAAAGATTTGAGGAATAGAATATTGTAAACAGAGGGGAAGAGGGAGGAACACCACATGACAAGTTGCTGGCCATTATAACGTGAATGACCTCCCTCCTTTCAGCCTCACATTGCTGCAGTATGAGCAGATTAATAAGGAGCCTAAGGCAATCTTTGTTGATTCTTCAATATGCAATACACCAGTAGAACAATGAATTTTACTTCATTAAACTAATTGTCATTCAATAGTTAGACAGAAGAGAGGAGTCACATAGTATATATGTACTAGGAGCGGATGATTTCTTTGTTCAAAGCAGGCCAGTTGCTTGAATTTATTGTTACGCCTGTGGTATATTAAATATCAGCAATATGCTTGTCTTTCTTTTTCAGAACGAAAGGTTTATTAGGTCGTTAAGATAATCCTCGCTACATAGAAATTGTTTTTCCTTTTTTACTTTTTAAAGAAAAGAATAGTCATGAAGGTGTTCGGGCTGACCAAAGCTGTCAATGTATCAGAGCCTTTTGGACAAAGTGGGTCAACGAATGCCAGACGAGGGGGCACAGGCTGGCTTACAACTAGTAATAGCGGTTCCCACTTTCCCAAAGAATCATTTAATGAAAGTCTGGGGCTTGTGGAAACCGGAACCATACCCATTTTTTCAGAAGAATAACTATGGGGTGCAGAAACCTCAACTCGGGATGTCGGCGGAGTCCGATGCCGCCTGTCCCAAAGGGGCTATAAAGCGACGCGATCGCCATCTGCCGACCTCGTGGCCGGCTGCTTGTCGCCCTGAGAGATCCGTCCTTCCCCTCCACTCCATCCTATCCCAAGACCAGTTTTTCGAATCTGCCTCCAGTCCTTCTTCTTTCTGCCTTCTTACATTTATACCAACCCATTGTTTATTAACAGCGTAACCAGAGCTGAACCCTGCGCTGAGAAGTCGACTGCCACGGCTCACCCCCTCTCTCCAGCCCAACGCATCTAATTTCCACCCGCTAGACTTCCTACCTCGGTAAGCTTCCTTCCCGATTGCCAGCCTCCCTGGCAATCAACAAACAGCCACCCCCCTGTCCCATTATCGGTGTTATTATTCGCGGGACCTCTCTCCAACCCCATGTTTTTCTATCTTTCTTTCTAACCCGCCACGTCTCGTCCTTACCTTCATCGCTGGTCATCAGAATTTCATTGTCAAATTTTGCTTTCCCTTCAGCTGACCGCGTTCCTAATCACTGCAGAATCCATCTTATCGCGATTTGTGATTTTGTGACCAACAGACATCCGTTCCCCAACTTATTTTCTACTCACCTCACAACCCATCAACAAAAATGACATCCGTCAAATTCCAGGATACCGCCGTGACCTCCTTGCGAGAAGACACCAAGGAGTTGGCGCATAAGGTCGGCGAACGGCTGACTGGAGGCAATCCCCAGAATGGCTATCTCGCCGTACGTCATCCCAATTCCGTCAGGGCCGCAGACATTAAACATTTTATTCCGGAGATATCGACTAACTTTACAGTTTTGATGTCGCCCACAGATGTATCTCCGTCAATTACAATCAAACCCTCTGCGCACGAAAATGCTGACATCTGGTGTCCTCTCGGCCTCTCAAGAGTTCCTCGCCTCTTACCTTGCGCATGATGTTAGCAAGCACGGCCATTACTTCAGCCCTCGCGTTCCAAAGATGCTCCTCTACGGAATGTTCGTGAGTGCGCCTCTGGGCCACGTCCTTGTGGGAATTCTCCAGCGCATCTTCGCTGGTCGAACCAGTTTGAAGGCCAAGGTTCTCCAAATCCTCGCCAGCAACCTGATCGTATGTTGAACCCCATGGAATCTGCTTGCTAAGAGCTGCAGTGGTGCGGGATGCTGAGATCGCTAACCGTTACCCTAACCACCAGGTCTCCCCCATCCAAAATGCCGTCTACCTGACGTGCATGGCTGTCATCGCGGGTGCCCGCAACTTCCACCAGGTTCGCGCTACTGTTAAGGCTGGTTTCATGCCTGTCATGAAGGTTAGCTGGGTTACCTCGCCTTTGGCGTTGGCTTTCGCCCAGAAGTTCCTTCCCGAGCACACTTGGGTGCCGTTCTTCAACATCGTCGGTTTCTTCATTGGAACCTACGTCAACACCCACACCAAGAAGAAGCGTCTCGAGGCCTTGAGAAAGGTACGCTAATCGAATATAACCCCTCTGCCATTATTGAACTTGGTCTAATATCTGTTTCTTGCAGCGCTACGATCAGCGCCGTGGCCCAGGGAGCGAATACGAGCCCAAGGGCCCTGAATATCGCTAAAGGGCCATAAATAGACTATTCCTATAATTGCATAATAGTCAAACCAATCGCACATAGACAACCCTTTCCTGATGTTACCCATCTCCCCCTCTCTGGGGGTGTGTTTTTTATCTTATTCGAGGATATTAAGGCATAACACCATGGCATCAGGAGTGTTTGACCTCAATCTTAACACCCTCCCTTCCATACACCTAACCTTTCTGTCGGCCCGCCTGAACCCATATCCTTTCTTGCTCTTCGTACCTTCACTTATCCGACTTTGGGAGCATAGTTTGTTCCTAACTTCGACCTAATCGGCCTCGCGTCGAGGTGAAGATAAATGTTTTACTCTCATGATGAATGGTGTTTCTTAGTTTCTATCCTGCCTTGGCGATCTACCTACGTCTGAATTTATAATGCCGCCCGTTTGGTATCTGATGTCTTTCGATGCCAGGAGCCCAATTTTGTGAAATAACCCCAATACATAAATACTTTGTCTTTCATCCATTCATCTCCGTCCAGTTCGCGACGTAGGGCCGCTCCTCTCGGAAGTGGTACAAGCAATAAGATAAAATATACGATAACTGGATATAAAACTCGCGCGTTCTCCCTCTATCCATCCTTTATACAAGACAAATCCATCTCTTCATTCGACTTCCATTTTCTCTGAACTTTTCTGTCTTTTCTCCCGCATCCAGGCCACAAATTCGTCCAACGCCCCTGGCCATGCACCATCCTCGCTCCACCAACCAAACTCCTCATCATCGTGGGTCTTACGCATGAACACCTCAACTTGGTTCCACAAATCCTTGTTAATTGGGCGCTTTCCTCTCCCCTCCAGGAATTCAATCCAAAAATCTAACCAAGGCGTCTTGGATGTGTTCCACTGTATTCCACCGTTCTCGGGAGTGAATAGGAGTTTCCACTGGTCCTTAGCGATATCATATTGTAAAACCCGCTGTCCTTGAACCAGACATAGAGGAAATGTGAAACGATACACCTGGCGAAAGAGGTCTGGTTCAATTGGAATGCGATTGCGGACATTCGCTGCATGAGCTGCCATTTTCTCCAGAGAGTCGCATCTTTGACACATCCATATGTGAGATACAGGCTTGGTTTTGAACCCTCCAATCACTGGGAAAGAAACAAAACTAGCACTTACCCAATAGTCCTCCAGCCTTCCAGGAAACCTTCGCGAGTAAATTCGCCTATGGAGGGTGATTTAACTATCTCGGAGACAGCAAGACAGGTAACCTCTTCAAGATCGACTTTAATATCGCCTAGGAAACGCATCACCCCTTCAGCACCAATGGCATCCGGGTTCTCTTGCGGTGCATCTAATTTGTAGTAAGTTTATGCTGAAAAGGTCATGAAGGGGAAAATAAAATACCTCGGTACTCATCAAATATTTTGTTTATAGAACCAGTGCTCCCTCCCGCTCCCTGCGGGCTCTGGAAGTATCTAAAACTTTTGTTAGTCCAGGCCTGTCATAACTATGAGATTGTTCGTAATTTGGGAATGCATCAGGGCTAGCTGCCAAAAACAAAGTGGGGTCCAAATCCAGCACAAGCCAATTCATCATTACTGGGGCTAGAAACACGCCCCATAGCCATATTGCTAGCCAACCCTGATTTGGTAGGAATATCGATTTTGCACCTTGGGAAATTAGGTCCAGGAAACTCAGAGAGAGGGTATTTCGACCACTGCTACAACCCAAGATAATAATTTGCCAGTGATTGAGGGTCACGTCCAACCATTCCTCATTCCCCGGTCAACCCTGGCCTGATGAGGTGGGAACAAGATAGGAAAATGGCGTTTGTTGGGAGGTTTTCCAAGATTTCAAATAAAATCGACAAACGCCCCAGAGCATCGTACGGCATTGGTATCTAAGACGCCACTGACGTGCCCCATTCTGCCTCTTCGTATTATAAAGAAAGAGATTGCATACTCTAGGGTAGCGCTCACGGCAACTGGAGAAACGTCAGGCAGTAAAGTACGGGCCCCTGCAAGTGTACCGCGACCTTCATATGGACCAGTCATATTGGATTCGCAGTAGTGGATTGTAAAACCCCAGTGATTCCCCGAAATATCCATACACGACTGAAGATGGCCAAAGAGAGTAGATGGTTCCCGATTGCCGGTTTTGTTGGCATACATGGAACGGTTTGGCAGCCAAGGTACAGCTCCAGATACAGTAGCCCATAATAAACTGGGAGTTCTCTCAACTCCCACCAACCCAGAGATGGCGCCAGTAAAACTACACAAGGCCAGCCAGATGCTGGGAGCACGGAATGATACGATCGTGGCCCTGGCTTGGTAGAGATGGAAGGTACAGGCAGAGCACGGCACGAGGAAAAGAAAAGGAAATATAGCGTGACTTACTCATCAACAGCCTCTTCTACATTCCATCTGCTTTGTTTAAGGAACTAAAGTATGAAGTGATCGTCAGCAATGTAAATATCACGTGATATGTTGATTGAGAAATGTGTATGGCTCATGGAACTGCCAGCTCGAAGAAGCAAAGTCTGGGTGAATGTAATTAAAGGATTACCTTCGCAGCTACTGAGTCCTTAGCTTGCGTGAAATTCACAAACTGGGCTATTTGCTGCTTCTGGGCAGCAGAATAAGGTGGCATAGTGGGGTGAAGGCAGACAGTGGGGGGTGCAGCAAGGAATCTTGCTCTCGGGACCAAGGCAACAGAGATCAAGGCGAAGAAGACCGGCAAGCAGATGCCTAAGATGCAAGGGCGTAAATATCGTGAAAACAAAGGATTCCGAGGAGTTCGGTGCCGCCAGGATGGACTGATCAAATCGAGTCTCTGTTTGAAACTGGGAAGTTACGCTCCCTCTAAGGCGCTGACTGATAGCGGCACGTGCGCTCAGGCAGCGTGGCAGTGGAAAATACACCACTCTGCGTGGTGTTTAGATACTTATGTCTCAACCTAGGGAAATAATGGATTTTGACATATTGACACGGCAAAATCAATTAGGATACGCACCCTGGTGCCAAGCGGGAGAGGCACACAAACACACTATACCAATTCGAGTCAAGTAATTGCCAAGGAGATGAAGAATCATATATGGGAGGATTTATCTCTTCGCTTCGAGTCAATCCAACTAATCCTGATCAAAAAACGGGGGTCTACTGGTATTACATGTGATATCTCAGGGTTTCTCTTTTAGTTTTTAGTACCGTGGTTATCTGGTGATGTGCGTAATGGCCCTCTCTTTGTTGGGTATCTGTAATATATTTTGAGCTAGACTTAGTTACTCGCAATAATAGATAGTATCATTACAGGCAATACCAATGGAATTGAAATGAACCATTATTAGTACTTAGTCGGTTACTACTAGGTATATTAAATATATACCCCTCCCGAGTCCGGCCCTAAAAATGCTAAAAGGGGAGAGAGAATAAAAGCGTTAGGAAGTACGGAGCAGGTTGCCTGTGACATACTTTGACCCCAGAGTGGAGTACCTGAGGCTACTAATCCGAGATTCTTGGCGCCGCCAAAAAAAAAAACCCCCCCAAAAAAACTTTCCCAAGAGCACTGCTAAACTCGAACCATCTCCTCGCGCCCTCCAGCCTAGAGACACACCATTGAAATGGCTCCTGGTCGCACAGTGAAACGAAGGCGCCTGAGTCCTCCAGGTGAGGACGAAATTGGGTCTCCGGAACCTTCTCGTGCGTCCCTTGGTGACTTTTACTCCAATGCCGCCGAATGGGACCTTGAACAAGAATACGAACGGCGACCGCGCAAATTGAACAAAAAAGATAAGGAGAGAACCAGGCTACCCATCAAAACTGCAGAAGGCGTACAGAATGTTGAAGAGTCCGAGCCCGAAGCGGAGGAATCAGACAGCTTCCTTGCGACCGATGACGAGATGGACGCGGATGGAGCTGAAGACAATAGTGAGGAGGAAGGATCTGAAGAGGAAAAACCGAAGATTCCGCTAAAGGTGCAAATTCTCCAAGCGAAGGAAGAGATTGCAAAGATTGCCACTTTAATTAATGAAGACCCCGAAGAGCATATTTCGTCCTTTAAAACAATGGCTGAGATGGCGGAGAAAGGAACCCCCGTCACAATTAAGAAACTGGCTATAACATCGCAGGCTGCGATTTATAAGGATATCATCCCTGGGTATAGGATTCGCCCGCTCAGCGAGGAGGATATGTCTGCGAAGATTTCTAAAGAGGTCCGCAAACTCCGGAATTACGAACAGTCGTTGCTATCGGGCTACAAAAATTATATCCAAACGCTTCTGGGTCTTACTACAGCATCGAAGAGAGGCCGGGAGACGGTTGATCCTGGATTGAAAAGTGTTGCGGTTAATTGCGCTTGCAGCATGCTGCTCGCTGTGCCGCATTTCAATTTCCGAGGGGAATTACTCAGGATAATTGTGAATCGCCTTGCGAGGAAACAGGTTGACGCCGATTTCGCCAAGTGCCGGGATACTTTACAGGATGTTTTTTCGAGGGACGACGACGGGATTGTTTCCCTCGAAGCTGTTCGTCTTCTATCGAGAATGATGAAGGCAAGAGATTTCAAAATTAATGGGAGTGTCCTGGACACGTTTCTCAGCCTCCGACTCCTCTCAGAATTCTCGTCTAAAGGATCCAGAGATAGGATCGATCGCGAGCCGGAAGGAGAGACGCTTGGCGGCAAAAAGCCAAAGCAGAAGAAGGAATTTCGCACTAAACGCAACCGCAAGCTGGAGAAGGAACGAAAGGCTGTTGAGAAGGACATGAAGGAAGCGGACGCTTTGGTATCACACGAAGAGCGAGACAAGAACCAAGCTGAGACGTTGAAACTTGTCTTTGGAACTTATTTCCGCATTTTGAAACTCCGAGTCCCTATCCTCATGGGACCTGTACTCGAAGGTCTCGCTAAATACGCCCACATGATCAACCAGGACTTTTTCGGAGACCTCCTCGAAGCCCTGAAAGACTTGATCGGGCATGCAGAACGGGACGAGCTAGGTCAGGAGGAAGGAGACGAAGAGGAAGGAGAAGAAAATGAGCGAGAAGTCGATAGCAAAGCCGCGGCCCGGGACTCGCTCCGTGAAACCCTCCTCTGTACTGTTACTGCATTCGCCCTCCTCGACGGCCAGGATGCCAGCAAAGCAGCTACAGCGCTCCACCTTGACCTCAGCTTCTTTATCAAGCACCTCTACCGTTCCCTCTACTCTCTCTCAATTAACGCGGATGTTGAATACAACCCAGAGAAAGCCCTTCGACTCCCAGACCCAAACTCTGGAGAAGACAACGCACTCGACCGCTTCCCCCAAAACAGGAGAAAGGTCAACTTCCAAACACCCATGGTCCTCCTCCTCCGCTGTCTCCATGCCTCGCTTTTGTCTCGCGCGAATGGAACCCCTCCTCCAGTCAGACTGGGTAGCTTCGCCAAGCGACTTATGACAGCATCCCTTCAGATCCCCGAGAAATCGGCAATTGCCACGCTCTCTCTCCTAAACCAGGTGGCTAGGCACCACTCCCGGAGGATCTCATCCTTATGGCACAGCGAAGAGCGAAAGGGCGACGGTGTGTTTAATCCCTACGCAATGGATATCGAGGCGACGAATGTTTTTGCTGGGACTGTGTGGGAGGGTGAATTGTTGCGCCTCCATTACTGTCCCCAGGTGCGGGATACGGCTCTTGGTATAGAAAAAATGATTGCGACTCAAAATTAAAACTATTGTTCCTCGTGTTGGTGTTATGGGAAATTAAAAA
Source organism: Aspergillus biplanus (assembly GCA_027569045.1). NCBI lineage: Eukaryota > Fungi > Ascomycota > Eurotiomycetes > Eurotiales > Aspergillaceae > Aspergillus > Aspergillus biplanus. The sequence continues at coordinate 659,971 of JAPDEJ010000010.1, read as the reverse complement.
TATTTTTTATCTTTTCTTTATGATTAAGAAGCTACCTCTTCGGACCCTGCTATTTTTTTCTTTCTTGGTTTCCGCATAACCACACTGCACATTTTCTTCCTCTTTCATTATCTAAGACCCCCTTGCACTTGCACACTAGCTATTATCCATAACATACCACCAAATCTTAACGCGACCATAGAATAAGAGTGAATGCTACCAAAATCCCTCTCCCCCACCATGATTGCCTGCTCCAGTCCTCGTCGTGTGCTTGCTAATAGTGTTGGCTGCCTTGGCCTCTTTCCTACAATCAAATCATGTTTATTTGCTTCACCTGCTCTGCTGGGATCACGTTCTCGGCCGATGCATTGCTCCCATACCCGTACGAATCCCGATACCACCCACTGTTCATCCCGAACTGACCATGCATAGGAGCGGGGGCAGGGGTAGGAGTCGTAGGTGGAGGACGAGTTGGAACTCCCCAAGCCCCCGCATCAATGCCGGTACTGGGATAAAACGGAGGTTGTTGCGGGATATAAACACTCCCCTGTGGAGAGGGAGGATAATGGACGGTGAGTTGGCGCTGACTCACGGTACGAATTGAGCTGGCTGATGAAACTGTAGGTGAGTGAGCGAAGAAGGTGGGGTTATAGTAATTCCCAGGGAACTGCCAAGTCTGCCCGATGTTCGGGGACGAGGGTGTTGATGTCGATTGTTTGTTTGCAATGGCGACGGCAGTAGCAGCTGCTGTGCGGAAGTTATGAAGATGTGATTGTGGGAATCGATGGGACGAATTACGTCTTCCTTGATTTTGACGCTTTTGCGGTCGTTTTCCTGTTGTGGCGGAGGTTACTTCGCGGTTGTACATGATCTGACGCTGGCGGGGGTTGCGTAGTGCAGGGTGAACCATACTTGGACTCGGACTCGGTTCTCGGATGATTTGGTTGATATTGGATTCGGGACGGGAGGAAGGGGGAGAAGGAGAAGCAGGAGGGGGGGAGGTTACGGTCAGGGTGAGGTCTTTGGAAGCGAGAAGAGGGCTTTGTTCGTTAGTTGGCTTACTTTCTTTAGTGCGTCGAGGGGTCCGAAGAAATCTATTTCCAGAGGGATGACTGTCACCATCTCGCTTCCGACGAAAACTAAACACACTGCCCTTCTTTTGGGGGGTTTTGGTCCCATCGTGGTTGATGGTAGTGGGTTTGTTCTCAGACTCACGGTGCTGCTGTTCTAAGCTGCGCTTATCCTCGAGCGCTGGGAGCTGGGAGATGACGTTTCGCAGTTTCGTCGATCTTGATTCTGGGCTCCCGGACAGTTCCTTGCCGGGGTTGCTCTTGAACGAGGGGATCTTGGTTTTCTGAGGTTGGGGATCTGTGAAAATGTCATCGTTTTCAGCTTTAGGGGTGCGGAAGGCTGCAGTAGGGGTCGGAATATTTTCGATCTGGTCTTGTTCAGGGCTTTTCCCTGCTGCTTTTCCACTCTGGGATGTTGGGGAGACAGATTTACTTTGTTGAGCTGATCCTGGTAGTGCCTTTTTTTCTGGATTCGGAACCAGCCCTCTCTCTTCCTTTTCTACCATATGTGCCCTTTTCTTGTTTGGCGCTCTCTTGTTGTCACCACTGTCTTTGGGATGCTTGAGGATGCCACGAGAGCTCTGCGTTTCATCACCCAAGGCCTTTGAGTCCTCTGTTGCCTTGGCTCTAGTATTGAAAGATAGTTCACTGAATTCCTCTCGTAGTCGGTTTATTTCTTCACTAACGAATGCCTTAAGCTTATCTTCAGTCTGGCGTGTCTCCTGCTGTATAGACTTGAGTTGGGCTCTGACACCTATCGTGAATCGTTGCATTTCTTTCACGCTCTCGACCTGACTCACGGTGCGGGAGTTTATCAATCGACACATGTCGGATACAGAATCAACTTGCCTCAAGATCTGGTCCGTGGTGCGGTTGTTGCTGTTCTCAAAGGCCCCAGAAAGTTTGTGTACAGCTGTATAAAGGTGGTGATGAACTGAATCCACATGCGCCGCGAGTTGCTGCTCCAATGTTATTGTGTTTTGGTAGCCTGGGTGGGGAGGAGGAGGGGCGTATCCTCCGTGACTGGTGGTACCGTTGAGAAATCTATTGCCGTGAGCGGGGATTTGAGGCTCAGCTTGGTGATCCTCTCGGGACCTAGCCTTCTGAGGAAGGAAAGGGGGCTCCTTTGGCATTGAGTTGAGGATTTCACCCTCCTCGTCCTCCGGCAACGGCGCTCTCACTTTGTCTGAGGAGACAATCAATGGAAGGGACTTGTCAATTTTGTTTTCCTTCTGCTTAGGAAACGAGGGATTAGATTCCTTAGCATTTGATGCTACAGAGGACTCATAAATAGAGGGTGAGTAGGTTGGAGGATTAGCCGAGTAGGGCGGTGTTTGGGGAATCGGTGATGATTGAGAAGCAGTTCCATTTTCAGCTTTCTGACTACAAGCACGCGACTGGACTTGGATAACCTCTGCTTGTCCGCTGTTATTGCATTCTCCAGTTCGAGCCGCAGGAGAGGAGCAATCGAGAAGCAAGGTTTCAAGACGAGCGTTAGCTAAGCTAGGACCGGAGTCTGTGCTTCTGGTGGGCTTATGCTTGGCCTTATCCTGGTTGGTCTTTGTTGGCGTCTGCGCAGGATCACTCTCTTGGGAGCCTTGTTCCGAGTTCACCGAGTCACGAAATTCAGGGGGTTGGGAGAGAGGAGCAGAGGCCGGGTACGCTCCTTCTGGTCTTGATTTTGGGATATAGAGCCTTTCCTCATCGAAGTTGGGAGACTGGCTTTCAATTATTGGCGAAGTCCCGGCCCCTTCGTTGCCCTCGAGCTTAGGCATACTACTTAAGGGTGGATTGTCTCTGCGGAATTCTTTCCCGATATCTTTGAGGCTGAACTTAGACCTGAGAGTCGCCACCTTTGACTTCTTCTTCTCGTTATCACCCTTGGAGCTGTTTGCGTTGGTGTCCGTTGGGCGGGCCGGCTCAGTGGTAGACCTCTTCTTTGTGACATTCGGTTTAGTCAGTACGGTGGGTTTGGAGGTAGGCGGCTTTGGAGAGGTAGCCTCGTCCGACGGAAGCGGTAGATGGCGCGGTTTAGGCATTGGAAGAGCCAGTTCTTTGTCGTAGTCTAGCCCCGAGAACGTGCGAGTAGTTGGATTCGGCTTGGGAGGTGGGATAGGTTCTGTATCTGTTGCTAGCGGGGGGTTCTCTGGTTAACGCTACCCTATCAAGTGCCTTTGATCACTTTGGGTGGTAACAAGAATCAAAGCAAAGAAGAAACTCTACTCGTCAAGTCCTATATGAGATGAAAATAAGATTAAACTTGCCTTTGTCTGGGTCGGTTAGTTGTTGCTCGAGCTCCTTGGCTTTGATTTGGGCCCAGGCATTTCCCTCGATCAGGGACATTCCGTCTAACGAAGCTGTTGTGCTGGGTGTTATTGTTCCTTAGGACCCAATCTGTGCTGCTTCTTTTCGTCGTGAAAGGGGGGGGATAGGATGATTGTGGGGCTATAGGACATTCACGCGGATATTGAGCAGAAGGTGGTCTGGCCGGGACTGGAGGGGCGGTAGTGAATGTATTTGATCCGCAAAGCAAGAGGATGAAAAGAAGGAAGCCTGTCACTTAGCAGCCGGGTTGCTGGTGCGCAAGCTATGCGGGCATAGAAGGGTGCGTGAATTTTGCTAGATTCTCGAAAAAAGACCCGAAGGGCAGTTATTAGCGAAGGAGAAATCTATCTACACCACTTGACTTATGCGTAAGTAACAAATGATGACATCACACCTCGATATTCTGTGAATAGAAGTCCGAGGTGAAAGTAAGAGGAAAAGCCTATAGGGAGGATGGTCCGAGAAACCTTGAGACCACTGGAGGAAGATACGACATTGTGCGGACAAAGTGCTCCGAGCCGACGAGAGGAATAAACAATAAAGTAAATCAAATAAGAAAAACAAGTGAAGTGAACATCGTCTTCATTATCATCAACTATCATCAATGTCATCATTACATACTGGCGGATGTGGATATCAGCGCAGAGCCAGGTTGCTTTCTGCTACAGGACTCGGAGCAAAGTAACGCACAATTTCGACAAACGCATTTAGAGACAATTTGGGAGGGGAGAGAAAGAACACAAAAACCAAAGACCCGAATCGAACATCCAGCAATATTAAATACAGGGGAATCAGGTCAAATTAAAGAGCGACAGAACATGGTCAACTGATAGATCAAACACTTCCTTGGGTATATACCTGCCAAAGGAATGCCAGCAACGGCGCAGCAGTAACGATCATCAAGAACAGGTTCCTGAATCACGTTAGCAGTTTTGCAAATGTAAGCATGAAGTAATAATATTTTTTTTTTGTATTTTTTTCCCCTTCTGGGTTCAAGAGCTTTTTCTTGCCTGGAAGTTTAAACATTTTTCCTAGTTTGCCCTCCCACGGCGGCGGAAGGGAGAAAAAATGGAACCCAAGAAATTGACAAACACAGCACGCAAAATATTTCTCAACCAGCTGTCATTCTTATGATTAAGAGAAACAGCAGTCACTGACCGGTTTTGGCTCGGGGAGCGAGAATTCTCATCGCCCTTATTAGCGGCATCCTTGTCGGCAGTGCCCTCCGATGGGGAGGCCGGCTCAACTGAAATAGATGGGCCACTTTCGGGGGTTGTTTTCTTCGAATCTTCTAGGGTAGCCTCCACAGAAGGAGGAAGGCGTTCTGCCGACGGTAGTTCCAAATGTCTGAGGAGAGCTTCGCGATCGCCAGCAAGCGCTGCGAGAGAAGCGTCAGCTTCAGGTTCGGGCGTTGGTGGCTCCTTCGGTGCGGCGATCTCCAGGCTTGAGCTGGCTTGAGCAGGCTGAGAAACTGGGCTTTTGCCCTTTTCGGATCTAGTGACTAGCTCTTCGGTTTCCTTGGCTGAAGCCGTTACAGGCTCTGGCTCCTTATATGAGGCAGCGATCGCTCCCACAGCGATGGCGCCTACAGCAACCGCGGCAGCACTTCCGGCGACAAGTTCGGGGGTAAGCACGCTATCCTTAGTATCAGACACCTCTTCTTGGATTGGGGAAGTTTCCTTAGCATCTGAGGAAGCCTCTTGAGGAGCTTCTGGTTCTGCGATACTAGTCTCTTCCTTTTCAGCTTCAGCAGGTTGGGCTTCTTCGACAACTGGAGTCTCAACTACTGCAGTTTCCTCAATAACCTCAGGCTTGGATAAAATCACCTCCTCCTTTACCAGTTCAGAGGCCTTTTCGGGCTCTACGTGAACGATATCGTCAACAGGAGCCTGTTCCGAAAACTGCTGTTCGGGCTCTGGCACAATGGACTGTTCGACTGGTTTGTCCTCAGCCTGGGAAACAGGAGTTTGTGCAGGGGGGTCTTCATTCAAAGCGAGGAATTTGGTCACAGGTTCAGTAGATGCGGGCTGATCGTTAGCTACATCAGATGAAGCGGTGGCCACTTCAGTCTCAGCGGTAACGTTAGGTTGCTCTTTTGGTGTATCCTCAGTGACTTCCTCAACGGCTGCGGGCGCTTCAACCTCGGGGATAGGATCTAGCTCCGTAGCTATCGAGACATCCTCCGTTATAGCAGGCTTTTCTGCTGAGATATCGGCGGCCTCTGTTGAGACGTCTCCCACTGATACCTTAGCAATAGTCTCCGGAGAGGTTTCCTGGGGAGTAGGCTCTTGTTTTACGGGCACCGTGGTTTCTTCCACCTCTGCTTCAGCCTTTTGCACGTTTGTAGCTGGCTCGTCTGCAACAGGAAGCTCCTTTGGCGATTCTTCGCTTGGAAGCTCCACTGGAGCGGGTTCATCAGCGGTCGACGACTCTATGACCCGCTCTTCCGTGACACAATCTTTGCAAACGGTTTCGGTTGTAGATTTTTCAACGGACTCTAGCTCATTGGACTTCTTAAGAGCAGAGGTTTCCTGCTGGGGTTCTTCCGAAACGGGCTCGGGAACAACTGGCACCGAAGTGTCTACCTCATTAATGATTGAATCGGCAACGACTGCTTCCTTGTTGACAATTTCTCCTGGGGCAGATGTTTCAGTGGTGGTTTCTGGAGTGGCGGCTTCTTCAGAGGGCTTTTCCGTCGGCTGCTCTTGTGTAACAGTTTCTTCTGTCGCAGACTTTTCCTGGGCGGACTCTTCAGCAACTGTAGGTTTAGCGACAGTTTCCTCAGCCACGGTCTTTTCCACAACAGTAGTGTCTTCTGAGGGTTCAGAGGTGCTGGTTTCTGGTCCCGCAGGGTGCGGCTCCTTGCCAGCTTCCGCAATAACGTCTTCCTCAATTTGCTCAGGGGAAGATTCTGGTGCGGGTGAATTTTCCGAAGTAGGTTCAGACGCGGGTACCTGAGATGGCTCGATGGTGGGCTCTTCGGATATAGCTGGAGCCGTAAAGTCTTCCATGGCTGGCTTTTCTGCGGTCGGTTCTTCAGGTGTGGTATCTTTTTCGGGCTCCTCCACGGCCTCGACCTTCGAGGGTACCTCCTCCGTGACTCCTTCCTCTGTTGTAGCTTCCTTCGTAGATACCACGGGTTCAACCTGGACAACAGGAGTTTCATCCAGAGCGGGTGTTTCTGTGGCAGCAGGCTCAGCCATACTTTTCTGGGATTCGGGCTGTGGCTCGACGGCTGATTCTTCGGCGGTCTCAACCTTTGCAACGGGTTCCTCTGCAACTGGTTCCTCAACTGGAGTTTCCTGTACTGAGTCCCCAGCGGCTTCAACCTTTGTAGCTGGTTCTTCTGGGGCGGGTTCCTCGGCTGGCTTTTCTTCCACCGGCTCCTCCACGGCTTCAACATTCGCGGTGGGCTCTTCCACCACAGGCTCCTCAGCCGGAGTTTCCTGTACTGGCTCCTCGGCTGTTTCAACCTTCGTGGGAGGTTCCTCTGCAGCAGGCTCCTCAATAGATTCAATCTTTGTAGCAGGCTCTTCTACCACGGGTTCCTCAACCGGAGTTTCTTGTGCTGATTCCTCGATTCTTTCGACCTTCGTGGTGGGTTCCTCTGCGGCAGGCTCCTCAGATAGAAGCTCTTGTACCGGCTCCTTAATATCTTCAACCTTTGTAGCGGGCTCCCCTGCGGCAGGCGCATCAGCTGGAGTTTCCTCAACAGCCTCAACCTTCGCGGCGGGCCCTTCTACACTTGTTTCCTCGGCCGGAGTTTCTTGGACTGGCTCCTCAGCGGCCTCAGCATTCACGGTAGTTTCTTCTGCGGTGGCCTTCTCGGCGAGGGATTCATCCTCTGGTTTTGTCGGCTCGGTGGATGCCTCATCATCAACCGCGGATTTCTTAGTTTCATTGACCGGAGACTCAACTTTTACAGAGACAGGCTCCTCTGCAACAGCTTCTTCGACCACAGCTTTACCTTCAGGCTCGGCAATATCATCCTTTGCGGGTATTTCTTCAGGTGCTGCTTCTATAGCTACAGCTTCATTCGCTTCCGTAGAGTCGAGACCAGCTGTGGGCGCCTCCTCCGTTGTAACGGGTTGCTCATCTTCCTTTACAGGGACCGGCGCTGATTCTTCAACTGGGCCTGCCTTCTCTTCGACCGCTTCCTCATCTGGGGCGGTTAGGGTCTCCTCTACCATAGGTTCCGTAATGGGGGCTTCATTTGCGGGTTCTTCCACGGACTCGACGTTTGTACCTGTTTCCTGAGTACCGGTCTCTTTTTCCTTTTCTTCCTTTTCTTCCGCCAACGAACTCTCAATGGAAGGTTGTTCGGTGCTAGTTTTCTCAGTCTTCGAGTCTTCTTCAACGGATTCAGTCGGTTCTTCGCGTACCGCGATCTCCTCTGTGTTCTGCTCGGCAGGTTCCTCCGCGGTAGGAATATCTTTGCTGGGCTGGTCGGTTGGGGAATCGTCAGGTAAAGGTTTACTTGTAGACTCTTCAGTGGGGACCGTTGTAGTTGTCTCTTCTTGAGTCGATGTGGCTTCAGTAGACACCTCGACTGACTGAGCCTCCTTCGCGACTTCGTCAATGTGACTTTCGACAACATCAGAGGTCTCGGGCTCTACTTCGACCGATGATGGTTCCTTTGGAGATTCTTTCACTTCTTCTGCCGCTGCAGGCTTTTCTTCCTCTGCCGGATTAAGCTCAGCGGTAGCAGAGTCTGTACCAGACGCCTTGGCAGTATTTTCCTGTGTGATTGGCTCCAGCTCTGGCTCATCGGATGGCTTGTCCTTCGCCTCACCCACAGTCTCCTGGACCGAGTCATCGGTAGGTGATTTCTCCGTGGTTTGTTCTTGGGCAGGCTCTTCTGAAGCCAGATCCTCTTGCTTTTCATCTGGCTTCTCCACCACGACCTCGTTTACAGATTCCGCGGGTGTAGGCTCGACGACCGGCTCAGGGGGCGTCGATTCCTGCGTCAAAGATTCTTCTTTGGGCTCTTCTTCCACTGACTCCTCCTGAGCTATTTCCTCCTTGGGAGTTTCCTTGGCCACCTCCGAGGTAGTTTCTTCTACAGTCGGCTTCTCTTGTGTTTTATCGACGGATGGTACATCTGCAGGAGATTCAGCCGGAGCCTGAACTGGAATCGAGGTATTTTCCATCCCGGGTCCCGCACCTGGATCTTCTTTCGACGACTCTTCTGACATGCCTGCGGCTTCTGGGACATTCTCAGGCTCTGTCGCTTTTGCTGTCTCTTCGTCGGCAGGGTTTGCCGCAGCGGCCTCTAGAGTGGTATCCTGCTCCTGCTGCATTTCCACTTTGTCGTCTTGAATCTCAGATGTAGCACCGTCTGCATTGCTAGAGGTAGGGGGAGTGTCCTCGACCTTTGCTGTGTCTGAGCTTTGCTCAACTGGTTCGGCCTCCTCTTTGGGCACAGACCCCACTGGGTCCACGGATTCCTTGTTATCCACGGCCACCGATTGCTCGGAAGCCGGCTCTGGCTTCTCTTCAAGTGCGGGTTCCTGAGGAATTGGAGTTTTGTTTTCTTCGTCTGAATGGATGCCGTTCTGGACCGGGGGAGCTTCTTCTTCCTTATCCGGGACATCTTTCACGCCGTTTTCCTTCAACTTTTCTGATTCCTGACTAATCCCATTTTCAATAGGGTGTGCGTCTTCAGGGGTAGGCTCATCCTCCGATGCAGCTGTTTTCGCCGGGGTGGGCTCAACAGCAATGGGATTAACGGCAATGGCCTCTTCACCAGTTCCTAGGAATCGACTGATGTTAGACGGAATGATAGCTCCAAGGGGTGGGGGTGGGTATACCTTTCTTTATTTCCTCATTGAGGACCACAGTCTCGCCAATGGGGTCAGCCATTATGGTCATGAACGTCGTAACAGTCGTGAGAAAGTAGCGAAAAGAAAAAAAGGAAGTAACAGAAATCTAATCGCAGGGGGCGTAGATTTCAATTCAAGCTTTGGATGAAATTTCAAGCCAAACAATAAAAAACCACTGGGGGGTATTGACAAGATCGGAGAAAAAACAATAATATACAGGAACGCAATGACAGGATGGCAAAGCAATATAGGACAATGGCCTCCCAAGTTCAACTTGGAATGGTGATTGGGAGGGGTGATAATGGAAGGTGAAGGAGGTAGAGCGTATGAGGGGTAAAGACGAAGGATGACGAGGGGGAATCCTGAGAAGGATGGCAAAACGAAAACAGTAGTGATAATAATCAAAGTGAGGCGAGGAGGCAGAGAAGCACGATCAAGCAGGAGGCCAGAAAGAAAAAAAGAAAGAAAAAAAAACAGTCTCCACACCGGAAGCTGATGGAGGTCAAGAGAACTCAGAAGCAGTGAGTTTAGCAGGTGATAGCACCAAGTGGTACCTAGTTTCTGCCCATCAACCCGGTGGCTCTAGACTAGTGAGGATGGCCGTTAGTTAGCGGGGCAGAGAGCAGTTATCACCACAGTGATCGAGTCCCGCCCATTATTATGATTTCTATTGATTAGGCAGTAAAAAACAAAGGATGGGATGGTGCGACTACGACTACAAAATCCCATGATTGACATTGGGACTCAACACAGATATACTCCGGAGGCACAATAATGCCGGCCCTGAGGGAGCAATTGTTTTACATTGAATCAAGACCGACAATGCAGGATTGCTGTATGAAGGGGAACCCAGCCCATCACGAGCTCTCCCATAGTTTCTTCCCTGGCTGGTCAGGGTGCAAGTGGTGGTGCAGTTGGACGACTGGGGAGAGGGGAAAGATTTTGTGCAGATCCCTGGTTCTTGGGATGATAGCTGGCACCCAAGAGGAAAATGCGGTGAGTTGGCGTGGCTGGAGGGCACCAATCAGCGATGCGATAACTCAGAGGTAACGCCCGTCGTATCTTTGAGATGGGGTGCCGATGGACCCCCCGAGGCAGGAGATGTGAGATGCGAGCATGATTATGTAGGTATGGAACTTATTATACACATTGAACCCATGTCGGATGATGTTTGAGGCGAGAGAAAAGGAAAATTAGAGAAAGCAAGAAAGAAAATCACTGCACAATATTGGAGCCGAGTGGGTACCATTGGCGATGGAGATAGGTGATGGGTGCAGTAGTGGCGCCATCCGACATCTGCTCCCTCTGTTCGAGGTGTGTTTTGACGATGTGCACCCCACCGAGGAAATAATACTCGTACCCTGGTCTGTCATACGAGTAACTTGAGGGTCCTCAGTACGAGTCGACTAGTCCACAATTATTGAGGGTGTCGAATGTGTTGTCCAGGCTCTGGGCAAGGTCAAGAGTCAGGATATTCTTGAAACGGGTCAAAAAACAAAAAGAAAAAAAAAAAAATCTCTTGACAGTGCTCCACCCAGATTTTGTGATTTGATTCTAAGAAAATGGAGAGCAATGGTGTTTTGCAGCAAAGAAAAAAAAAAGAAGAGAAGGCTTGCAGCAACTAAAGCAGAGAATTCTGCTTCTTGCACACTGTATTCAAGTTCCAAGACAATCGACGCTTCTTCCATCCACTGCATCTGCATCCTGAGCCTGGAGTGCTCCTCTTTCTCAAATCGTTAACTCGTGGGAATTCAGCACAATTTTGGGATACACTCTCTTGGCTGATAAACAGCCTTCCAAAACAAGAACCCTGTAGTGGCATCATAACTTTTATTTTTATGCTTAATTATTATTATTGTTTTGGTTTGATATCATTTATTGATGATGACAATAATTTTTCTGTCTCCCCTTCTCTCGCCATCATCATCATCATTATTATTTTGTGGGGACTAGCTCCTGTGAGCCATGGAATTAAAGCTGGCACCCTCGGTAAGGATTATCCCCAGGACTCCGATTCCTTCTTTTCTGTTTCAAGTAGACTTGTCAATGCCCAGCGGTACAGCTTCATCGCCATCGGGCACAAAAAACCAAAACCAAAATAATCAAAACAAAATGGAGGGAGTCATTGACTCACTGTTCATTTCTTAAGTTGAGACCAAGAAAAAAAAAGTATGAGGAGCATGAAAAAAAAGGCAGAATCACGAGATTCCTGCAAACCCCATCCATCAATCACTTTTTTTTTTTTCAAGAGAACCCACACTCTCGCAGCGTGCGGGAAGGAAGCTTTTCCCCTTTGTCATCCTAATCCCAGTTTCCCCTCACCCGTCTTCCCGAGGAACCCTCCCATTTCAAGGGAATAAACTTTGGGTTGTTGTTGGTGTTTGTCCTGGTGTGGTTTAGCGTCGTTGATCATCGCATGAAGAAATAAACTCAGAGCCTGTTGATTCGGGCGCCGAAGGTGTTCATGCCTCATCAACCGAAAAAAGTAGTCAAGGTCTGATAAACAGGTTTTTTTTGTCCTTTATCGTTCCTCACTCAGAAAACAAAAGACATCAGGGTAGATTTTATTTAACCTGTAACCTTTCCGCTGACCTGAGCTATCTCACCTAAGTTTTCCCTTGACGCGAGCACAGGAATAGAATTTAGGTTTTGATTTCTTTTCTTGTCTTGTCTTTCAAGGTTTGTGCGGGGGGTTGACACTTTGGACACTGAAGCTTATCAGTCATGCTGCACAGACGTCCCATATGATATGATCTCACCCAGGAGGAGTTGTTGTCTTCTTTGTGTGGGACGATCTGTTCACCACTACCTATCATTTCTCCTTTAAATTCCAAATACCTAAACACATAACCCAGAGAGCACTTTCGGGACTCCTTGGGAATACGGGGCAGTGCTTTTGTCCAAGCAGAGGGATCCAATACAAGGTCAATATCTTTGCTCATACGACTCGCAGAAGGACTCCTCTGCTTCATTACAGAGCAAAAGCGTAAAACTAATCCATGAAAGTAAATTATAAGGAAAATTGAAAAAGACAGAAAAAGTAGCACTTGACGGGGAAATAGGGAGGCTAGAAGACAACGCTCCAGACTTAGATTTTAATCTTGGGAATAGAATAAAATGTTTATGGCGTAATCATAGTTTGGAAGGTTAAGGGGGGAAAAAAAGAACAGAAGACAAGAAGAAGGTTAATCCAAGAGTCTTAAAAACAAGGCTAACACAGAAAGTAGACGCAATTGTACACTCATTAGCCATTCCAAGTCGCATTCATAAAAACCCCAAAAAGATAAATAAAAGAAAATCTGCAGAAGAGAAGAGCATTGCAGGAATATGGGGGAATTGAGACAGAAAGATATCTGTATATACATATAATAGAAGGTAGGAAAAGAAAGGAATAAAGAAAATCGTAAGCTTTAACAAAGGTTCGCAAATGGCGAGTCATTCATAATATTTCCAAGTCCTCAAATTCAACCACCAAGCTATCGGCAGTGGTAGAGCTTGTTGGCCCCGGCCCATTCATCATCTCCCACATGGTGTCGCTTCGAGAAAGGTTATTTGGGCGGCTAGCATACACTCCCACGTGGATAAATTTGTCCTCTACACCGTAGAAGAACCATGTTACCTCACGCATTTTCTTCCATGTCCTGTTCACCGCGCCGGGTTCCGTTGCGTATGGGGATGCTGTTGGGATCTGGTACCAAACCCAAAGGGAGTTGCCAACTCGTTCCAGTTTGATACGCAACGACTGTACTGCCCCGGGTCCTCGACTCGATGCAGCAATTGGTGAGAGGCACCAGTCAGCGCCGTCCGCCGTTGCACTAACTGACGACACGTTCATGGTACCGGAGCAGAATTCCATGCCTGCCTTGACCCACTTACAGGGTTGGGTGCTCTGCGGGCTGCCAAAGACCCTTGACCGTGCCCCCGCCACCAACGGTACACTTTCAGAGGAGATCGACTGAGGAGCTGCTCCAGCAAAAATGACCAATCCGCCCTGGTCCCATTCCATTTCCCAATCCGCGCTCACCGTTACCTCTGCCACCATAAACGGATTCCGTAACGAAGTGAACACAATTGGGGCTGTCGAGGTGTCTCCATTTGGTGGTTTTCGCCATAGGTCGGTGTTAGGACCAGCTGTGAGAGTAAAGTATTCCATACATTGTGGAAGCGAAAATGTTGGAGGCAGATTTAATGCTGTAAATGATGAGCCACTGGGAGGCATGTTGAGATTCTTAAACTGGGGATAGCCAGTTTCACCCACAGTGGAAAGCAGCTGATTTCTCTCTTCTTGTGAATCGTTGGAGGCTTCCAATTGCTATCTGTGATGTCGGACTCGTTCCTCCTCCACCTTCCTTGATATGCGTTGCGTCTTCTTTCTCTCGTGCGGCTAGATCTTGCCGCTTAGTAGAAGGCTCAAGCTCCCCACGGTTAGGTGATTCAAACCGGATGAAAAGAAGAAGGGGTTGTTGGGAGAGGAGAGGGAGAACAGTGGGCTGTGATCGAGGTTTGTCTTTCCTGCACAGCAAGAAGTAAGGGAGCTCTACCCACCGCTCGGGGCTTCAACGTGCCGTAATGTGATGCACCTAGAATGGTCAAACCGGTGGAAGGGGCCGGAATAAACGAGTAAGCAACACAAGCAGATTGAGGCGAGATAGAAAATAAAAGGTTATCAAATAATATAAAAAAGTACCAAGACCTCAAAGGAAAAAGAAAAGAATGCGCGTTCTAAAGGGCTGCGAATGGGTTTCAAGACCACGCCGGAGCCGACCCAAGATAACCGAAAACGGATGCAGGTTCAGAACTGAAACAAACAACCCAAAGCTCGAACTCATAGAGACCAGATCTGCTCGATCGGACGATATACCAGAGAGAAGAACCGTTGGGGGCATTGTTTCAGCCATGGCGGTTTATTTATATCAGTCAGGGGGGCCGGTTTGTTGCCCCTAATCTAGGAGCCAGAGCGAACCACTGCACTGGGACCGACGATGGAATCCAAGCCGCTGGGTTTTGACTTACCCATCCCAACCAACTTTTCGATTTTTCTACTATTATTGTTTTTTTTCTGCTTTTCTCCTTGCTTCTATTTTCCTCCGTGGATGTTTTGTTTTTCGTCGCCCGTTGTTTTCTCGATGTGATTCGCCATCAAAGGCTGTCTGTGCAGCTCATCTGCTGCGGACCAGTTTAGGAGTGGCGGGTCATTCGGGCTGCATTATTGGAAGGCAAACCGCCCGGGAGTCCACGCAAAGTCGGAGCTGTGGCGAGTTAGGAGCCCAGAGCAGCTGAAATCATGATGGCATCGAGCATCGTCGAGTACCACCAAGCACCTAAAAACACAGTCCACTTCTGGGGATTGGTTCTTTGTTGGGGGATTCATCGGCACTGAGCTGAAGCGAGAATTGAAGTGGATTTTATCATTCTGGAGTGGAGAGTTACCGCCCTGCGTGATTTCATGTGTTCTCCGCTTGGTCTTTTGTTTCTTCTTTCTTTTCTTTTTCTTATTCTCGTTCTGGTTACTGTTGGGGTCTGGATCGTGGTACTAAGACAGTGTCCTGCCCCCCATGGTTCGCACCATCCTTGACTCGGTATGCAGCAGGAGGCAGCTGAGCGATCCCTCCACCATTATTCAAACCCTTGGCCCCTGCCCTCGCGCACCAATCTACAATATGCACTACTAGAATAGTACGAATATCGAATCCTTCGCTCACTGAGTCGGGTTGCTTGTTGTTTCGGAGTGTCCGTGATTCCATCCTTCGTGATCATCCGTCATCCACATTCCTTATCCAACTATCTTTCCTGGTATCTCAAGCAGGGGCCTTATCTGACTTTTCGAGATACGCCCTATGGTAATATTAGACTTTCTTCAGGCGGCTATCCAAAAGTTAACCCCGCGAATTGCTTCCGACCGAGATATTAGGTTCAGCCGGAAAGATGGTCGTGTTGTATAATCCAGTCTGTCCAAAATTGAATGTGGCTGCGCTAAATGTCCAGGTATCGCAACACCCCTTGCTAGGGGGAAAGGTATATCTGCGCGTTGCCGATGTTTGTCGATTTGGTCCCCGAGTTCGGGCTTCTAGATACAGTTGATACTGAGATGGCCCTTTTTCCAAGGTTGAAGGCAATCCCAACACCACTCATGGCGACATCGGGTACCTGTACATTAGGAACATAACGAGTTAGTAGTTATTCCTGCCGACTAGGCCGGTATTTCCGAGAAACTCACAAGTTACATGCTTACACCCTCCGTCTCTATACACACGGTAAGCACATCTTTTCCCCGGACACTCCTTGCTTGTCTGGTGAACTTCTTGCTCTCCAAGACGCTCCTCCTGCCGGCGCCTTGCCAGCTCTGCATGCTGAGCCTGCTTCTGGCTTCGTTCTTCCTCCTCCCTCCTGCGCAGCTCCTCTCGCGCTCTTTGTGCTTGTCTTTCTGCCTCCTGCCAAGCGGCCGCCTCCCTTCGTTCCCTCTCTTCCAACTCTCTACGTCGACCTTCTTCGGCCTCCATGGCCTCTATTCTCCGCGCCAACACCCCATCCTCCTCAATCTGCTGGCGTACGTCATCTTCTCTTCGCTTAGCCGCAGCCATTTCCTCCGCTTCCAGCCTCTCCCGCTTAGCCACCACTTCCGGATGATCAACCTCGTAACACGTCAGCCCCTCGTGCCACGGCCGTTGGTGCGTAAAACACGTCCTCGCCCGACAGGAGTTGCAAGTCATGATTGGTGACCCTGCGCCCGAAGCATGGATCTGCCCTGCGCCACAGCTCGCATCCGAACACCAGATGAAGTTGGCCTCCTTCGAGAGCGCGCTCCGCGCTCGAAGTTCATCGAACCGACGAGCAATATCCAGGGGTGTCCACCTCTGGATATCGCGGTCAGACAGGGGTTTCCTACATAATGGACAGGTAAATGTTTCCCCCTCTTGCCCTAATCCTCCCTCAAGTTGTGCTCGGAAGGATCGTGCTAGACACTCTCTACAGATTTGGTCATCTGTGGGGTGCTCACAATTTGACGTAATCGGTACACAGGGGAATGAGGATATCGGCAGTTCGTCTAGGCAGGTGATGCATTCTGTAGTGCGCTGCTGGGGCGGTGTCGTGTCGTGGGGGGAAGCGTCGTGGACCGTTTGCTCCGCGAGGGAGAGATACAGGACCTGTGCGAGCTGGAAGTCATCATCTTCATGATTAGTAGATTTCGGGGCACTGGGTGGTGATTTCCGCTCGGGAACCGGTTTTCTCAGAACCTTGTTCGAGGTCGATAGCGGGCGCAGATTCCCCAGGGAGGCACTTGGATTCGTCACCAGCGGCGGTTCGTAGGTTCCGTCGTGATAAATAGCAGCAGAGGTATTGCATGTGTCGAGACAGAGACTTGAGTCCCAGGTAGTTGTGGCAGTATCCGTATGGGTTGGGGATTTGTGAAGTTGGTTTGATCTCAAGGCTGGAGGAAGACCCTGAAGCTTCGATGGGTACACTTCAATAAGAGGATCCTCATCTTCCCTAATTATCTCATATTAGCTGCATTTGCACCAGACAGGTGTGCATTGAGTCATAGGGGGATAGAAGAAACCACAAGGGAACTGTAAAAGATGCAAGGACGGGAAAGCAAACCTGGAGATACTATTATCCACCCGTGCATTTTTCGACAAGGCCTTGCCCATGCTGCAAGGGACATGTGTGAGGATGGATGAAAATTAAAGAAATAAAAATAAAACGTTGCTCTACTGATTCATGTAGGACCCTCGAGTAACTAAGTGAACCGATTTACGGAATAGAAGGCCTACCGATTTCCATCCATTTCGAGATGGGAGTTTTGGACATAAGCCGAACGAACGAGGCGGGGGAAAGAAGCGAAAGGCATGATAAGGCTCTGGAATATCTAAGGAAATACGAGGCAGAATGCAAGGCTGACAAGCTCCTGCACTGGTGAGGCTGCGTTGATACAACGGTTCGCCTTTCGGGCACGGTGCCCGGCTTCAGCCAGATATCTCACGGGAAGAGAAAAAGCAACGCCTAGGTAGTTTTAACTTCATGTTCACTTTGTTCAAATTGCCGTTGACCAAGTAACTACGGCCCCTCATGCTCGGTCACCGTTGAAGGTGAAATAATCATTGGAGTAAGAGGCTATGACGGGCTGAACAGGGATTGAGCAGGACCTCCCATCTTACCGCATACGTCCTAAGATCATTTCATTGCAAAACCCAGAGATCGAGTTGAGGGACAGTATGTTAGCTAGAAAATTCCCAGTCCTAAGCTGGTGATCGCCGCTCGACAATGAAAGGGATGAGCCCGTTGCAAGTAGTATTGATAACAAAATTCCAGAGAGGAGGCCGAGCATGCTCCCAGCCTCGGACGGAGAAGGTCGGCGGACATTGCATCAACCAGTATGCTAAGGTTCTCAATGGCTTATATCCCGGAACAGAATTCCGTTCTACCTCATTACAAGGCCTTTCTAGATCGAACGATCTCTTCCTCGCCAGCCGACACGCTCGCCCACATCCGGAATCCACATTTCCTAGCTAATTTCTGATGTCATTGACTATGCCTTGTCTCATTTCGCATCGTCCGGGGGATCGATGGTTCCCTATAGGGTAACGCACCCAGTAGAAATCCATGAGAGGATTCAATCCATCGCCATTTTAGGGCTCAATCACGATGGAATAATCTAAAATATGACACCATAAACCCAACCCCTGTCATAAGCGTCGTTGTTGCTGAGATCCAGGCTCTGGTTTAGGATAGTGAATGTAACATCTACATAGACGCATCTCCACCTTGATACATGGGAACATCGGGTACTTTATCTTGGAACCTTACTCAAATTCCAGCCTCCTCCATACACTTTCGATCGCGATCTAATCCTTCAGCAGATTAGGTTCTCTCCCGCCCCACTTTCCAAATACAAGATGTAACGGTGATGGTCCAAAAGTGTGCTCCTAAGGACTTTTAGGAGCTTAACGACAATATCTAATGTAACCGAGTATCTGGTTATCACTTTGTGCTTGCTAATGGTCGTCCGCATATAGTCTATGACGTTTGATATGTTCCAATGGATCCGATTCCGGTAGAATTTGGTATGATTCAATAGTTATAAGAATATATATAGAGAGAGGGAATTTATTGGCATCAATGAACTTTGAAAAGAAAAACTTACCTTCGGATCGGAAAACAGTCTCGAGGCATTGGGATACTTTGAACCTAACTCCCGATTCAGTTTCTAGCCGTCGGTGGTACTCACCATGGCACGCCTTAGGTCCCGGGCCACGCTGCTCACCATAATTTTCCTCGTCGATGTTTTCTCCTTGACTTCTCTCATCGATGCCAGGCCCATTCCAGGGCAGTCATCAGACCCTCGAACAGTAAGGGCTAAATGGCAAAAAAATTTAGTGTTCATTCCTGGCTTACAATATACGCAGGAAGGACATCTAGTCCAATATGACATTGGATTTAGGAGCGGCACCGGCCACACCCTAGGGGCGAGGCAGAGCTCTGGTGGTACCAGTTCGACTGGTGATGGCTCTGAGGGCAATGATAGCTCCGGAAACATTATCTCCGGAACCACTGACGAAGGAACCGTAGGCTCGGGGATTACGGTTGTTACCGGCCTCGGTGGCTCTGGTTCTGGAGGGAAAAACGGCGGCGGCAGCAGTGGCTGGGGGTGGATTGGAACAGGAAATTCTGGTTCCAGCGGCGACAATAATTCAGGTAGCAGTGGTTCTAACAGCGACTCAGGCGGCAATAATTCCGGCAGCAGCGATTCTGGCAGCAGCGGCTCTAACAATGTTGGCACCGGTACAAGTGACACTGGTTCAAGCAACACCGGTACAAGCGACACCGAAAGCGATGATGCTGGCAGCAGCGGCTCAAATGATGGTGGCACCGGTACAAGCAACAATGATACTGGTAGCAGCGGCTCTAACAACGTTGGCACCGGTACAAGTGACACTGGTTCAAGCAACACCGGTACAAGTGACACTGGTTCAAGCAACACTGGTACAGGCGATACCGAAAGCGATGATGCTGGCACCAGCGGTTATAGCAACCACAACTCTGGTAGTGGTGGCACTAACAATAGTGTCACCGGTACAAGCGACGGCGGGAGCAACGATTATAGCGGCGACAACTCTGGAAGCAGTAATACAGGAGGAAGTGGCACTACCAACAATGACATTGGTGCCAGCGATTCGGGCAGCAACGACACCGGCACTAGTAGTGGAGGCTCTGGGGGTAGCGACTCGGGTAGCAGTAGCAGTTCAGCAAGCAGCAGTTCGGCAAGCAGCTCCGGGAACAACGGTTCATCTTCAAGCTCCGGTTCTTCCTCAAGCTCCGCAAGCTCAGGGTTGGGAGACGCCACGAGTGATGCCACGAGTGCCGCAGCAGCAGCAAGCTCTAACAAAAAAAAGACCGTCACCCTCGGAAGGAGCAACGGAGAGAGTCCAGCAGAAAATTCCGGTAACAGCAATAGCGCTGTGTCTCCCGATGGGGGCGCAGCAAGTAACAGCGGCCAGAATAGTGGGAGCAACAACACTGGAAGTGGAAGCAGTGTCAACATTGATACCAGTACGACTTCCACCACATCGGGTAGTAAAGAAGACCCGGTGAGCCCTTTGCTTTCATCATTGACAAATTTTATAGGGAACACTCTTGGTCCTCAGGATTGAAGGAACAGGGACGATTCCGGGAACGTGGGTCATTCCGATGGATAACGTGCCTCGTTTGAGGGCGGTGGTTTTGGGCCTCTGTACTATTCTTTCTCGGTGTATTAATAATATAAACTGTTCGCATGTAGAGAGATACCGTATTCATTGCCGTCGTCGTAGCTTTTGCACTCAGGAGCGAGTTCTGTCCAGAGTGGTGTTGAAACCGAGCGTCATTTCCTTAGAGGAACTTGGAGTCTGTCAGAGCGTGTGGAGGTGGCAATCTTCAATAATCTTCAACTGTGATTTCATAGGAACCTTTCCCGATCAAGGAGCCAACAAGATGATGCAGCCCCCAACAGGCCAGGAATCGGGATGCCCGAGCTGAATACGAATCAACCAAACCATCAAAGCAACACCAACCATAGCCCCGTTAGGAGCCTTGGCAGGGTGACCCAATTTTGACGCCCGTCCTATCAAAGAGGTATCTCACTGGAGACGAGGAAAGGTCGGCCCAAAAGAACATTCAAGGCCCCCAACTCCTTCGCCGCGCTGAATTCCATCGACAATCGCCCCATTGCTCGATCGTATTTGAAGAGCAGTGCCTGTCGTTGAAAATGATCCGCGGGATTCGTTTCTCGTTCAATTCCTCCTCCGGTTTCCCCTTCATCCCCATCGGAGCGACAGGACGAGACACGAGAAGATGATTATTCACAAGAGAGACAGCTCTAGGTGGAACGAAGAGGTTACCTTAACTACATCGACTCTGGACACCACTAGAGCGAACATAATTTCATGGTTCGTTTTTGAGCTGCTTCTGCTGCTATCGCTGTTTGGTCTCCTCTTTTGGGCGTATCGAACCACAAAGCTCGCAGTCGGCGGCGAGAAACGTATACCGAAATGGATCCTTTTTTCGGTAATTCTAAAAACCTTGTGAGTTAGCCTGATTATATATTTCATATTACCTAGCATTAGAGTACTCGAATGGTACTAGTTGGTGGCTGACGGTGATGTCTTGACAGCTCTTCAATTCTCGGCGTTATGACTGTTCTTCTCTATATAGCCGAAGCCACCATTAAACGGAGTTTCGCAATTGTATCTGTTATTCGGATGTTTTTCGATTTGCTGGTGACGGTTATCGCCTTTTTCATATTTTACCAACTTATTCACAAATATATCGCGACCATTTGGAACAAGTTCAAGTATATGAAGTTCATCTGTGTTCTCCATTATACATTTGTTGGAGTCGCTGTTATCTTCGCCACCATAAACTTTTCGTTATATTGCGCACAAATAATTCAGTCGGTCAACTTGGACCCAAACGTACTGTCAACCACACGCAGCCTCCAAACTACCTCCGCAATCCAGGAGGTTAGTTTCTTGCTAGCAGCCTCCGAAATCCTAGCTTGGGCGGTGACTTTCTGCGTGAAGGCCTCCCCCAAGTGGTTTAGAAAAAAGGTTAGTGCGCCGCCCCATCCTTTCTCTCAATTCCCACCCAAAGCTTAGAGTTAACTTCTGGGGCACTGTTTTATTATCAGACGGGCACAATTGCCTTTGCCATTGGCTGCCTTTTTTTCATTCCAGTTCGCATGACATCGGCGGTAATTCAAATCAGACACGGCAACCAGGGTATCGACGCACCGAGGTATCTAGATGTTCTTTTGGGCGTCATTTCGTTCGTTAGCACTTTTGGCGTCTTCACGGGGCTAATTTTATGCTGCATTTACTGGCCACAACCCGGCTTTGCTTCAAGCAAACTTTTGGAGCCAGAGCAATCTTTGGAAGCCTACCCAGACAAGCTTTCATCCGAGCGGCAACCGGAAGTGGACAGGGCCATTAGTTTCTTAAACCAACCGCCCCCTGCCTACGAAATGGGATCAATAAATTTCGGTCGAGCTGGTCTCGATAGAAAGGAATAGAAAAGCTATAGATGACCCTGTGCGTATGCGCCCATAGAAGTCGGATGCAAATCGAAAACGGTTAAAGCTATACATTTCCAAGTTTGAATTGCGTTTAGAGCTGATTGGTCTTGTTTGTTTTTTGCTCCTTAAAATCTCATGGCACTACTTGATGACAATGCTTGGACAACACAAATGCGCACCAAGGCCCTCATTTGCATAATATATTTAATTCCCTGTGCATATTTCTTTCACTAAAACACTGAGGCTAGCAGAAATAGAGCTTATAAAAATGAAAAATTATAATCAGAGCTAATTCCAGCTGTTTTCGAAATCACCTAGTTAACAGCCTCCAGGATCCCATGCAAACCACTAGCGCAAGGGACATTCCGATGTGGCGCAGTCCAATGGAGCTCGAGTCCCTCAAACCAATCCTTACCCAACGTCCCTTATCCCATATATCACTCCAAAGAAGGGTCCAACGAGTTGAAAAAAAGAATAAGAAGCAAGAAGAAAGATAAAGATAAAAGAAAGAAACCCTCAAAATGGTCTGCGCAAAATGTCAAAAGAAACTCAAACAAACCGAACTAGCCACTCCAGGCGTCAAACGCAAGAGTGAAATGTACTACGGTTCACCCTCGACCTCATTAGGCGCAGGCGGCAATGGAGCTTCTTCAAGTAGTAGTAATAAGAACAAGGCTACTCTAGGAAATACGGGTATTGGGAAGGTATGTCCTTATTCTCTTTCTCTTTCTCTCTCTCCCTCCCTCTCCTATTTAGCTGTTCTTTCCAGGTCATATGTGAGAAGAACTTATTATACTAATATCGATGATGAAGAATAAACTGCTTAGCTCCAAGGCTAAGAATCCGTATGCCGCGTATTCGTCGTCGTGTGATATGTGCAAGACGAAGACGGAACAGGGGAGGAAGTATTGTCAACGCTGTGCATATCAGAAGAATGGTTAGTATTATTACTCCCTCTTCCTTTTTAAAAGAAGGAACGAAGAGTTGGCTGATGAGATATAGCGTGCCCTATGTGTGGGAAAAGTCTGACAGGAAAGTCTTCAAAAGATCAACCCGTGGTTCAGGGCCAGAAGTTCAACCTGAAGTGAAGGTTTACAGTTTTTTTTGATGTCTTGATAAATTTGGCCTGTTTTCAGGTCATTGGGCTTCTGGCGTGGCGTTTATGGACTGGGTTATGTGTACTTGTAAATGAAATTTTATGAGGCAGTACGTATAGATATAAAGACTTAACTTGAAGATTTCGATAATGGACCAAAGAAAATAATAATAATAAAGATAAGAATCGCAAAGCTAGTTATACATGGACATATTGTGATATATGCAAATCTCACCCCTAAAATAATTCCTGTGGTATAGAAACCCCCCGCGCATCATCTCTATCAATACATTTCCAGAGGAGAAACTTCAAGTGCCCAGCCCGTTTTAGCCGGACACACCTCAGCGCATACTACATCTTTCCCAATCCCAAAAAGAAGCGGCTTTTACCGGTCGGCCAGCATGTTCTTGATGTTGCTATAATATTGCGGCAGGACGTAATTCGCAATCTCTTCCCTCGCCAGCCACTTGAAGTCCTCGAGGTTCTGTTCGTTTGCAGAGAGATCCGCTTGTCCGGCGAAGATGCGTCCCTTCAGGAAGAAAGTCTTCTCACCTGCAGTTTTTGTTCCGGTTTTCTGATCGACGTGGGGTTTGCGGAAGTTATAGACGTGATGACCCACTGGGTGGTATCCAACCAGGAAAGTGTTCATGTTCGCACCGGCGGATTGGGCGAGGGTACGCTCAGCTGCCTATATTATGAACCAAAAAGTTTAACCCACGAACAACGAAATAAAAAAATTAAAAAGGGAATAAAAAGAAAAGAGAGGATTATACCAGGCGGAGAGTCTCTTCTTGAGCAACAGGAGAGCTGGGCAGTTTCCAGTATCCATCTTTAGACTTGACAAGCAGGTAGAGAGTTCTCTGAAGTGCTCTATCAAGACTCTTTTCGTCACCCTTCTTGTCCGCCTCCGTTTCTCGGGAGAACGGCCTCGGGATCTCCTCTTTCTTGCTAGTATCTTGCGACGTGGCTTCCGCGGTAGCCTCTGCATCTTGCACAATCATTTCTACAATATTATCCGGCTCAGACTCGACGGCGCCAACAAGGAGTTCGTCATTCCAGGCCTCTTTGGAGTACGCATTATACTTGCCAATGTCGCGGGCAGGCGTCTGGCGCGCCTTGATCTTACGCTTCCAGTCCTCATCGGCCGGCGTTCCTCGTTTAAAATAGAAGTACTTGGTGAAGGGTAGCGCTAGGCGCTCGTTTAGCCGTTTCTGATAGAAGTAATAAGCTTTCTCGAATTGTGTAAGATCTCGCGTGATTTGGGGTGGGCGGGAGAGCAGCACGCCGGCATTGATAGTGTAGCCGGGGTGCACGACGGGAAAGGTGGAAGAAGTTGCGGCGGAGGAAGATTCTGAGGAGGGTTGCGTAGCAGCAGAGGCATAGTTCCGGCGCACAAGTGTCTCTTGACAGCTTCTGCACACTTTTGGATCGGCGAGTGAAGGTCCTGGGAAAAAATGCCGTCAGTAAGTGTTTTCACGCGCCAAACACGTATCGCTAAGAACATACGCAAGATTGAGGCTATGCGCCTGGCTCCATTGGATCCCGAAGACATCTTCCTAGAATTGCTGTTTAACGTGCTTGTTAACTCAACCTCTGGTCTGATAATTGCGAGAAAAGTTGGCGGTCACCTGTTTCGTCTGCTGGCAGAGCACAGACATACGCTATACCTAGTACAGTTAGCCTATCACGTGCACAATCGCTATTTTGTTCAATTTTTTTGCTTCCTACTTTCTCTTTTCTTTTTCTCTCTACAGCACCATTCCTTATCGTCACTGCGTTCCGTTTTATCCACGACCAGTCGATCATTTTTCCGGTGCTTAGAGAGAGTGTTTGCGGCCTTTTTTCGCTAGCGGTACCTTCTTGAATTCAAGGTGTACGGTTAGATAGACGCTGCGCACATTTCCACATATTCATGGGAAATTTGTAGGAAGAATTATTACCTGGCCACAAGGGCCCTCCACTAGTATTCGGATTTTTCAGGCTCCTAGACTTTGAATATCCTGATCTACGTAAAATTCTCTCCCAAAATATAAGGCTATCTCATCCGATAGGACAGACTCTCTCCTCTGTGCCAAAAACACGCAACTTATTGCCATATATACTCCAGAACTGAGAGCCTGGCCTTGGAATTAGTTCTCCATTGTTGGCTTTTTGCCTCTCATCGTCGGTGGGTGATCTTTCGAAGGCCGTCGCATTCTCGTAAACCAGAGTGTGTTGGATTGAATTATCAATACTGTCAAGAGATTCTTCCATCTCAAGCATGTCAAATCTACTATTGAGACTGCCTGGCTTGGACAATCGAGGCGCTCGCGGGCTAGGCTGCGTCGTTGGTTTGTCATTCTCTTGGGACTGCGGTTGTGCGGTACACATATCGAGGGACTGCGATGTATCACGAAGTTGTGCTGCGAGGTTAATAAATACTTGAGCAGTAAGTAAACTATCGTATCCCGCCTCATGGTCAACTTTCTGAGTGTGGTACTTGGGATGTTGGGGGTGAACACCTAGTTATTGTGAGTCGTGCAGCAAATAGTAATCGCGGGAAGGTCAATACATACTAATCAACGGGGTGGGCGTCTGCAGGAGACTGTCGTTTATCTCCTGCAAAGAAGATCTCGGGTTGATTGAGCCACAATCATGGGTGGCCATATACTTTGTATCCACCAGCAGTGGGAACAATTCGTGGACCATGGACTGAAAATCCTCTACCCGGTCTGGCAGCGGCCCAAAGAAGCAGCGACAAAAGTATAATATGTCTGTAAATAGGTTGTGCCCGACCAGGATCGGCCGATGTGCTTTTAGGCGCCTTTTGAGTCTGTCTGAGAATTCTTGAACGGAGGATGCCCGTCCTACCGTCGTGGAAGTGGCCTTGACTGTTGCGAAACAATGAGGTTCGAGATTCGCGAGACTTCCCCCAGCGATTGCTTCTGCTACCCATCTAAACCCCGTTTGTTTCCAGGCGCGTTCTCGAACCCACCTCACCTTCTGTTCCCGAATGGCTCTTTCCCGGCCCTCATCGTAGTCAATAATCTGCACGAATGTAGGTTTACCGATGGTCACCAGAGCAGGATATTCTACTTCGACCAATTGATGGACCAATCTCTTTTGGAACCGGTTCAACACCGGTGGCATGGATCTGAGTTCCTGGGCAGCTATTTGGCGGCTAGGTGGTGGGATGTTGAGGTAATGATCGCGTTTCTAACACGGTGGTTAGATTGTGAACAGTGGTTGGAAATTAGCGATTTAACTACCTTGCCCAATGCAAGCCAATCATCAACAAGACCTCGAACCATTCGCAGGAACGCGATGGACTCAAACTCAGTTTCCTTGACATCCAGTGACTTGTGCTCTGTAGATCGGTTTTGCCTCTCAATAGCTCGGGAGATGGCTTGCTCCTCTTCTTCTCGTGATAGATACGGTACTCCGTCTTTGAAAAGAGCGCTCATATTAAACCCATTTTCCAATATAAATTCGACCGCTACGTTTGGATTATCTTAGCTTTACCCTAGATGCAGTACATCCAAAGGGCATAAGGATCCACATACCGCTACTCTGGAAAGACCAGTTTCTCTCAACTTCCAACTTACGGTCAATGATTGGGCTCAAATGGAGATTATATGGTCTCAAAGTATACGTGGCTGCGGTAGACACGATCTTAGCTTTAGGCCTAGGATTTTGGGTGGGGAGGAAGGGAAATAAGGACTAGCAGATCTGACCTGCCTGCGTATCTTCGTGGCATATCGTTAGCCCAACCTGTAGGATCTGATATTTATCGGCGGACTCCTTCACTTCCTGATATCGTTGCTGTAAGGTCTGCGGTCTACCAGCTCTCCCCAATGAACCACTTGCAATCCCAGAGAACTCAAAATCCAGAGATACGAAGACACACGTTGCCAGCTCATCCAAGATCCTCGGAAGATGGTAAGGAAATGTTTGTGCGGTGATATCCATCCTTCTTAATTGGCTGTGGTTGTCTTAATGGCGAGATGTGAATGGGATGGAAGAGGAGAAGAGCTGCAGAGAAGTTGGGAGGGAAGGAAAGAGCAATAATTATAGATACCGACTAAAAGGGATAAAAATGCAGGACGGGGTGTTTTAAACTAAGATACTATTCCATAGTCACAGCGGATAAGCTAATTCCGGGTTAAAAGAGTGTTAGCCGATTAGGTATACTGGAGATGATAGGAATTAATTATTGACATCGATCCGAGTATATAACCTCTTCTCCCACGACAGTTCCTGGTTCCTTCCCTTCCAGGAAATATACGTAATCGACCCGACAGTGAAGGGGATGTGTGAATGGATTTAAATAAACCGGGAGGAGGGGGTGAGGTCCCAGGTGATAAAAACTAAAATACTACGTAAGGTAGGAGTAAGTGTCTCCAGATCTGTTGTCCCGTGACATCAACCCAAGTGGTGAACCCCAGACCAACACGGCCGAACCGAGGGAAAAACGAGGCCCGACTAGTGGCTGCTGTCTTACTCCCATCCGGCCCTCTCGACACGACAGCTTCATCCCAACCACCCCAGAGCTTCGTTTCCTCAATTTTCTGCTTTTATTCCCCCCAGTCTTGCAATATATTGTTGATTGTCGCTCCCCGGCATTGTTCCATTAGATCGACTCCACTTTTCTCTTCCCCAATCTACCCCTAATCTCTCCGCTGGCGGTGAACAATGGCCGACGATGCGTCCTCCCTAGCAGCGTCCACGTCCTCGCTGTCCCCCTCCAAGCTCTGCTCTAGAACCTACAAGAAAGCCTCCCAGCTCTATTTAACGCGCCGATTACAAGAATCTCTTGTGGCCCTAGAGCCCGTAATTACCGCCAGCCGCGGAAATGACGACCAGGAAGTCAACGGGGAGGAGTCGGTCCCGCCAATTGCTACAGTTGCCGCTACCTGGCGCATCAAAATCTGGAATCTGTACATCACACTTCTGAGCGCTATTATCGACCTGGGACCCGAAGAAGGGAAGAAGACCATTGGACAGAAGGAATGGAAAGCCATCTCTTCGCAGGTCCGCGATGGAGGAATTTGGGAGATGGTTGTTCAGATCGGCTATCAAAGCCGAGAGGGGTCGGTAGACGCGGAGGTCGTATATAATTTGTAAGTTGTCGGGTTTTCCCCTTCCCTTCCACTCCGTTTTGTTTGTTTTAACTCCCACTGATCTTAAATTTCCTCCAATAGAGGTACACTTCTACTGAATCATTCTCCTTCGCAAACCGTCAACCAACAACGACTCGAAACCTATCTTTCTTCCTATGGACAGCCAGATCTGGACATTGAGGAGCATCTGAATTCTCCAACCAGCTCCCAGCGACATCGAATTCGACCGAATGGTGGCACCGACACCCCCAAAGACCTAGCTGCCCGAGTCAGGCTAATCGAGCTCTTTACTCTCCATGTTCTCCCTAGGAACGAGGAGTGGGAGTATGCCCGCGAGTTTATAAATCTTAGTGAAGTTCTAGACGAGGAGCGAAAGGAAGTCTTCTTACAAACGCTAGACGGACTCAAGGAAGAGAGAGAGCAAGGCAAACTCCGCGCGGCGGCGCTCCAGCGGGAGAAGGATGCCGAGTTGGACCGGCAGATTCGTGAGGCAGAGCGCCAAAGAGCAGAGGAAGCTGCTGCTGCGGAAAGAGCCCAGCAAAAAGGGCATAAACGCAGCAGCAGTGAAGTGGATTATGGAATCGAGAAGACTCATCCAAACGGCAGCGTCAAGGGCAGAAAAAATGCCGAAAAATCCGCCAGTAATAAACCAGGGAGCTCCTCGGGACGAACAGCTTTCTCCCCCACAGGCGCAAAGAACCTTAAGAAACCGGAGAAGCCCGAGACTCGGGCTAGGCAAACGCAAGCACTCGCAACCCTAGTGCGAAACCTTGTAAAATACTTCGCTTCTTCTATTTCAACAAATCCGCTCTGGTTTTTGCGGTCAGTCCTCTTCATGCTGGGCATCATTTTTGCTCTCAACAGACCGAACGTGCGCGACCGGATCCGAAGAATAGTTGGGTCCGGTTGGCAAAAAGTGAGAGGCACCGTCGGGATGGGTGTGAAGGTGAGCTACATTTGATGGTGATTACGTTCCTTTTATTCTATTAAGTTGCCTTCTATCTTCTCTTTCTTTGTGTTCAATTTATATTAGAAGATTATTTTCTCCCATTTTTGTGCAGTCGAATGGGTAATTTTCTCATGGTTCCCTAGCCCTAAGGTGCAGATCTGTCTGCTGTTACATATGATCTATCTTTCTTGACTGTAAATTTTACTATCTTTTCTATGAAGGATTCCAGCAATTAAAACGTGTGATACTGCGAACCATATCCGTTATATCACAAAGTTGTTTGTGATGCAAAAGAGAATGAGCGAAACAACGCGCGCCAATTTTGAGAGCCGAAGAGAGTGCTACATACATGACTTCAAATCGCATTACTTAAATCGCAATTATTCGAGCCTACATCTTTCGACTCCAGGATTGAAGGGCTCGGAGGAACGGATATTTCGATTTGTTCATTCGCCGCAGGCCTTACGTTCTCACAATCTCGGATTTGCTCAGGTCCGCGCTGCCATCGTCGAAACACGTGGACAAAGATGTGCGCCACACAGAGCTGCTCCGTCGTATACAGCAACACAGGTACCGATGTTTTTGCTTTAGTAAACAGATCAACAGGGGCCCACATCGCATAAAGCAGTGGAATCCCCAGCGCAGTACTCTTAGCAGGACCACAAAAACATACCGCAATGGTCTCTCTGGGGGGCATTTTTCGGAGCAGGTGCCATCCACCAATAGCCCAGGACGAGAGGTTCTGTGGCGGCCTTGAGAGGTAAAAGCACATCGCTGTAAGGGCGACATATAAGGCGATATTAAGAAAAACAACGAAGACAAGAGTCTCGGCAGATAGCTCCTGGAGTGCCCCCGTTGCGAAGCAGGACGAGAACGTTGTCCTAATGTAAAATATTGTTGTATCATCCGGTCAGAAGATCCTTGAGCTTTTCCATTGGATTATTCGACACCCCCATGGCACTCACCATATCATCAGAAGTAGGCACAAAGTGCCAATCTTAGCGACCTTATACTTCTGTATCACATTGGTCGTCCTGTCGGGCCAAAACCAACGTATTAATTGGCCTACAGCGAGGGGCAAAAGCACGGCCAAACCCAGCTGTTTGAAAACATTGCGGTACATTTCAGTGAGGTCACTGTTTTGATTCCTCCAGGGATCAAAATCCGGCCCAGCAGGGAGGAGAGTCATTGTCCAACCGGCAGTGACGAATGGCCCTAGAAGATTGGCGATGAGAACCTCGACCAACGCAGCTGCATCATCGCCACCTGCGGCTCGTGTCATGACAACGTTGGAAGCGATGGTGGTCGGAATGCAAGCGGTGAAAATGTACCCGGCAAGCACCGCGCGGTCGATCCGTGCCTGCGGGTCCCCCGCAAGGATGGCATGCACGATGGCCAAGATCAAGGCAGGAATAAACAGGAAAGAGGTGATCTGAACGAGAGCATGGAGCCTCCAATTGAGGAATTGTCGAGCTAGCTTCTCTTGAGGGATGCTGAGACCAGAGATGAGGAAAACGATCGCCACGGCTCCGTATAGGATAGTATACTCCGATCGAATCACCCCACCATTTTTGGCAACCTGGGGAAAGAAGTAGGCCAGAACGCAGGCAATGCCTATCCCAATGATGAGCCATTGGTCAAGGAAAAACTTCAATATTTTCTTCCATACCGGTTTCGCGGCCATGCCCGAGTTTTGGCTCATGACTCAGCGGTGAGGCAATGTTGCAGATCGAGCCTATCGATTTCCCTACTCTTTTATGATGTTTGGTGTTTCAAGGGTTATTTGAAGACAATCCACGTCATCCAAGCGAAGAGACACTCAAAAGACCACCCCTGTCGATTCGAATCTATGTCGCCATAAGAAAAGCAGGTGTTGTTGAAATATAGATAGATCCTTCGGAGATGTCTGCCGACACTAACAAGTAAACGACTGATAGGGAAAACGATTGGCCGCTAGTACGGGCTCTGCAGCCAACTACAGCTTCAGAAACCCTTCACACGGTGTTCATGCCGAAGACATAAGTCATCATCTTTCATCCATATCCAGATATTAACCGCCAACCTTATGAAACCGAGATACTCTGCCAGGGAAAAGAGAAACAGAGAGAGTGGCTAATCTTCTGGGCAAGAATGGCAACCAGCTTTTTTTTGACAGAGGTCTTCTTCCAGTCAGGATGTGAAATAAGCTTACTTTGTCCTTGCTAGTAGGTTAGTGGTAGCCCTGAAAGCTTGGTCAATCAGTTTTACTTTGGTTTGGAGTCTTAGCAGCATATTGCTCCAGAATCCTGTTTGCTATTGGGCAGGTATACAAGGAGCTGGGAGCCCAGGCTCACGCTTTTGCTTCATGCTGGTCAGCCAGAGTCAGGCTATGCCGTCTTTCTGATACAGTTCGAGACAAAGCTCTTCGTTTTTCGTCATCGCAAAATCATATGCTTGAAGTCGAGAGAAAACTTGCATGTGAAAGCCTGGCAGCTCTCTGCCATAGCTCTCTTTTGCAGCTGATTGATAACCAAAAAGCTCTCCTTTTTCACCCCTACCAAAAATTCTGACTAAATAATTGAAGAAAAAAGGAAGAAGAAAATAGGCTTTTTTCGCGAGTCATTATTCCCAGAGCGCATCCAACGATTATTCCCTTTTATTATTAAGAGCGAAAATCCAGGAAAAAGTCACTCTCAACGTGGGTAAAAAATGAGCCGAGTTATGCGACGGACCTCTGCTGATGTAATAACGTTTCTTCTTCCTGTCAAAACCCAATTTAGGTTTTTTTTTTGCTTTTTCCTCAGTTTAAATCCATATATAATAAATACTCGAGGTATAAAAGTAAGAGCCGCTCTTACTACTCCTCCATACTGAATTAACTAGCTTGGAAGTAAGGTTGATCAGATAAGTAAGTCTCCAACTGCGCCTTTGAGTGGTTTGGGAAGATTTGCCGTCGGCACTTCCCAACGGGGAACGACCTCGGCATCTGCACCACAACGTCATTGTCCGGGTTCTTCCGCACCGGTCAATTCATCCCACTCTGGAAAATTACCCCATTGTACTTTTCTTTCTTTTTTTTCTATTTTATTTTTCTGGTCTCTTCGTTGCCATTGGCCCTAGGATTAGGGTTAAATCAAATTAGTTCTCCTTCTTTACAAGAGGGGAAAAAAGAGTGCGAGAACGATGACTGTATGGTGAGGGTAATATCACAAGCCAAAGCTTTTTTTTTTTGAGCTTCCCCCACCATAATCATACGCCTGCAGGAACGAATCAGATGAACAAAGGAGAGAGAATAAAGCAGCAGAGCTCTCTCCCCACGCATGTGAAAGAAATCTAAAAATGAAGCAGAGATCACGCACTCACTTTGTTCATACTTCATACCAGAGTAGTTTAGTCATGGCGGCCGGCTAACGAGGTGTGGATGATGAGATCATCCTGTTCTATGGAACGCAGGCTTGGCTGCACAAGAGAGAACCCACGGAAGCGGCTCCGAAGGCGAGGGATCTGGATCGTTAGTGATGAATTGATGGAGGGGGGAGGGTTCTGGAAAGATGGGATCATTCCGATGCCTCGGGAAGGGTGATCTTGGGGTAAATCTTGCTGTATACTGAGTTAAGAGGTTGCCCAGAGGGTTGGAGAGCGTGCATAGCTTCTCTTTTGTGGCCCCCGATGATAGTTAAAGAAAGAGGGCGGAAGGACGAATAACTAGATTGTATAGTGACTGTTCGCGTCATTCATTTTTTGAGAGTCACAGTAAGAGAAGGAAAATTATTTTTTATTAATTATTTTCGGCTGTCCACAGTCGTTCTCCGGCTTCTCTTCCGCTCGTCCAGCACCGCTGTCTCCGCTTCCCCGTCAGGGCAGCAGGGCTTCCTCCGCGGACGGATACCGCCCCCAATCAGCCAAATGTCAGGACTCAGCAGCAGTAGTAAAGTAAAAGCCGCCACTGGAACCGAGCCCGCCCATGATCCCCATTTCCGAGAAGCATTACCCTGCTTGGGGCGGCTAACCCCAGAGCTGCTGATTTAAATACCTGGGCCCTGTTGAGCCGAGGGTAGTTTATACTTCCGTATCTCTCCGTACTGCTAGAAACACCTTGTGAACGGCCGATATCGTCGATTTGTCGTCCTCGTGACTCTTTTGAATTAAGGAAAAAGGAACCTGTTTCTTGATCGCAAGTGATCTTTCTCTCTCTTCTCTATCTTTCTCTTCTTCTCTCCCTTTCCTTTGTTTGGAGGATACCCTGCGCCCGTTGCCACACTTGGTCGTTTTTGAGCATTGCAGCGACTTCTTCTTGAGAAAAAAAAAAGGGTCGATCGGAGTCATTCCGCTTGCCTTGGACCAATAAAAAAAATATTGGGTTACCCAATTATAATCACATTCACATACGCTCACAATGTCCAAGAATGGCAATGGCAGGAAACCAGCCTCCCCGGCTGTCAACTTGATCGGTAGGGTGGACCGGGTTCTGTATCGCAGGTAGATTGTATACAATGCTGATCGGTAAACAGCTGGTGGTGGTGCTGGTATGATGGAGGCCCTCGTGTGCCATCCTCTTGGTATGGAAATACCCCAATTGGAGCCTCGAAGGGACCATGAGCTTACACGAGTTTCTAGATACGATCAAAGTGCGCATGCAGCTTTCAAAGCGCGCCACGGCACCTGGTGTAAGTGGCATTGGGGAAAACCAATGTATGTTTTCACTGCTAACAGTGGGGGCCTGTTTAGATCAAACCTCGTGGATTCGTCGCTACTGGTGCTGAGATCGTGAAGAAGGAAACCGCATTGGGTCTGTACAAGGGTCTCGGAGCAGTCCTTGGTGGTATCATTCCCAAGATGGCCATCCGTTTCACCTCTTATGATACATATAAGACGATGCTTGCAGACAAGGAGACTGGTATTGTTTCCAGCAAGGCCAATTTTTTGGGTACGTTGTTGCAATCGCACGCCACTCGGTCCGTGCCGGAATAGCGGGATCCCGAACTAACTTTTTTCTCCCTTCGTTTAGCTGGTCTTGCTGCTGGTGTTACTGAGGCCGTCGCGGTTGTGAACCCTATGGAAGTGGTCAAGATTCGTCTGCAGGCGCAACACCACAGTCTTGCGGATCCCCTTGATGCACCCAAGTACCGAAGCGCCCCCCACGCTCTGTTCACCGTAGTCAAGGAGGAAGGTTTCAGCGTTCTGTACCGTGGTGTTTCCCTCACCGCGCTCCGACAAGGAACAAACCAAGCCGCCAACTTCACCGCATACACTGAGCTCAAGGCTTTCCTCCAACGATCTCAACCTGAGTACGCCAACTCGCAGCTGCCGTCGTATCAGACCACCGTCATTGGTCTGATCTCCGGTGCCGTCGGTCCCTTCTCCAACGCCCCTATTGACACCATCAAGACCAGACTGCAAAAGACCCGTGCTGAGCCCGGTCAGTCCGCCGTCTCCCGTATCATGGTCATCGCCAAAGATATGTTCAAGCAGGAGGGTGCCCGTGCTTTCTACAAGGGTATCACGCCTCGTGTGATGAGAGTCGCTCCTGGTCAGGCCGTCACTTTCACCGTGTACGAGTACCTCAGGGGCAAGCTCGAGGCATCCAACTGGGCCTTCGTTGGAGGCAAGTTCGAGGAATAAATTCAACCAAAAAACCGATCGGAATCTGCTAGAGAAACGGCCGCTATGCGTTCTCGAAAGCATTTGATACCATGAGCATGGTGGCGTTTTCGATTGCGATGTGATCCCATTGCATTGTTATTATCTTGTATATTGTTATCATCTTGGTCTTGAGGTCTGGTTTTCCGGAAAAGCCGTTTTAGGTCAGATGTACAGCGGACGGATTGTATATAGCTCTCTTGCTTTCTTTTTCTTTTGCCTTTTTCTTCTTATTATTTTTTTTCCCTCACGGACGTTGATATACCGTATATACTGGAATAGAGCACAAAATATTCAACGGAAAGAGATGAAATTGATTCGTTTAAAGGTGATATTTTGTACCATTTGATGGTGGGTGTAAGAGCGAAGAAAGTGCTCCATACATCGTGTTTGTTTAGGTCTGCTTGGTCTGCCTCCAACCCCGCTCGTCACACCGCTTCTGGCCTCTTCCCCTCCTGAGAGAGAACGTGAGTATCTCTTACCCCCAAACCAAGAATCTTACAAGCCTCATCTATCGAGCTGTAGGGAGAGTTTTCTTCAAAATGCAGTCAGGAATCTCGGGTAAGTATTTATGTCCCCCCTATCATTATACCCTTCTTCCACGAGCCGTATTTCCCCCGAAAGTCCATCTTTGACCCCCGCTGGCAATGACACTCGTATTGACATCCACAACCCAACAGTCTCCCAAGACCTGCATGATGCCTTCAACTCCTTCGCCACTGACTCCTCCATCTTCTGTCTCCCGGTAACAATCACCTCGGAGAGCCTGACCCCCCTCCGCACCATCCCCTTTTCCTCCCCAGACGCCTTCTACCCCTCTCTCTCCCAATTGTCATCCGTTCTTGAACCGAAGACCCCCATCTATCTCCTACTCCGGCGGCCCGACTCCGGGCTCTCCACCCTGATCGCTGTGACCTATATCCCCTCCAATGCAGGCGTGCGGGCCAAGACCCTTTTCGCCTCGACCCGGGCGACATTGGTCAGGGAGCTAGGCAGCGAGAAGTTCTCGGAGACGATTTTCGCGACGGATGAGGATGAGGTTGTGGGTGAGAGTGTGTGGCGCGAGAGGGAGGCTGAGAGGAATGGGACCGCGAAGGGTGGAGTCCGCCGTGAGGATCTCATGGGTGAGAAGGAGCGTGAGTTGGAGGCGGTGCGGAGGCTTGAGGAGGCTGCACGGAGTGGCACTCCCGGTAGAGATATTGGGATTGGCGGTACTTTTGCGAGGGGGAACGGGGGGCCGTCTCGGATGCGCATTGAGATGAATGTGGATGGGGATGCTAAGGGTGCATTGGAGGGACTGCAGCAGGGCGGGCTCGTTCAATTGGTAGGTCCTATGGCTTACTCTATTTCCACATGCAATAACCCGAAAAAAGATTACATTCAGAGCATGATCCGATTGATAGCTAACTATGTTCCCCTTTCCTCTAAATACAGGCTATTGAAGTTAAATCGGAGACATTCAAGCTTGCTGCCGCCGAGTCTGGTGTCGATGCGGACTCTGTCCAATCACATATTTCCTCGTCCTCCCCAAGATACACGTTCTATCACTATCCCGATTCCGATACCATCATCTTTATTTATACGTGCCCGTCGGGTTCATCGATCAAGGAACGAATGGTATACGCCAGCTCCCGGAATCACGCAATCCAGGTGGCTGAGGAACGGGGTCTGAAGATTGTAAAGAAGGTGAGACAACCCGCGGAACCGGAGTGAAGACGATAGTATGCTGACAAAATGAACGCGCAGATTGAAGCCTCTTCACCAGATGAGATAACAGGCGAAAGGCTGCAGGAAGAGGTCAACCCGCCCCAAACCGACGGACTCCGGCGAGGATTCGCCAAACCAAGACGACCGGGAAGGTAAACTCTTTTATATAGCGCTTTTCCTGGCTCCCACAAAGGCCGGTCCTTAAATAGCATAGTATAGCCCCGCAGAACTTGGGTGAAGGAGAAACCGCCATCCTCGCTTCTCTTGTAGTTAAAGCATCCATTGATATTCGCCGCCTCGCCTCCAAATAGCGAAGTCAGTAGCATATCGTTTTAGTTAGGAAGGACGATGCAGGAGCGGAAATTTCTCTCTTGATAGGCTCCACCCCGACAAGAAATGCGCGAGAACACAGAAAAACCGTACACCGGGGTCAATGATTCCGAAAACTCTTTTTTTGGTAGAATAAATCCGTTCTTGAGCTTCCCAAGTTTATAATCTTCGGGCAACCGTCTCTATCCTTTTCCAAGCGCGTGCACTCAAAGCAGTAGAAGGCATCACTGATTCCTTCGCCACCGCATACGATGCACTTGTTCTGGTAGTTACCGAAAGAGCACTCATCGCAGATACGAACTAGGGTGGTGGGGCGCACGTAGGAATCGCACACGGGGCATTTTCCATCGCATTTATCACACAGGCGTCCGATGGAGATGCCAGGTTGCTTGCGGCACATAACGAGATCGGGGTGATGGCGAGACATGGTTGATTAAGTAGAAGACTCAAACCAAGGGGTGATACTAGCTGGGAATCGCAGTTTTTCTGGTGTCGGAATAATAAAAATTATTCTTGGAGCGAGTGCAGAAGGCTCGGCTTGGATTTGAGCGAGGTGACTTCTGGAGGTAATTATAAAGAAAAGAAAGAGAGAAAGAGAAAGGCTGGTGCCGGAGCAAGTGATCGAAACTGTTGGAAGATGAGAAGCTCGGGAAGGAAGAGGAAGAACCAGAAAGAGTCCACAGTCCAGTCCTCCCAGCCCCCATCGGGCAATTGGTCCGTGCATGGGCTGCTGCTTTCTGCTCGCCATCTATCACGATAACACCAGTCGTTTTGCTTTGGGCTTATTCGGACAATCAACCCTTCCACCTGGCAACAAAGAGGACTTTGCCAGACATCATTTCTGTGCATCTTGCTGCCACCCTCCACGCCGTCTACATCCCGCCACCGTCGCATTTTGTGCCTTGAGAAGTAAATTGAACAAATATGACGGAAGGGTACGTTCGATTTGCCTCTGCTTCCCCATTTCCCTCCCAATGACATTATTACTGTTAGGACTATTTTCCAAACTACTAGCTAACTGTGATTTACCTGCAGATCCTTAGCATCGGCAGTTATTGTGCCTGAGCAGGATAGCTTGGTTCCATCCCCTGATACCGGGCTGAAGCGGAGGCAATCCTCCACCACGAATCACGAAGCGGAGAGCAAACGCCGCCGGCTAAGCCCTACGAATGAGAGCAAAGATCCACAAACTTCTACAGACTACAAGCAATCGTCACCTGGTTCGGGGGAGCAGAGACCCGCCGGGCGAAGAGAGGGTCGAGCAGCCGGTCGCCGAGATGAGGAGCGCAAACGTGGGCAACGATTGTTCGGGTCGCTGCTGGGGACACTATCACAGAGCTCCACCTCGGCGGCACAAAGGCGACGCGCAGATATAGAGAAGAAACAGCAGGACAAATTGAAGCTACAGGATGAGGAGTATGACGAGCTAAAGCGGAAGAGGCGAGAAGAGCGAGCAGCCATCCGGAAAAAGGCGCAGAGTTTGTACGAAAAGGAAATGGTGCGTGGTTTGCCTTCCATTGCACTGGTATCTGACGTGGGATGACGGATCTTGCTGACCCGGATAATTTACTCGTAGATGCATACGCGTCACACGAATCTAGTGGCTATGGCTCATTTCCTTAAGACAAGGACAGAGCCCGTTTTGGTATGCTTGGATCCATCTAAATCACCTCGGTCTTGTTCAATGTTGATCTAACCGGTCCGCTTCAGTATTACAAACCATGGCAGCTTCGTTCCGAGGAGGAGGCAATTATACGAGATCAAGTCAAGGAAGCGGAAGCTACAGTCGCTCGAGAGATTGAGGAATTCGAGGCTCGCAATGCTTCACAGGAGGACAAGGAACCGGAAGATCAGAAGGAAGATAAACCAGACCAGGCGCCAGCGTCGAATCCAGATGACCGAAAGGCCCAAGCCATGAACCAAGAATCGTCAGAAACGGTGGGTGCTGAAACTAATCATGACAGAAGCGCTGAAGCATCCAGAACGGACAATGAGCCGGTTATCAATAACGATATCCCAGCCAGTAGTCACGAAGCAGATGTTCATCGGGGAGCTGAAGATGATGGCGGCGAGGTGGTCGAGGGTAATGAAGACACCGTGATATATTAATGACTGGTAAATGTCTCAATTCTCTCTTCCCCCCTTTTTCTTTCATTTTTTTTTCGTATCCTCCTCGCGCTTTCTACTTCCCAATTGTTCGAATTTGTGATACCTCTATTATTTTAAGTTCGAGATCGAAGAGAATTGTATGTACGACACTATTGAGGAGAAACTGGATTATTAACGAGGGCCGAGGCATTTCGGCCGGGAGGAGTCTTTGGTATGGATTAGTGATGACCACACGACACCATCGCAGGCCATAGTCAAGTCCAAGATACTGTAGGACAAGCTTCGAGCTTATAGCATTTGTAATTCGCGTTCAGTTCACCTGCACTTGGCTTTCTCAGTCCCTTCGGTTTCACGTGATGGGCAAGTGAGGGGGAATTCCGTCAGCTCCAACACAACCATCAGTCTTAGTGAAGAGCAGTTCAAATATTTTTCTCCTTAGATAGCTCTATCAGCTTTGCAAACTTAGCAGATCCAGCCTGGTTTATCGCAAACCCCTACCGTTGCTACCTCTTTGGATCCACAACCATGCCTGTTGACAAAATCAACGTATCTGGAGACCCTCGGGTTCAGCATCGCTCAGCCTATGTGAATGGGAAAACATATGGTATGGTAGACCTCATATATTGTTCGTGGCATGAGTTTTTATCGGAAGCTCATTGCCATCATGAAGACCCCTCTCCCCGATAGAGTCTAGCGACTCAATTGGAGCCATTTACTCACAATATATATTTATTTACAGGGTATCTCTATAGTGAACCCCTGTCAGGGTCCTACAAGGGAACCGTTGTTTTGGTATGTTATTTTTAACTCCCCTATCAAAGTATAGTATCTAACACCGTAAATATACACATAGCTCCACGGGTTCCCTGATTTGTCCATGGGATGGCGTTACCAAATCCCGATGTTCACAAAGAAAGGATTCCGCGTCATCGCACCGGATTGTCTTGGATATGGGAGAACGGTATGTCCTCTGTCAAATCTCGTGCGATTTACTCCGAGACAAAATTCTTACCCTCGAAGTAGGATGCTCCGAATGAGCTCGACCCCTACTCTCACAAAAACTGTGCCGACGACATCAAGGAGCTTGCTGCCCAAAACGGCGCATCCAAGATTATTCTTGGTGGTCATGACTGGTATAGCACACACATTTCTCTCACTCTTCCCTCCCCTAGCTCATTTACGCCCTCTCTATTTTCAAAGCTATCTACAGGTGTGATCCTAATTGACATAAAAAAATTAATAGGGGCGCATTCCTCGCCTACAGAGTCGCCCTCTGGCACCCAGACCTGGTCGAGTACCTCTTCACCGTCTGCGTTCCCTACAGCGCCCCGCATAAGAAATACCTGTCAATCCAGGAAATGGTGGCAAAAATTACACCTCACTTCGCCTACCAACTTCAATTTATCAGTGGAGACCTGGAGAAAATTGTCCACACGCGGGAGGACCACAAGAAGTTCCTAATTGCTTTGTATGGGGGACGCACGGATAAGAAGGAATTCGCCTTTGATGTGAATTCTGGCATCGACTTGGAGAAAATGCCTCATGTTCTTCCATCGTGGTTGCTGAGCGAGGAGGTAATGCTTTGCCTTTTTTTTCTTCGCCCTAATATTACCAATCCTTGGGACGTGGATTAAGCATGTGCTGACCATATGGTGTTTTTGTGACAATAGGAAATGGAATACTATTCCTGGGAGTTTAGTCGGAATGGAGTTCATGGTCCATGTAAGTTTTCTTCCCCTTACCTTCCTCTTCATTTTTTCTATGGTTGTTGGTGTATAGCTAGTAAATGGGTTTAAAATGCTAATATTGCTGCTAGTGAACTGGTACCGAACCCGCAAGATCAACTTTGAGGACGAATTGAACATCCCAACAGCATCTCTCAACATGCCTGTGCTTTTTATTCAGGCCCTCCGGGACGCAGCCCTCCCGCCTCATCTTGCAAGGGGAATGTCGAAGGCTGTTCCCCAGTTGACCACGAAGCAGGTTGATACCGGGCACTGGGCTCTCTGGGAGAAACCGCAGGAGGTCAATGATGTTCTTGCTGGGTGGTTGGATGAGGTGGTACTTAAGGGCTCGACGCGGTCGGGCAAGTTGTAAATGATATATCTACCTGTTTACTTTTTGGAGGGTGGAGGCTGGTGGGAAGGAAAGGTATACATATGGTTAATATATTATTGAATCAACTTGTTTAAATCTACTAGGTATTATATGTGAAACATACGGTATATTGCATAACATAACAGTAATCACAGCATATCGTATTTATTACATTTGACGGCATGAAACGGCGTAATCAAGGGTTAAAGAAAAGTCACCATAAATACTCCATTTTAGTACTCAAGTAACAGAGTCTCGATGCGGCACCCGACATTATCCAACCGGTCAACGTATTCCTGACCGAGAGTTGCTGAAGTAACAATCCCGCATCTCGACACTTTCTTCACCTTCTCCTCGTTGTCTAAGATGACCTTTGCCCCCTCTGCTAGTAACAAGCCCGTCATGACGTACATGGTGCCCTGGTATTTAAGTTTACCTAGGATGCGCTTCGGAGTGTTTTGGTCAGGAGTCGCGATGGCACGGTATTCGACCCTGTCATTCAAAGAATCTTCCAATCGGGGCCCGTTTCCAGGTGCATAGATGAATTTCTTCAAAAGCCACCGGACCGGGGAAAGAACCAAGAGGGTCATTCCGATGGTCATAGCAACATGTAAGGCAATCCCGACGAATGTGTTCCGCACGCGG
This sequence comes from Aspergillus biplanus, assembly GCA_027569045.1. Lineage (NCBI taxonomy): Eukaryota > Fungi > Ascomycota > Eurotiomycetes > Eurotiales > Aspergillaceae > Aspergillus > Aspergillus biplanus. Next base: position 618,577 of record JAPDEJ010000010.1, on the reverse strand, counting down.
ACGAACTGGCGGAAGTAGAACCGGGGCCCGTAGAACTCAGGCATCAGGCTGCTACTTCGGTGGACCGTGGTTATGTCGACCATTCCCATGGGAGAATTGGCGAGGGTGCCCATGTCGCGGACAGACCGGACACCAAGAATTTTTTCCACAAAGGGTTCACCGGGAACATCCTTAGGCGGGGTGGAGGCCGCCAGGGCAAAAGGTTGCATGGCGGATCCTAGTTCAGCGAAGGAAAAGCTCTCGAACGACGTCAAAACGGTGGAGAGTGTGCCACCGCTCGCGCCTGAGCTCCTAAGTGGAGGGTTAAATTAATGCCAGTCGAGGAGTTGTTGATTTGGAGTCATTGACATACTTGATTTCGTCAATCGCGCAAGTAATCTCCCTCGTGTGGCAAGATAACTGTTCTCGAACCTGCTTCACGAGCACCCAGGCCAACATGTCTGGAGCGGCGCTCTCCAGACCAACTGAAGGTATAATCTATAGATAAAGGTCAGGATGTTAAACTATGTATACGATTATAGGAGTAAACATACGATAGCACCGTTAGCCTTGGCGGTCTCATGATATTTCTCGATGATCTTTTTGACCCATGGGGTTTCGCCGGTGCTATGTTGGTCAGGAAAAGACTCTCTAGTTTCTTTCTTTCCTCTCTTCACGCGTGCAAAAGCAAGTAAACTCACGCATCAAGGTAGTGCGTCCCGGTGCTAGCACAAGCCTCAACAACTGGTGTTGAATACAAGTGGTATGGGCCGACGCAGTTAATCAAGACTTTAGTCCTCATAGCCAATGCGCGCAGGTCGGCAACGTTGAGTTGAACAGCCAGAATCTCTACAGGGCTGTTAACAATTCTATCCGATGCCTCTTTCCGTAAAGATGGAGTCTCAAGTACCTGGCTCGGTGCGATCCGGATTCAGCTTCTTCAAGTCCTTTGCAACACCCTCAACTTTTGCGACGGAACGGCCAGCGAGAGCCCATTTCAGGTTAGTAGGAAGGTTTTTGACAATATGTTCGGCGCAAAATCTCCCCGTGTATCCAGTAGGGCCATGGACCACTATATCGAACTCCCTATCTGACGCCATCCCTTCACAAGCGCAATGTTTTGCTGTGCAAAGCGCCTATAGGCAATAGAAAAGGCTGGCTTGGAATATAGACGTAGGCTGAACCGGAATGACGGATCAGACACTTCTGAAGTATTCACTAAAGTTCTGTGGTGGGCCTTTTAGTAATAGATGGGGGTTTTCGAAAGAAAGGAAGATAGATGAGGAGCTCCCAACTGCATATGGGCCTTGGTCCGCGGTTCATTCATTTTATCCACGCGCTATCCTGAGCTACTTTACATATGACATAATCAATGCATCACAATGCACGGCATTGGGTGTACCACTCGGCCTGGGGGAATCACCTTTGGAAAAGAAACCGATAATCCTAGCATTCGATAAGCGGGTTTCGACGCTATAATTATAGCCGCAGGGTAGATGCCGTCTACTGCCCTGGAGTATTTCGCGCGGGTTTCTTTTTGGAAGTTAGAGAGAAATATCGACTGAAAAAGAAAAAGAAATGCTGTGGTTGCTCTTAATTGATGACATAGTTGGACACCTAAGGCACACAATTATCCCGCGATGGTAAAAGGAGAGGCATATTATCAAGAAGTCACAAATATCATGAAAGAAAATTAAATTAATAAACAGTCTACCCACAGACTACAAATAAATCTATTCATTTATTTAAGATTTTCCTCGTTATCGGTGGTTTTCCAGTTCTGTACCCTTTGGCTTGAGGGCATTCTAAAAAAAAGGTGTAAAATCACGTGACACTATCGGAGGTCCAGCCCTAAGCGAGCCCACCCACAATCGGTCTTTCCCTTGAAAGCTGCCGTCTTGATTTCGACTTACCGCACTGTATCTATCTTAGACCTCAACAGCCGCACGAGAGACAAGATGACGAAGCGCACAAAGAGTGAGTATAATCCTATGGACAATATCATTTAAAATATGATAATTCGCCAAAATTAAATGAAGCCATCAACTGACTTGAATCTCAGAGGTCGGTATCACGGGTAAATATGGTACCAGGTAGGCTTTTTTGCACCCTCATATTCTAGGACCCTTGGAATCGGTTCAGAATCGATCGCATTTCCCCCCAAAACGATTGAACCGGAAAATATCAAACCAAGTCAGCGAGAAGAAGGACGGTTTATTGACTCGATTGCTCGATAATATAGATACGGTGCCTCCCTGCGTAAGCAGGTGAAGAAGATGGAAGTCTCCCAGCACGCCCGCTACATCTGCACCTTCTGCGGAAAGAACACCGTCAAGCGCCAGGCTGTTGGTATCTGGGAGTGCAAGGGTTGCAAGAAGACCGTCGCCGGTGGTGCCTACACCGTCTCGTAAGTCGCCAACTCGCCTTGGGTTCCCAAAGCAAAAGAAAGGAATTTTTCGATAAGCCAGAGCCAACTGCATATCGAATCGGTTCCTGGGATTATAAGGACCAGATTGCTAATGAAACGGGGTTTTTGCTACAGGACTCCCGCCGCCGCTGCCACCCGCTCCACCATCCGCCGTCTCAGGGAAATCGCGGAGGTCTAAATGTGATGATGGGATTTCATTTTGTTACGTTAAATAAAAAAGAAGACAAATGCAAAACCTGAATTGCCTTCAGCGCATTCTCATTACGAATACTTCCTATCCGGTGTTGATCAATGCCGCTTCCCTCATCGAATCCACTTTTTTTTTTTAGCATTAGACATAAAAATGCAATCGAGGATTCCAGATAATTTTCATCCTAGTGTTGTCAAAAGGAAACATATTACCAAGCCAATTATTGGAGGGTGTGCAACCTGCCCTTTGATTCGTTTTCCGTATCAGCCTCTGCTTACGTTGCGTTTTATGGTCCTTCTTGGTCGAGCCGGCACATACTCGTGACGATGTCTTCTGACGCTAAGATTCCCGCAACATGTGAGGATGAGAAAAGCGGGCAGGTAGGGAACAGGTTGATGGGTGTTATGGTGCTGTTCACCCGTGATTAACCAAATAACCCGAGAGGGCAAGTGGAACGATTTTTTATTTTTTATTTTTTTTTGAAATTTGGAGTGTGGGTATATTGTTGATATTTTTGTCATGATTATTATTCACTTACATCGCTTTTGGTTTTTTTTTTTGTTCTTCTTGGATAGTAGGACAGCAGCGAAAGGAACTGGCCGGGACTAGCATGAGCCTGGGTTGGCAGAGCGGCATTGCTCTCATTTCCATGAGAACCACTAGTGAAAGAGGGGTTTCTGTCCTTCAAACCATTGAGAACACACTGCAAGGGCCATGACATACTTTTTCCACCTAAGCGCCCTATTCCTGGTCAGGGTCGACAGGCACGGGAGGAGGCTGCGCTCGATTTTCCTGCACGCTGATTCGGCATGCGTTGGGATGGTCACGTTGTGGGCCAGACTGTTTTGAGTTAGACTGGATTCTAGGTCCACCTTCAAAAGGCCGGCTGCTTTCTCCCCACATCACTCGACCTGCTCTCCCTCCCTCTCCCCTTCTTCCTCTCCTCACATCTCTGCCTTCGGTTCTGCTGCCAGCTGCTCTTCATGCCTTCTCTCAGCTTCCCTCCTAACAGCCCTGGCACTTCCCCCTCTGTTAATGTCCGACACTTGTATTGTGTGCTTAGGAGACCTTGGCGAAAGCGCCAGCGATCCTCTTGCCGTCGCCGCCGAGCCGGCGCCAAGACCTGACCTTGAAGCTGAAGGCAAGTTGCCCGATGCTTCCCACAACGCTCATGGCGTGGATGGTGGTGAGGACGTTGGTCAAATCGCTCAGTTGCTCCCGTGTGGCCACATCCTTCACAATAATTGTCTGAAGCCCTGGGTTGAGCGAGCCAACAGCTGTCCGATATGTCGCCGTAACTTCAATGTAGTGGAGCTCAGTGATCGAATCGGAGGTAAGAACCTTTCCTTCCCCCCATTCATTATTTTTTGGATGCTACGGAATCCATTTATCAGTTATGTTGATGAGAGAGTGCTGATGATCCTATTCGTTACCTCTACCTTTTAGGCCCTGTCCTTTCATCTTATGCCGTGCAAGACCGAGTCCAAGTCGCGGATGTCGATCCTTCAATGGTCATTGAATACATCGATGAAGACTTCTCAGATTTCCAGCCCTGTCCAATCTGTGGAGACGCAGATAATGAAGAGTTACTCCTTCTCTGTGATGGATGTGATGTACCCTCACATACGTACTGTGTGGGGCTCGATGCTGTCCCTTCGGGGCCGTGGTACTGCTCTCGTTGTGAAACCCAGCGTCATATCGGGCCATCTCCTGATACGGTTGATAGATCCGCTCGGGTTCAGGACCGACGTCACCGTACAAGGGCTCAGCGGCGGAGGCATCAGAGCAGAAGTCAAATCAACTCCCTCCATTGGGCACGAGTATGGCAATCGGTGTGGGACCACTTGAATCTGGATTTGGATTTTCCGTTTGATGACGATAGGGCCACGGAACTCGTTTTGCAGCAACAGCGACGAGAAGCAGCTAACCAACGAGAGTTCAGAGCTTGGCAGCGGCGTTTCGAAATTGCAGAGAGACAAGGTGGCGGTAGCAATCGATTTAGAGATACTGCTGCTCTCCTTGACATTGAGGCACCTCGGCCGTCGCGTCCTCGTGTCCCGAGGGAACCAACACCAGAACCGGAGTCCCTTGAGGAGATGAGAGCTTGGAACGCTTTTGAACGCGCTCGTGAAATCGAGAACAACCCGAGTGCCGCCAGGAAACGGAAGGAGCCGACAATGTCCCCGTCCCCAGAGCCTACGGAGCCCCAGCGGAAACTCAAACGCCCTCGAACCCGTAGAGCTCAGGATTTGGCGGCACAGGCCTTGCAGAATGGCGAATCATCTCGAACTGCCAGCCTGCAAGCGACTGCTCGCATTAATGCTGAAGGTACGACCGAGCCGAGTTTTCTCCAGTCCCTTTTGAAGGAGGTGGAGGATGCGTCGAGTCCGGGTGGCGCAAATTCACACGCTCCTTCCGGTCAAGTTTCCGTCGCCCTTACAGACCACACCACCCCGGGCCCCTCTTCACCTTCCATTTCACCCGCTCCATCCAACCAGTCTTCCCCTCGATTTACCTCCACCACCCCGCCGCCACATCTTCGAAGCCGGCCGATATCACCGATCCAACTAACATCACCTAATGACCTCTCATCCCCGCCATTCTCACCGGATGTTTCTCCAACTAGTTCCCAGAAGGAGCATCGGGAAGGAACCCCCCCACAAATCGTTCCACCTCGAAGCCGAATACCTCGAGCAGCATATAGCTCCCGAATCGTGCGATCCATCGAAAGCTCCCCGACTCGCCCTAGCTTATCGTTAGCTGTGAAATCCGATATCCAAAAGCTTGTTGGGAAAGCTTTGAAACCATATTACCGTTCGAAACTCGTGTCGAAAGACGAATATACCGACATCAACAGAAGCATTTCTCGCATGCTATACGAACAAGCAGGCGGGCTCGAGTCACTCGACCCAGAAAAGAAGATGAATCTGGAAAACACGGCGAATGAGGAAGTGAAGAAAGCCATTGATGCGTTACCCCAACGCAAAGAAGTAGGTCACGGTGCTGTTGAAGATAGTTCCTAGGTCCCAAGTACTTTTATAGCATATACTGGCGTTTCACAAGCGACTTCTCTACTTCTACGGTGTCAAGGCAGATAAGCATGCTCTTCGGCGTTATTTTGTTGCAATTTACTGGAACGGGATTCTATATTCCAGGATATATTTGACCTGCGCAAGGAGTTCTTGGGCTTGGCAGCTAACCATTTTTACCCTTCACTTCATCCCTGTTTTATATGGAGACCACTATCGATGGTATTTTTGCTCATGACCGCTTGGCAATTGTATCATTTTTCCCTTCGAAGATGTAATCTAATTGATGAGCAAAGCTGTGGCTAGAATTGACCTAGCACCATTTACAATCCTCGCATCCACACGGAATAGATTTAGTAAAAATACACTAACTATTTGTATTACTATTGTAATAGGATCGATGTCAATGGAGCTGTGGAAAGGAGCCGAGCTCGAGGGGATCTTTCCATTGCCTGAGAAAGAGCGGGTCTAAGGTGAAATTCTCTGAACCGAGTCAGAAGCTTTCATTGCCACGAAGTTCATTCAAAAAGAGAGGGGGGGGGGGGGAAATCAAACAAGCAACTCCCAAATAAACCAACCTGCTTATTCCTCAACCTATCAGTCAGGAGTCAAAATGCCCAAATAGAGTCTCAAATTTGATATTCATGACTCGTCTGCGATAGGCTCGGTATTGGGAGTTCCTCACATCTCCCGACACCGACCCACGAAAGAACCACGAAACGTGGAAGCGAGCGAGCTAAGACACTGGAGACGGTGGATATCTTGAAATCTTGACTTGCCCTATACCCAATCATCACTCACGAAGTAACATTAGTGTAGATAACCCGCCCTCGGAGATTCCGAGCTGGTATAACGCTCTAAGTAAGTAGACTAAGTACTAGTAAGTAGTACCATGTTTCGGAGGTAAGATGGAAAAATCGAGAAGGTAGATCAATGTGGGTAAAGGAGGGCATCCACTCTTGATAGACAGGATGATATACGTATTTCCGCAGTCCTCTCAGAGTCGAAGGGAGCAAAAATTATAAATCTGGAAATTTTGGGAGGCCCACTCGCGGTGATTCGGTAGGGTTGTCGGTTGCGAATTTATAATGGCTTTCTTGTACGCCTTTTGCATCGTTCTAGGGTTGCTCTCATAGTGCCAGATCTTGGTGAACCATTTTAAGATTGTTCGATTTTTTTTTCTCCCTTCACCTTTCTCTGCCTGAGAGAAGAAAGACTGTTATTTCTCAGTTTATAGGCCTAAACCGAGATTACTACTAGGTCAATGTATGATTCAAACGGTAACGGACCATATCCTAGCCAAGGGAACAAAATGCTCTTGCAGCCGTCAAATTCAACTCCGACACTTACGTCAGAATCGTTCTGCGGCTCAGCGGATTGTGAGAAGACTCCTCATCTCCAAGGCGTGGACTTGGAGAAGGAGGGTACCCTCGATGCTGAAAGTGCGAACAACGTCCAACCACCGACTATGACAAAAGACCCAAACCTAGTGGACTGGGATGGGCCGGAGGATCCAGAAAAACCCCAGAACATGCCGAAGTGGAGGAAATGGGTTATCACGATGGCCATGTCCTCAATGACCATGTGGATCACCTTTGCGAGCAGTGTCTTCTCAACCGCAACCATGGTGACAGCGAAGGAGTTCGACGTGTCGACTGAGGTGATGACTCTTGCGACCAGCCTGACGGTTTTCGGGTTTGCGGTTGGTCCGCTGATATGGTCGCCTTTATCAGAGCTCTATGGGCGAAGGATCCCACTCTTCTTTGGATACGCAGTGTTTGCCATCTTCCAGATCCCCGTTGCGGTGGCCAAGAATGTCGAAACCATCCTGGTGTGCCGTTTTTTGGTCGGAATGTTTGGCTGCTCACCTCTTGCGGTGGTTGGGGGTGCACTGGCAGACTTTTGGGATCCTATCGATCGCGCAGTTGCGATTGCTCTGTTCTCCGCAGCGACTTTTGTTGGCCCTGTTCTAGGTGAGTAATTCTCATCTCTCCTATATTGTCATCATCAGACTAATCTCCGGCTCGATGTTAGGCCCTATCGTCGGTGGCTTCCTCACGGCTTCGTATCTGGGCTGGCGCTGGACAGCGTGGATCACATTGATTGCACCGGCCACCTTTGGCACCATCGCGTGGTTTGTGGTCCCCGAAACGTACCACCCAGTGCTCTTGCAGAGACGAGCAGCTCGTCTCCGCAGCTCGACGGGCAACGATGCCCTCCACTCGTTCCTCGATACCCATCCCCCAACGGCATCAGATATCGTTCGCAAGTACCTCCTCCGGCCACTCCACATGCTGTTCTTAGAGCCGATTCTCATCCTCATGACGATCTACCTGGCCCTGGCATATGGTATCCTCTATCTCTTCTTCGAAGCCTCCCCGGTCTCCTTCATGGAGATCCGCGGCTGGACGAACGAGGGTGTGGCCGGACTGCCCTTCATCGGAATCATGATCGGAGTCTTCTGTGGCGTCGCCCTGATCGTCTACCAAACCAAGACCCGATTCGCCCGGCAGCTGAAGAAAAACGGCTACGTAGTCCCCGAGGAGCGACTGATCCCCATGATGATCGCATCCGTGTTGCTCCCCGCCGGCCTCTTCTGGTTCGGCTGGACGTCCGACCCCAGCGTCTCGTGGGTCGCCCAGGTCATCGCCGGCGTGCCCATCGGTATGGGCATCATTGTCATCTTCATGCAAGGGCTCAACTATATCATCGATGTGTACCTCATGTTTGCGAACTCGGCCATCGCAGGCAACACGCTAATCCGCAGTGCGTTGGGAGGCGCATTCCCCCTCTTTTCAGTCTAGATGTATCATGGACTGGGGGTGGCGTGGGCATCCAGTCTGCTGGGGTTTATCACCGTAGCGATGGTTCCCATCCCGATTGTTTTCTTCTTTTACGGGAAGAAAATTCGGGCAATGAGTAGATTTTCCCCCAAGTTTTGAACCTTTTGCTTTTTTTCTTTGCTGTTTCTTTCTATCTTGATCATCAATCCATTGCTATAGATATCCCTAGAAGCTCGTATTTTTTTTTTCTGTCAAGCGAGGATTTAAAGCAACAAATCATGGCACGGCTTTTCAGGCCAGGAACCCCAACTCTCTCCACTCTATTCAGTAAACGTCATCAATTCCAGCCGTATATGATCAAATCAGATAAAACACCCGAGTGTAAGAATGGCCAAATAAAAGGATGGCATTATGCTCCTAAAAATATACATACGTCTGACTCGAAGAACGAGTAATTTGGAGTAAAGCAGAAAAAAAAAAAAAAAAAAAAAAAAAAAAAAAGACGCGCGACGCGTCCCGGGTGAGTGGAGGCGGTGACAGCCAGAATTACTGGATTTGGCCGAGTTGCACTTGTTGACGATCCGCTCCTCTCCTCACGACGGGCTCTTTCGTCCATCCCCATCTCCCTCTCTCCCCGTCTCTCTATCCTTGCGTGCCATCTCGTCTGAACCAAAACTCAGCCGGAGAACGGATACGGAAATTAGAGTGCGCTAGTTAAAAAACACGCGCATGGTGCCCTGGAACAGATAATCCGCCGTCCTCCCCCCCCCCTTCGCTCTCGGCTTCCCCGCGCTTCAGCCACGATGCCTGCGCGCACTCGTCAAGGCCCCTCCGTCGCCACGGAGGTCGTGGAGCCCGAAGACCCTCCTACCGGTCTTCGCCGTCTCAAGTTCAATGAACCGCTTTCGTGGCGCGTCGGACGGGCCGCAATTCCCATTGCAGATCTCCTGCAACGTCTTCAGACCCTGGCGCAAGAGCTCCGCAAGTTCGAACAAGAGGAGATTGACCCTGATTCTCTGAGGAAGGTCTCACAGGATCTTGCCACCGTTCAGCTTCTGGGACACAAGGATAAAGGTGTTCGGGCTTGGGCGACGTGCTCCATTGTTGATGTCTTGCGCCTTTGTGCGCCCGACGCGCCCTTCACGGCGAATCAACTCAAGGTGCGATCTCCGTCGTTCTCTATCTCCTAGCAGGCCCCCAATTCATCAGATCGTCCCACCCATACGTACAATGTTGCTATGCCGGTGAGGCGAGGATGAAACTAACTTAGTCTCCGGCCCAATCTAGGATGTTTTCACTTGCATCGTGACCTCCATTATCCCCGCATTAGGGGATCCTTCAAACACTTACAATGCACAACATATCTACGTCCTAAATTCATTGGCAGAGGTAAAGAGTATCGTTCTCATGACCGATCTCGATCATCCGGACCAATTGGTTATTCCTCTCTTCACGAGTTGCTTCGACATCGTTGCCGGCTCCGCTAAAGCATCGACCGGGGAGCCAGTGGCCAAGAACGTCGAGTATGACATGACCCGTCTGTTGGTAACGGTTATCGACGAGTCCCCCGTTCTCCCCGCTGATGTGGTGGATGTAATTGTGGCACAGTTCTTACGCATTGATCCCCGTGTCTTGGACGCCTCCGGCGGCAGAGGGAAGAAGACTGATACGGCCCTTGATGACAAGCAGGAGACACTCCTCCTCAAGGACTACCCGGCCGCCTACAACATGGCCAAAGCTATATGCCAAGCCTGCCCCGAAAGGATGACGAGCCACATCAGCCAGTATTTCAACAATGTCATCATTGACGCCTCCGCCCCCGACAAATCGAATGGACCCTCGAAGCATCATCGTAAACCCAATTTGGAGGACTCCGACGAGGAGGGTGAAGATATCAAAGAGCTCAGCAAGGCCCACCGCCTGATTCGAGAACTTTGGAGAGCGTGCCCAGAGGTCCTGCAGAATGTGGTTCCTCAACTGGAGGCAGAGCTGTCTGCTGAGTCGATGTCCCTGCGCCTCCTGGCGACGCAGACCATTGGCGATCTTACCTCCGGCACCGGGGTTGCTGGCCCACCCCCTTCTCCGCCGATGGACCCTACTGCTTACCCCCAAGTGACCCTCGACGAATATGCGCAGCTAATTCCCCAACCCAACATTCTCTTGATACCGTTCGCCCCTAAGCCATTTGCGCAGACGCACAGCGCCGCTTACGAGAGCTTTCTGGGTCGTCGACTGGATAAATCTGCATCCGTCAGGGCTTCCTGGGCAACCGCCGTGGGTCGCATTCTGCTGACTTCTGCAGGTGGCTCTGGTTTGAGCGATGCCGAGGAGCAATCACTCATAAAAAGTCTGACGGCAATGCTTCGCGACGCGGATGAGCGGGTCAGGGTGGCTGCCGTAGACGCGGTTGGCACATTTGGTCTTTCCCACATCGTTAACAAATTGGGGGTTAGTGGTGGTTTCTCAACCCAGGATTCACTTCTTTATGTTCTCGCGGAGCGAGTCAAGGACCGCAAGCCCCAGGTTCGCGAGCATGCTATGAAGGTCCTGGCCCGGATTTGGGCGGTTGCGTCTGGTGAAATTGAGCGGGGCAATGAGCAGGTTGCGGACTTATTAAAGGACGGGCCGTCAAAGATTTTCGACGCCTTTTACACCAACGATCTTGATATTCATGTGTGTATCGACCGCGTGCTCTATGAGATCCTCCTCCCACTCAGCTATCCCCCGGTCAAACCGAAGCTTTTGCGAAGCGGTTCTAGCCAGTCCCAGAAACTGAAGGATTCACAAACTTCCGAACCTGAGAATGAGGCCGACGTTGACAAGATCAGGGTGCGTCGTATTCTCACTCTTCTGAGAGGGCTGGACGATAAGGCAAAGAAAGTGTTCTTTGCCATGCAAGCCCGGCAGATTTCCATGAGAACTGCTGTCACCATCTACCTACAAGCCTGCGAAGAATACAATGTAAGTTGTACAACCTCTAGTACGCAACCGAGTTCAATCAACAACAAAAGGACTAACCCAGCAAAATATAGGGTGGTGTAATGGAGAAAAATAAGGACCAGATCAAGGCTCAACTGACCAAAGTGATCGATACGGTGTCGAAGACCTTCCCCGACCCGTCGCGCACGTCTGCGGACTTGTGGAAGTTCGCCAAAGTCCACGACCGCCGAAGCTACCAACTTATCCGTTTCGCAATGGCCGCCATTAGCGATTATCGCACTGTCACAAAGGCTGTAAAAGAACTTGCAAGGCGGATACAAAGTAGCAACGCCTCCATCCTGCACGAAACCCTAACCCCTTTGTTGTACCGCTGCAGCTCTCTCGTTTTCAACCGGACTCATATTGCAGCGATTATGAGCCTATCTAGGACTGATGAGAACGGCCTAGCACACCCCGCGCATGAGATGCTCCGCGAAATTTCGTCCCGTAACCCAGAGGTGCTGGAAGCCCAGGTACAGGAGATGTGCAAGGATCTTGAAGCGCAGGCGCCGAAAGCTTCCACAATAAGTTCCGCCGGAAGTGAAGAGATCCTCAAGGCCTGCGCCGGGTTTGCAAAGAAACTGCCATCGAAGCTACCAAAGGATCGCAAGTTTTCCCAGGCTCTCATGGATTATGCGCTTCACAGTCCTTCACCCCGGGCAGCTAAACATGCTGTTTTCATTCTGATGGCTACTATGGACAAGAAAGAGATGTACGCGAAGGACCTGGTGCTTAAGTGCGTCTCGAAGTGGAGTTACGGCTCGAGCCGATTTCTCACCAAGCTGGCCACCCTGTCTCAACTAAACCTTCTGGCTCCGATAGAGGCCGACGAGGAGAGTGACGCGATCATCAACATTGCCGTCAATCAAATATTACTGAAAAACCGGTCGCCTCAGGCCAATCCCGGATACTCATGGTCTGAAAGCGTAGACGATGAAACGGCAGCCAAGGAATGGGCGCTGAAAATCATTGTTAATCGTCTTCGGGCTAAGGATGGTTCCGACAACGATGATGATTTCCGCGCCCATGCCGAACCGGTTTACAGTACACTGAATAAACTCATCGAGGGTTCTGGTGAACTTTCCAAGAAGAAAGACACCCCGGCAACACAAAAATCAAGGCTCCGTCTTCTCGCAGCCAAGTCCGTACTAAAGCTCTGTGCCTCACACAGAATTTGCGATCAATTGCTCACCCCTAAAAACTTCAATTCGATTGCTCTACTTGCCCAAGACCCCATCCCGGAGGTGAGAATCGGCTTCATTAACCAGCTAAAGAAAAAGCTCGTGCAGAAAACATACCTCGCCCACCGTTGGTACACCATACCATTCTTACTTGCATTTGAGCCCCAAGTCGGTTTGAAGGATAGCACCTTGACCTGGCTGCGATCTCGAGCGGCGTTTTTCTCGCAACAAGGTAGCGGCAAGAAGGGCGAGCAGCAAACAGTCATGGAATCCATCTTCTCCCGCCTTCTATCCCTCCTTGCCTATCACCCCGACTATCCTCCAGCAGATTTAGATGAGTCAACCAAACTCGGGGATCTGACGGATTTCGCCCGGTATATCGTATTCTACCTTACCGCCGTGGCCAACGAACATAACCTATCCCTCATCTTTCATATCGCACAGCGCGTCAAGCAGACACGTGATGGCATTACCAAGTCCAACGAAATGACCAATCGTCTCCACACGCTTTCTGACTTAGCCCAAGCGACGATTCGTCGATTCGCCGATATTTACTCCCAGCAGCGCAGGTTCGGTGGGGGAGCTGGCGGAATCAACATTCTCCAAACATATCCCGGCAAGATGGGAGTGCCCAGCTCTATCTTTGCGCCTATGGGTAGCCATCGGGAGGCTCAGGAAGTTGCTGATAAAAGTTTCCTTCCTGAAGACGCAGAGGATGTCCTCGACCGCATTGTCCGATCCGCTATGCGGACGAGAAGTGGATCCGGTCCTAGTACCGCGAAAAAGAGGAAACCCGAATCCCATGAAACAAGTCGGGATGGAAGCGCCTCCAAAAAAGCCAAAAAAGATAAGGAAAAGCCAGCCCGCCCGCGAAAATCTTCTTCCTCCGTCGCTGCCTCCAAAGCACCCAAACGAAAGAAGAAGACTGAAGACGGATGGTCATCCGATGGAGGTGGCACTGAATCAATCGCTCCATCTGCTCGAAGACGTAGCAACAGAGGCGGCGGATCGCGGCGTGTCAGCTACGCAGATCGTAATAGTGACGATGATGATATGGAAATGGACGAATGGGAACAAGATCAAGTTGAACAAGACGAGGAAACCGCAGGAGGATCCCACGATGAGAGCGAATTGAGCGAACCGGACAGCGATATGCTCGAGGAAAATAACAACCCCAAAGAATCAGATCGGGACGAAGAGGAGCAGGAGGAAAACCTTTCAGAAGCCGAATCATCACCATCGCAGTCGCCAACGAAGGTTGCCAAGGGGAAACGATCCCAACAGCCGACCACCACCACCACAACTACCTTACCGACTCGGCGGTCCTCGCGGCGAGGGTAATTAATCCCCTTAAATCCTTGTCCAAAAAACACAGCAGTTATTATTTACTATAGGCAGGCCGAACGACCGGATGTGTATGTTCATTTAACGTGTGGATGTGATATCATAGCTAACCCCCTTGTGATTGAAATCTACCTGCTAAATATCTATCTATTCACTTATTTTATATGTATGGCGTGATTTTTTTTTTGTCTTTTTCATTTTCCCTTACTCTACTCCTTGATGGAATAGGTTTATGCTCTGTTTCACTTCTTCTTCAGCCTATTTTCTGACTCGATCTTCATTCTTTCATTCTTTTTACTATGAAGGAATAAATGGAATGTTGATTTTTCAAATGTATACCCTTTCTTTTCTTTGTCTCTTGTGGACTTGCGATTTCCTGTGGACTATACTCGGTATGTGTTTGAGTAAAGTAACAAGTATAGGTCCTTGCCTTGGTAGATTTGTACAGATGAGTATTTAAATTGAGTAATCTACATGGCTTTTCCTTTCCTTCGCATTTTGGGGCTCAGGCAAAAATATTACTCGTAGGTATGGGTAGAAGTGGTAACATATATATATATATCTGTCGTCAACATTGGGCCATGCAAGGTGCTTTTCGATTGGGGAAGGAGAAAGCAGGGAAATAGATTCTCTTGACTTTACTATAAGAACAGTGGGAATAATTTACCATGTAGCCTATTGCATCCCATTGCTCAAAAAGTATCTGCTCTCTCGCGAGGAGGCTCTATTATTTACTCCAGTCGTGACAGTAATAAAATGGAAGAAAATCGGGAGAGGAGCGGGTAGAGGTGCTCAAGGACCAAAAGAGGTAAAAAAAAAAAAAAAAAAAAGAACCAGTCGCCAGAGTATCTCAAAACCCATTCAAATCAATGCCAGCTATAGCTCCCGGTGATCGCTCAAAAGTCAAGTCATATACACACCAATGTCAGAAGAAATATGTGGAAACCGCGAAAGAGGTCCCCTACACCACAAGGAGGGAAGTTCAAGCCCAAGAAGGAAAAAAGTGGGGAGAAGTATACATTAATGGAAGAGAGGGGGACGGAGCAGGATGATAAAAAAAAATCACAACGCGTCCGTCCTATCGTTCACTCATTAGGAAGAAGGCTGTTGATTGCCCCCGGCGGCAGCGGCAGCAGAAGCAGCCTTGAGCCTTTCTTCCACTCGCTCTTTATGTTGTCGGTTCTTGAGATGGACCTCGAAGTTGTCCACCGTGGTAAGCGGCCCAGGGGTATAGAGCTTGCCGGGACAATCATGGCACCGGATACGTGGGAGGTACTGGTATTTTAGTTTGTGACCAGGCTGGCTGTTCGTATTGGCTACTGGAAGCATGGTTTCGGTGTCGACGGCGGTATACCGCATTACTGCCTCAAAAGAGTCGTTGGGATATGCAAGTTTGAGTCGCGCAAGTCCGGCTGCAAGCCAGCTTGGCGGTGGGGGCTAAGGGGGAAACAATATGTTAGCATGTTATGTATTATCATAGGTGATATACAATCCACCATAAGCAAGGCTTTCGCCTTTGTTTTGGATGGCGATGCTGAAGAAATAATTATTCTTTATTTACTCACCCCAGGAACGCCCGGTTGTGGAGGATTAGGAGCATCTACGGCTCCAAGGTGTTGGGCAGGTCCCGATCGTTGACCCGAGCCTGGTACTCGGACTTGGGGTTGGGGATGTGACGGGGGATTTGCGGTGCTTGGTTTAGGGGTTCGAACCTGTGGTGTGCTTTGCTGGGATGAAGGTTGTGCTCCTGGAGTAGAGGCACTGGCCGGTGTCGACTTGAGGCCATTGGCAAGATATTGACGGAATTTCTCTCGGGGGATTTTGAGCGTTACCATCAACCTCTCTGGTTCCTCCGGGCTTTCTTCGCGATAGTTCTGCCTGCGAACAGAGGCTCGAGCCTCGTGGTGGGGTTCGGGTGTTGCTGATTGACCTAGACTCGTTCGAAGGGTTGCGTGTGCGGCTGTGGCTGCCCCACGCATACCTCTCGTGCGGGCTGTGCCTTGAGCTAGATGAGGTCCAATTGCGGGAGATCCAACCATGGATGATTCATCGCTATCGGATTCCTCTGATTCTTCAGCGCCGTCACGCAGTCCAACGGCAGCGCGGCGGTGGCGGCTAGAACCAGATCGCTTGAACACGTTGCTTTCTTCTATGGTGGGGGCCGTATTAGGGATGACGGAGGAAACTAGCATTGTGCGAATTGTACGTAGGCGATCCTTAAAATCAGGTAACGCGGGCCCACCGCGACGGTTGACAGACCGTTTCTGTCGACGCTGGTCTCTCGATATCGAAACCTCTGTTCGCTCGAGCTCTGCTTCGTTCAGTTCATAGAGATAGGGGGTGTATTCTTTGGCGGCCTGGAAAGGTCGGAAGGGGGAGAGAATAGGGGTGGGTAGGAAAGCTGATTTCAGGTCTGGATCGTCGATAGGGCGTCCATCGAACGGATGGGAGAGAATGTACAGAGATTTCGTAAACAGCTGAGATTGCTCACGGATCGAATGAGCGATAGCGGTGGTGAATTCGCCAGAAAGGGAGAGGTCATCGGTCATCCGAGCAGCGAATTCTTCTGGGCTGTTGTGAGGGTCGTTGATATCCCATTCAAACTGGTCAATCAACGTGTTTTGGCCAATGGTGATGTTTAGCTTCACTAAAATGCGCATTTCATCGTTCTTATATGCACTATACGGAAGATGAGGATCGAGGGGCTCTTCTTCCATGTGTATTTGAGGGTAATAGTCGCAAAGCTGCTCTTGGATGCTCTGAGTGATCATGCGCACCACATGGGCACACGATTCAAGCGGTAAGCTCATATCCTCCACAAGCTTTTCGGCGAAGAGCTCAGGGGACACCACGCGGTCATGAAGGTTCCATGTGAATGTGTCTCGAATCTTGATCTTCTCCCAATCGATGTCTAACCGTATTGGTACCAAGTCTTCTATTTGCTCGTTTTGGGTTTTCAGATCTTTCCGTGAAACGCGAAGCTCTCTAGTTTTCCGGTTGCCAGGTCGACGTCGGTTTGCGGGATAGAGTAACTGTGGATGCTGGTTGCGTAAATCTGTTCGAGCGTTCCCGAATCCTTCGTAGCCTACACCATAGAGGGCGGCGGGGTTCATGTGATTCTCGCGCCGCAACGTCAAATAATAATCGCGCTCGGCTCGCTTCTCCTGCTGTAGGTGTTGCGTCGGGTTCTGCCATGCTGTCGAGGCAGAATGTCGGAATTCCCGATTGACATATTCTTCCACTAGGATCTTTTCAATAGGGGTCTCGCGTATTCGCACAGGTAAGACTTCCACGGGAGATGATGATCGAACGAAAGCACCGTCGCGCGATCGCTTTTTGCCGGAGGCTAGATGACCATTGTTCGTTTGCGACCCTGGCGATGCGTTGCCATTTGACGCGTCATGGCTGGATTCGGACGAAGGAAGTGAGACGCCGGACGCTGCGAGCACGGCCCTTGCATTTTGTTTCCCTTCTGCAATCGCATCGGATCCGTTCGTCGCGTGTTCTGTTAGCAGTCCAGAGGCGGCTTCGCTATCAAAATCTGCTGTCGCATCAGGCATACTAGAACGGTTCTGGATGCTATCCGATGGCGTGTCGGTGCCAAACTGTCCGGACTGGGAGGGATCGGGGAACGGCATGGTTGGAAATGGGTTAACGCCAGAGTCGGTGTTTCTTTTCCAAAGAAGATGGCGCAGGTGACAGTTGCACACAAGAGTGGTAACCAACAAGGTAGAAAACAACGAGTGTCTATTCTTTTTTTACGACAGCATCCTTTGGGGGAGGTGGACCTGAACAACGGAAGATAGGTTAGTTTGGCGGCACACCTTAGTCTACTGGAAGATGCTACAAAGTAGACATGGGGACGCGACGGCGCACCAAGCGAAGATCGCAATGCGTTGCCAGGCAAAACAATGGAGACATGTCGCCAGTCCACTACCAGAGCAGCGTTATCCGTGCATGTAGGCAAATAGAGGTGGCTTAGGATCCGCACTGGAGGGCAGCCGAGGAGAGGGAAGCCACGTCGAGAGGAGGATGACCAGTTTTGGAGGGGAACATACCAGTACAAAGGGAAAACGCGGGGAGCAAAATAAGCAAGAGGAGAATGAGCAATGATAATACTAACCAGGAATCGCAGTAATACCACAGCAAGAGGGTTCCAGGCAGAACGAAGCGCTGGATGGGTCTGCGTGCCGGTCTGGGTCTTGCTAAGAGAAACAGCGCCCGGGAGTCAATGGTTAATCAGCTGACGGCGCACCAGGGAGCGTATCACGGCGCGTCTCTGGTTGGAATTATCGGCGTGGCCAATGTCCTTTTCCCTCCAAATCGCAATAATCAAGCATCAAGTTGCCCCGGAGGCGGCGGATTGGCGTTTTCCGGATACCGGCTGAGCTTCCCTTGCCACGGCGTCGGGGGGAGGGATGTTTCGAATAACACACAAAAAAATGGGCGGGCAGAAAGGGGAGGGAGGAGGGAAAAGGAGGGAGAAGAAAAGCGAGCGACCGAGAGTGAGGAAAGCAGCCGAGCGCTCTGGCGGGCAGAACAGCCGTTACAAGCGGTTTCCGTTTGGGGAGCAAAGGGCAGCAGGGAAGGGGTTCTGGGGGATGGGCAAGCAGCACGGGGGGAAGATATCCTACTGACGAGCATCAGAGAGCCTTTCTGGGGTC